>LR738711.1:184426855-184438697 GCA_902687465.1 Secale cereale | reverse complement strand
GGGGGGGGTCTCCTCCACTTGGGTCTTCATGGCCCAAGTTGCCTTTCAACACTAGGCCTTTTTAAGACCTGTTGATATTAATTTAAATATAAAAGCCTAATAATAATTAGACCCATTTATATGTAATTTAACGGAGCCATGGACATCCATATCGATCCTTATGATTACACGAACGACATTCGAGTGAACCTTTGGTTATCATGTGATGTTCCCTTTGCTTCATGATACTTTACAAAACCCAGGGAACGTCGGTATCCTCCCGAGTCATCCACATGCTCACTATATCGTCATCCCAGTTAGCGACTTTGTTCTTCTTTCTCGTTCAAGTGTTCTGGCATCCTCGTGACGTAATTACCCGTGTCTGGCCAGACGATGATGGATGCCATCACATGAGAGGGCCCTAAGAATATTTCTCATCGCCGGAGGGGAAAATCCCACTCTCGAGCTATCTAGCTCCTCGTCAAACTTTCTGATGAACCCATAAGTTGTCGTTATGATCACCTTGTTACATATGACATTTGAGCAACCCCAATGTCCACCGTATGGTAGGAAGTGACTACGTTACTCTCATGGTATGAGAACTAAAACACACGCTAACACTTCATGTTATAACAATTGATTTCAGATGATATTATCTGAAAGTATAACAAGCAAATTTGGGTTGATTTCATATGACCATTCTTCTAACGTCATACTCTAAATGTTGTTTTAGGACTATCATTACACTTAACGATATCTCTAAGATCTAGAAAATATGATCAGCAACAACACTTGAGCTAGTCTTAAAGTCAAGACTAGGAACCTATTCTTTACTATTTATTATTCCACATATGCATATGAGTTTTCCGCTGAACGAGGATCATAGCAGTTAGAGCATAAACTATAAGCTCTTAATTACAAACATGGAAATGTAATAATACAATATTATTGCCTCTTGGGAATATTTCCAACAGTCTCCCACTTGCACTAGAGTAAATAATCTAGTTAGCACCTTTTCTTTTACACCAATGGTAATCCGGTGTTTGTTCATGCTATGCTTGTGGTATAGTCTTCGTCTTATCAGATCTTGACAACTTCAGATCCATGTGTATCATTTGCATCTGTCATGCTTTCACAAGAATTCACAATTTATGTGAAACAAGCTTTGTATATATTGAATCACTTGCATGACCTTTGATTCTTCAGACTGAGCTATGGAACCACTACTGAGAGTAGCGTTCCATCTGCACAATCATCTAGAAACCATACCAAGTTTATAAATGAACCTTTGATTCATCACCCCCTGCCTCGTGGACAGCCCGGAGACCCCCTTTACTTGTCCCCGACTCCAACACCTCCTATATATACAGAAACCTCCGGAAAATAGCCTAGATCGGGAGTTCCGCCGCCGAAAGCCTCTGTTGCCACCGAAAACCAATCTAGACCCGTTCTGGCACCCTGTCGGAGGGGGGAATCCCTCTCTGGTGGCCATCTTCATCATCCCGACGCTCTCCATGACGAGGAGGGAGTAATCCACCCTTGGGGCTGAGGGTATGTACCAATAGCTATGTGTTTGATCTCTCTCTCTCTCTCTCTCTCTCTCTCTCTCTCTCTCTCTCTCTCTCTTGTGTTCTTGAGATGGCACGATCTTGATGTATCGCGAGCTTTGCTATTATAGTTGGATCTTATGATGCTTCCCCCCCTCTATCTTCTTGTAATGGATTGAGTTTTCCCTTTGAAGTTATCTTATCGGATTGAGTCTTTAAGGATTTGAGAACACTTGACGTATGTCTTGCATGTGCTTATCTATGGTGACAATGGGATATCACGTGATGTACTTGATGTATGTTTTGGTGATCAACATGCGGGTTCAGTGACCTTGTGAACTTATGCATAGGGGTTGGCACACGTTTTCGTCTTGACTCTCCGGTAGAAACTTTGGGGCACTCTTTGCAGTTCTGTATGTTGGTTGAGTAGATGAATCTGAGATTGTGTGATGCATATCGTATAATCATGCCCACGGATACTTGAGGTGACAATGGAGTATCTAGGTGACATTAGGGTTTTGGTTGATTTGTGTCTTAAGGTGTTATTCTAGTACGAACTCTATGATAGATCGAACGGAAATAATAGCTTCGTGTTATTTTACTACGGACTCTTGAATAGATCGATCAGAAAGAATAACTTTGAGGTGGTTTCGTACCCTACAATAATCTATTCGTTTGTTCTCCGCTATTAGTGAATTTGGAGTGACTCTTTGTTGCATGTTGAGGGCTAGTAATATGATCCAATTATGTTATCCTTGTTGAGAGAACTTGCACTAGTGAAAGTATGAACCCTAGGCCTTGTTTCCTAGCATTGCACTACCGTTTATGCTCACTTTTACCACTTGCTACCTTACTGTTTTTATATTTTCTTATTACAAAAAACTATATCTACCATCCATATTGCACTTGTATCACCATCTCTTCGCCGAACTAGTGCACCTATACAATTTACCATTGTATTGGGTGTGTTGGGGACACAAGAGACTCTTTGTTATTTGGTTGGAGGGTTGTTTGAGAAATACCATCTTCATCCTACGCCTCCCACGGATTGCTAAACCTTAGGTCATCCACTTGAGGGAAATTTGCTATTGTCCTACAAACCTCTGCACTTGGAGTCCCAACAACGTCTATAAGAAGAAGGTTGCGTAGTAGACATCAAGCTCTTTTCTGGCACCGTTGCCGGGGAGGTGAGTGCTTGAAGGTATATCTTTAGATCTTGCAGTCGAATCTTTTAGTTTCTTGTTTTATCACTAGTTTAGTTTATAAAGGAAAACTACAAAAAAATGGATAAGGTTGCTTCATATGCTTCATCTTTTTAATATCTTTCTCGAAAATGATGGGAAGGAAAACCGTGATAAAGTACTAGAAAAAGAATTACATAGAATGCTTGGCATAAAATATGTGAATGATGAGCATGATTGCAATGTTATTAGTATGAATTCTTTGAATACCCATAATGCTAATGATATGCAAAGCCACAAGCTTGGGGATGCTATGTTTGATGAAGATGATATGTTTAGTCCCCCAAGTTTTGATGAGCAAATTTATTATGATGAAAGCATGCCTCCTATTTATGATGATTATTGTGATGACACGTATGCTATAAAGAATGAAGATAACCATGAAACTTGTCATCATGATTTTAATTTTCAATTGGATTATGCTTCACATGACAGTTATTTTGTTGAGTTTGCACCCACTACTATTGATGAGAATAAATTTGCTTATGTGGAGAGTAGTAGAATTTCTATGCAAGTAGATCATGAAATGAATGCTTTATGTGCTGGTTATATGGTTGAATTATTTCATGACGCCACTGAAAATTATTATGATAGAGGATCATATGCTTCTACATATTGCAATAATATCAAGTTTCCTCTCTATGTGCTTAAAATCTTGAAGTTATGCTCATTTTCCCTTCCTATGCTAGTTGATTATTGTTCCCATAAGTTGTTTGCTCAAAAATCCCTATGCATAGGAAGTGGGTTAGACTTAAATGTGCTAGTTATATTATTCATGACGCTCCCTTTATATTTCAATTCTTATCTTTTATGCGAGCATCATGGAAATCATCATGCCTAGCTAAAAGGGCGTTAAACAATAGCGCTTGTTGGAAGGCAACCCAACTTTATTTTTGTTCTTTGCTTTTTGCTTATGTTTAGGGATAAATATTACATCTAGCTTCTGTTTAGATGTGGTTTTGTGTTTTAATTAGTGTTTGTGCCAAGTAGAACCTTTGGGAAGACTTGTGTGAAGTTTATGCGATCATGCTGTAAAAAACAGAAACTTTAGCGCTCACGAGATTTGCTACTATTTTTTTTACTGGAGAGTGCTTTTTAGTTGATTCTTTTTGCAAATGATTAATAGACAAATTCCTCACGTACACCAATTTAATTCAGAATTTTTAGAGTTACAGAAGTATTCGAAAGTTAAAGATTGCTACTGACTATTCTGTTTTTGACATATTTTGTTTTCTATGTGTTATTTGCTCATTTTGATGAATCTATGAGTAGTATCAGAGGGTATGAACCATATATAAGTTGGAATACAGTAGATATTATACCAATATGAATTTAGAATGAGTTCATAACAGTACCTAAGTGTTGGTTTTATTTTCTTATACTAACGGAGCTTACGAGTTTTCTGTTGAGTTTTGTGTTGTGAAGTTTTCAAGTTTTGGTTAAAGATTCGATGGACTATGGAATAAGGAGTGGCAATAGCCTAAGCTTGGGGATGCCCAAGGCATCCCAAGGTAAAATTCAAGGACAACCAAGAGCCTAAGCTTGGGGATGCCCCGGGAAGGCATCCCCTCTTTCGTCTTCGTCTATCGGTAACTTTACTCGATGCTATATTTTTATTCACCACATGATATGTGTTTTGCTTGGAGCGTCATTTTTTTTAATTTGTTTTGCTTGCTGTTTGAATAATATCCCAATATCTGAAATTCTTAAATGTTAGAGAGTCTTCACATAGTTACATAATTATTCAACTACTCATTGATCTTCACTTATATCGTTTGGAGTAGTTTGTCTTTTGCTCTAGTGCTTCACTTAAATCTTTTAGAGCACGTCGGTGGTTTTATTTTGAAGAAATAGATGAACTCTCATGCTTAACTTATATTATCTTGAGAGTCTTTTACAACATCATGGTAATTTGGTTAGGTTATGAAATTAGTCCTAATATGATAGGCATCCAAGATGGATATAATAAACAACTTTCATAAAGTGTATTGAATGATAGGAGAAGTTTGATACTTGATGATTGTTTTGACATATGAGGATGGTGATATTAGAGTTATTCTAGCGGGGTAATTATGAATTCAAGAAATACTTGTGTTAAAGTTTGTGATTCCCGTAGCATGCACATATGGTGAACCGCTATGTGACGAAGTTAGAGCATGAGGTATTTATTGATTGTCATCCTTTGTGTGGAGATCGGGATCGCGCGATGGTTAACTTTTACCAACACTTCCCCTAGGAGCATGCGTTAAATATTCTGTTTTGATGACTTGTAGATTTTTGCAATAAGTATGTGAGTTCTTTATGACCAATGTTGAGTCCCTGGATTATACACACTCTCACCCTTCCACCATTGTTAGCCTCTCTTGTACCGCGCAACTTTCGCCGATACCATACACCCAACATATACCTTCCTCAAAACAGCCAACATACCTACCTATCATGGCATTTCCATAGCCATTCCGAGATATATTGCCATGCAACTTTCCACCGTTCCGTTATTATGACACACTTCATATTGTCATATTTCCATGCATGATCATGTAGTTGACATCGTATTTGTGGCAAAGCCACCATTCACAATTCATTCATACATGTCACTCTTGATTCATTGCATATCCTGGTACACCGCCGGAGGCATTCACTTAGAGTCATATTTTGTTCTAGCTTCGAGTTGTAATCTTTGATTTGTAAGTAAATAAAAGTGTGATGATCTTCATTATTAGAGCATTGTCCCGTGTGAGGAAACAAAAAAAGAGAGAGAAAGGCCAAAAAAAAGAGAAGGCCCAAAAAAAGGAGAGAGAGGGGCTAAAAAAAAGAAAACCCCCTCCAAAAAAGAGAGAAGGGACAATGCTACTATCCGTTTCCACACTTGTGCTTCAAAGTAGCACCATAATATTCATGATAGAGAGTCTCTTGTTTTATCACTTCCATATACTAGTGGGAATTTTCATTATAGAACTTGGATTGTATATTCAAACGATGGGCTTCCTCAAAACGCCCTAGGTCTTCATGAGCAAGCAAGTTGGATGCACACCCACTTAGTTTTTTTGTTGAGCTTTCATACATTTATAGCTCTAGTGCATCTGTTGCATGGCAATCCCTACTCACTCACATTGATATCTATTGATGGGCATCTCCATAGCCCATTGATACGCCTAGTTGATGTGAGACTATCTTTCTCTTTTGTCTTCTCCACAACCACCACTCCATTCCACCTATAGTGCTATATCCATGGCTCACGCTCATATATTGCGTGAAAGTCGAGAAGTTTGAAAAAAATTGAGTATGAGATAATTGCTTGGCTGAAACCGGGGTTGTGCATGATATGAATATTTTGTGTGATGAAGAGGGAGGATAGCCAGACTATATGATTTTGTAGGGATAACTTTCTTTGGCCATGTTATTTTGAGAAGACATGATTTCTTTGTTAGCATGCTTGAAGTATAATTATTCTTATGTCAATATTAAATTTTTGTCTTGAATCTTTCGGATCTGAATATTCATGCCATAATAAAAAGAATTTCATTGAGAATTATGTTGGGTAGCATTCCACATCAAAAATTCTGTTTTTATCATTTACCTACTCGAGGACGAGCAGAAATTAAGCTTGGGGATGCTTGATACGTCTCCAACATATCTGTAATTTTTGATTGTTCCATGCTATTATATTATCATTTTAGGATGTTTTATGGGCTTTTATATACACTTTTATAAGATTTTTGGGACTAACCTATTAACCCAGAGCCCAGTGCCAGTTTATGTTTTTCTCTTGTTTTAGAGTATTACAGAAAAGGAATATCAAACATAGCCCAATTGACCTGAAACTCAACGAGAGTCGTTTTTGGACCAGAAGAAGACCAGAGAGTACTGGAGGAGGACCAGAAGGTCCACGGGCTGCCCACGAGGGTGGGGGGGCGCCCCCCTGGGCGCCCCCTGCCTCGTGGACAGCCCGGAGACCCCCTTTACTTGTCCCCAACTCCAACACCTCATATATATACAGAAACCTCCGGAAAATAACCTAGATCGGTAGTTCCACCGCCGAAAGCCTCTATTGCCACCGAAAACCAATCTAGACCC
Organism: Secale cereale; assembly: GCA_902687465.1. NCBI lineage: Eukaryota > Viridiplantae > Streptophyta > Magnoliopsida > Poales > Poaceae > Secale > Secale cereale. Next base: position 184,431,853 of record LR738711.1, on the reverse strand, counting down.
GTTCTGGCACCCTGCCGGAGGGGGGAATCCCTCTCCGGTGGCCATCTTCATCATCCTGGCACTCTCCATGACGAGGAGGGAGTAGTCCACCCTCGGGGCTGAGGGTATGTACTGGTAGCTATGTGTTTGATCTCTCTCTCTCTCTCTCTCTCTCCCTCTCTCTCTCTCTCTCTCTCTCTCTCTCTCTCGTGTTCTTGAGATGGCACGATCTTGATGTATCGCGAGCTTTGCTATTATAGTTGGATCTTATGATGCTTCTCCCCCTCTATCTTCTTGTAATGGATTGAGTTTTCCCTTTGAAGTTATCTTATCGGATTGACTCTTTAAGGATTTGAGAACACTTGATGTATGTCTTGCATGTGCTTATCTGTGGTGACAATGGTATATCACGTGATCTACTTGATTTATGTTTTGGTGATCACATTGCGGGTTCAATGACCTTGTGAACTTATGCATAGGGGTTGGCACACGTTTTCGTCTTGACTCTCCGGTAGAAACTTTGGGGCACTCTTTGCAGTTCTGTGTGTTGGTTGAGTAGATGAATCTGAGATTGTGTGATGCATATCGTATAATCATGCCCACGGATACTTGAGGTGACAATGGAGTATCTAGGTGACATTAGGGTTTTGGTTGATTTTTGTCTTAAGGTGTTATTCTAGTACGAACTCTATGATAGATCGAACGGAAAGAATAGCTTCGTGTTATTTTACTACGGACTCTTGAATAGATCGATCAGAAAGAATAACTTTGAGGTGGTTTCGTACCCTACAATAATCTCTTCGTTTGTTCTCCGCTATTAGTGACTTTGGAGTGACTCTTCGTTGCATGTTGAGGGCTAGTAATATGATCCAATTATGTTATCCTTGTCGAGAGAACTTGCACTAGTGAAAGTATGAACCCTAGGCCTTGTTTCCTAGTATTGCACTACCGTTTATGCTCAGTTTTACCACTTGCTACCTTGCTGTTTTTATATTTTCTTATTACAAAAACCTATATCTACCATCCATATTGCACTTATATCACCATTCTTCGCTGAACTAGTGCACCTATACAATTTACCATTGTATTGGGTGTGTTGGGGACACAAGAGACTCTTTGTTATTTGGTTGGAGGGTTGTTTGAGAGAGACCATCTTCATCCTACGCCTCCCACGGATTGATAAACCTTAGGTCATCCACTTGAGGGAAATTTGCTACAGTCCTACAAACCTCTGCACTTGGAGGCCCAACAACGTCTACAAGAAGAAGGTTGCGTAGTAGACATCATTCACCACAATAAATTTCTTGGACCAATTCTAACTTACTGTGCCACCATGAATCGTTTAACTCAAATCGAGAATCGATTGGAGCACCGATGAAGATATTTGTCGATGTACTACGTACAACGAGCATGTATTAATGTAACTCCTTACATCAATCTCTTCATCTTCACCGTATCCGAGAAAGATGTCATCAATACTCAACGACATTTTTCATTGTTGTCCTATGATCAACAATTTAACCATCATGGTAACTTTACTGATAACTTACTTGGAGTACTGGACATATCTGGTTGTTTTACATACCATGGACCATATAAATCATGTATTTCGCTCATTTGTGTTTCAGGATACCGATTCTTGCTAAAAACTCCTTCCACATGACTTTGACAAGGAACTCTTCTTGCGTATTCCATACTAATCCGCTTTAATATTTTGTCAATATGTATTTTGGCTAAGCCCGATTAGACACTGTTATCTCCATGGATCATTATGCCTAATACCAGGACAAATTATTGTCTATGTACTTTACTTAAAAACTAGTTTCAACAATGTCTTAGTCCGTGTTAAGAAATTTATATAATTTCCAATCAATAATTTGTCATGCACACACAATTTATAGAAATATTATCATGCTCCCACTTACTTTCTTGTAAATACAAGCATAATTGCTTTCCTCGATGAAATCATATTATTTGATCAATTCATCAAAACAAAGATTCCAATTCCACTATGCTTGCTTCAGATCATTGTAGGATTTCTTGAAGTTTGCACACCTGCTAGCATCCTCTGGGTCAACAAAATTACATTGGACCATATCAAATATACAACTTTGGTTCTATTTCCATCTCATGAAAATCATTTTGAGATGCATCTATTAGCATGGTGTATGTGTAAACAGTATATCTGAGATGTCAAATGTGTGCATGGATTATGTATTTCTAAGCTAAAAATGGTTATGTATTTTGTAGATAAAAATGCGAGTGTGTTGGTCCTTCAATAGTTTCATTGCACGTCCGTCCGGAACTGTAACACTAAATAATCATTAACATACTTGGAATATTCTTAGAAGCTTTCTTTGCACAAAAAGTCCATATGCAATGAACAGTGGAAATGACTTGACTGGATAAAGCCGCGTGAAACAAACCATTTCCGATACCATATAATGCAAACTGTTAAAATAAATTACAAGTTGCAAAGAAATGGGTCATACACGGAAGAAAGCTAGCTCACAACGACGATTGTTCCATTTTGCTCATTCAACATATAAGAAGACCATTACATAGAACTTCTAGGGTCCTTCTACAAATGTGCTATTGGCGTGCATCTTGGTTTATCTTGTCCCTTCTTTGTTCATGAAATGGCCAATAAGTTGTTGGTGCACCATTATGCCATTGCACACGATACATCGTCCTTTTCACGTAGGAACAAGTGAAAGAGAGGTAGGAGGTGGTGGGGGGGGCTTGCTAAAGTTGCTACAAGTGTAAGAGCATCTCCACTCGGCCCCCCAGGGCACCTTTTTTAGCGCTAGTGGGAAAAATGGCCCAGTCGCGCCCCAGATTCTTGTTTATTGCCAGTTTGGGCCCAAATTACAACAAGTGAACTCAACCCGAACCCAGCGCGCCGGGGGTGCTGGCTGAAGCAAAAAGGCATGTGGGCCCGCGTTATCGGCGACACCGGCCTATTTCCCATCGTTTTCTTCTCCCTTTCCCTCCATTTCCCCAGCGTCGCCCCTTCTCCCCCGTCGCTCCCACCATTCCCCCCCTGATCCGCCAGTCATGCCGCCGAAGAAGTATGTGCCCCCTCGCTAAGCCACCAAACCCGTCCAACCAAAGCAGAGGAAGCTGAGGGCGCCAAAGGCAAGGCCGCCGGGCATGTCGAACGCCCAATGGAACACCGACGTTTGTTGCAGGGAGGCTGTTACCGGCGACCGACAGAACATGCTTATCTTGAAGAAGGCCAGGGACGCGGCGGCGACGAGGGAGCAGGAGGAAACGTCTCGCGCGAGGATGGCGAATGTTCCGCATCAACAGGGCGGCGAGTGCCTGCAAGCCACGTGGGGGAGCTAGCAGAGTGTCGCGTCACCGGCCAACATCTCGCTACCACTCTGGGGGTATGCGTCCTCGCATGGCTACGGCAACGGCGACGCGCACGGCGGCTTCAACCCCAACATCACCTCCCCGCATGGTACGGCACCGTGCGCGACTTCAACCACGACCCGCGTAACTCCTTCCCCCGCATTCACCGCCGATGTAATTAGTTTCGCCTGCCCCACCTCTGCGCTATAGCCTACCATTCGCGCACGGTTCGACGCCATAGTTCAGCGCCACCGACGCCGACATGGACGAGATCATCACGATCGGCTCGGCCGCCGCCATTTCGTGCCTCGGGTTCCGCACACAAGACAAAACTCTGGACGCCGCCGTCGACATGGAGGATGAGCTCGACGATGCCGAGGAGGAGGTGGAGGAGGAAGAACCGGCGGAGGTGGAGCTGGCGGCGAAAGGGAAAACGAAGAAGCGGGCGGCCAGCGCCAGGTCGGGCGAGCCTCGCGTCAAGTGGACGTCCAAGGAAGACGAGTGCCTCGCCGAAGCATGGAAGACCGTCAGCATCGTTCCGATCACTGACTCAAATCATTACGCCGACACGTACTGGAGAAGGATCAAGACGAGTTCGATGAGCGCAAGTTGGTCCACCCTGACTTCACCAGCATCCACATGGACCGCGGTGAGAAGGCCATAGCGAACCACTGGGAGACCATCCAGGCGGCCTGCAACAAGTGGCATGGGATTCAAAAGGAGGTCGCGGCTCGCCCAGAAAGCGGCGCCAACGTCGAGGGTCAGGTATGTCCACCGTTCGCTGGCCCAATTACTCACCGTGTCCTTCGTTGACACCTTTACCTTGGCTGTGCAGATGGTTTGGATGTTCAACATGTTTCGCCAAGACAACGACAACCAAGAGTTCAAATTCCTTCACGTGTTCAGCACGATCGAGTCGTGCGAGAAATGGATGGAGGTCCGGCCGCTCTCGCCAAGGCGAATGACGCCTACAACTTGGACGTGCCTGCCCCGGCGGCGGCAGAAGCGCGCCCTAATGGCAACAAGCGAGCCAAGGCTGCGAGGGATGCGGCACCCGCTGCTGAACGGCTGCAATCGCATCGTTGATGCCAAGAGTAACGCCGCCAAGAGGAAGGAGAAACCTGATGCGAGGTGGTCAGCGTTGATGATGAAGCAGAATGTCAAGCTCGACCTTCTCAGGACCAATGTCGTCGCCAAGAAGAGGAACACCGACTTGGCATTCTTGATGAGGGCAGACACGTCGACGATGGACGAGCAGGTAAAGGCGTGTTACCTGGCGGAGTGCAGCATGCTCTTGAACCCGATGTCAGGACCGGTGGCGACCACCGCTCCTACGCCCGCGCCTGCGACGATCGTGAACACTGAAACTGTGCCAACGCCGATGCCGAGCCCGAGCACTGAAACTGCGTCAACGCCGAACCGAGCCCGATCACTGAACCTACGCCCACGCTGACCTCAGCCAGCCCCGCGGCAGAGGAGTCTACCGTTTGATGAGTTTCATGTCTGCCATTCCTACCCTTTTATCGCCGGACTTTGGTTATATTCTATCGCCGACCGTGTGGCATGATGATCGCTGACCTGTGGCATGATGATCGCCGACCTGTGAACTGTGTCGTTTTTTGGTAGCGAGAAAGTGAACTTTGAATTTATATGTGTTTGGGG
>LR738711.1:184392467-184426786 GCA_902687465.1 Secale cereale | reverse complement strand
GAGGGCACGGCTGAGAACTCGTTCGCCCTCAGGCTGAAGAAACCGCCGACGTGAACGCCAAAAACGCTTCACCAGGTGAGTTGGGGGTCAACCGACAAGGGATGCTCTAAGAGGAAGAAAGGTGGGAGGGTGCCTATAGTGCCAGACTCTTATCTAAGCGCTTACTGAAAATAAAATGAAAATTAGAAAATTGAAAAAGCAACTAAGGGCCCTAACTTCGAACCCTAGATGCCCGAGCATGTGCATGTCCAATGCATAGGCGCTTGGGTAGACTCTTAAGGGATTAATAAAATAACTATAAAATTGTATCGCTCACGTAAGAGCCCGCGTCTCCAACGCTTAGGCGCTCCGTCTCCTAGGGCATCTTTAACAGTTTGTATGTTAGTTTGTTGATAAAATATGTCATGTCATCAACGAACACCTTAACATACAACAACCCCAATTGGTTGTATCTAGTTTGCCCAATAGGATGTGAGATAATAAATAAGGTGTTGTCTCATTCTACATTGGAGCTTATGCAAGGGTGTTGGTTCATGTACATACAACCTTCCCCTCTTCCCTTATTTATTGTATGACACATCATCAAAAATCCTATATGCCAAAGTGTACCAACAACTATCTTACAGACATTGGAGATGCCCTCACATTGAACCAGCTATCCAATCCGCAAAATACACTCAAAGCACCAACTGCCAAGTCTAGCATCACTGTATGGGAGACGCCAGGAAAATTTATCAGTACAAGCAAAACGGCTGGGATTCTACTTCAAAGATTATCTACCGTCGGACGTCTCAAATCCGCCTCATACGCTTGGATGTGCCGCCCGATCACTAACCGGCCACGTGTTTTTGACCCAGACGGATTCCTCAAACGGGTCTCAAATGCCCGGGCTAGTCGACACCTCTCATATCCAGCCCATCCAGCCCAAATATGGGCCGGATATGGGGCACCCGGGCACGCCCACCACATCGGACCTGGCCCAGGCCGGCCAACCCGACCCCACATATATTCGTTCTCATCTACTCGTCAGAGCAAACCCTAGACACTTCACTCCACTCCCTTTCACCACCCGAGCTCACCTTTAGCGAGTTTCGGCTTTCTCCGGCATGGCAGGCAGCGGATAAGACTCCGAACACTCCGGATCCATCAACTGGGTGTCATCCCGTGCGGGTTGGAGGAGGTAACAGCAGTCCGCATTGCACTCCGCCGCTCCCGGGAGGACAACACCCGACTGATGGACGAATCCGTCCTTCGCGACGCCATAGCGTCGGCTCACCGGGCGCTCGGGTCCTCTGGTGCTAGAACCTCATGGTCCTCGGTAACCGGAGCACTTCTCCTTACCCATCACCCGCCGGGCAGACTATGAGTCCCACCGGGAACGGGTGGCACGCCGTGGGAAGGATAGGATAAGGGCCGCCGAGTCCCGTACCGCGGCGAAAATGGCGGTGGCGGAGGCGGCTGATGCCCGGGCGCGGGCGGCCGCGGAGGAGGAAGCCATCTACGCCCGCATTGTGAAGAAATGGCAGCGGAGGAACACGCGCGCCCTCGCTCGAATACAGAATCAGGCGGTCCGTGTCATGGCCGGACTGCCACCGAAGGAGGAGAAGGAGGACAACGACGACGAGGACAACTCCGGAGACGAGCAGATCCGGCTCGATCCGTACCACGTCTTCGACCGGTATTTCCGCGAGAATGACGACAAGGGCGCCGGGAAAGGCAAGGGCAGCCGTGACCATAGCCAAACGTGCCAAATTTTGATAGTCCGATGTAAACCTAATCAAACCCGTGGGCTGGGCTTTACAAAGCCCGAAGCAAAAATCCCAAGCCCGGGCCCGGCCCAGCCAAAAGCACATGAACAATGTAATTCTTCTTTAAAATAGGTATATTCAGGACATTAAAATAATATAATATACATATATTTCAAACAAAATATACATTTGTTGCCATTTCAGGCTTTTTTTGGGCTTCGGGCGGGAAAATGGAGCCCGGGCCCGGGCTGCCCATGCACAGGTCTAGTCCGATGGCATGTTAATTAGTGTGATGGAGTATCCATACGATGTGTGTCATCGACATAGTTGCATGAGTTTTATAAATTTGAGATAGGATAATTGAGATGTCCAAATATGGATTGCATTATTTAAGTAGTGTCCGGTCAGTGCCCGTCAATGACATGTCCGCGGGCGTTTGATGGATCGAATTTGCCAAATCCGGATGTAGATGCTCTAGACGGCGTGTTGTACATGGCCTGTCAATTTCAGTGCGAAACAAACCAAGATGCTAGCGCCCGCTACCCAAAATGCTACTCGTCTGCCATGCTCGGACAATAAGTTAGGGTCACTGTGAGTTGACTTCACCACCGATTGTTGTCTCCGTCGACCTCAAGAGGGAACGACACGAGATCCCGAAAGGGGGGATTTTAGGTCCACCATTGTGGTGCTGTAGGCCAATAATCGACGGATGTTTCATGCAGTGCCTTGTACTCCCTCCGTTCCCAAATATTTGTCTTTCTAGACATTTTAAATGGTTACAACATACGGATGCATGTAGACATGTTTTAGAGTGTAGATTCATTCATTTAGTTTCGTATGTAGTCATTTGTTGAAATGCCTAGAAAGACAAATATTTAGGAACGGAGGGAGTACTAATATATGGACGGGCTCAGTAACATAATTTTACGAGCTATACACATTCGTAGATGCTCTCAAGCAAACCATGATCCCAAGTTAGGACAGGTCTAGTAGCACGATTTAGCTTTTGAGTTTCGTAGTAGAACCGTTTACCGCGTGAAAGCATCGCAGTCGGGTTGATTCGAAAAAAACCCGGGAAGATACTTGTTGCCGCCCGTCGTCGTCGTCGTCATCACACGTTGGCATTTCTACGCGTACGCGTAAGCATAGTCATGGCCAGATAAAATCACCGCCTCGTCGGCGCTACTTGTACTAACGACCGAACGAGTCCTTGTGTCATTGTGCGTGATCGGGGGCGAGGGGACATGACATGAGCGAGGAATGTGGCCACGGTCCAGGGAGACACATTATTGGACCACATGCTTTTGTGGATCGATAATTATCACACTGCGTACAAATCATGCTTGTCAGAGAGATTCATATCGTTATCATCATTGCACACTAAGCATCTCGAGAAAAGGGAAAGGCTTACAGCATCTACAGCCCAGCATTATTAATTTGGCCCCTCAAACAGACACGTCCTAACAATGACCGGACATGTTCGTTTTGGCTTCTCATATTTGCTGCAAAATAACCACCCTCAAATTCTTCTCTCATTTCTTCAGTCAATTCGTCGAGCACATTATGTGCAACCTCGCAGAGCAGGCGAGGCCAGCGGCAAGGTAGCAAGCTAGCATCTACTCCCTCCATTCCAAAATACTTCGTTCGTCCCAAAATATAAAAACATTTTTTATATTACACTAATATAAAAAACGTTCTTATATTTTGGGGCGGAGGGATTAGATGATTCAATTTTGTACTAAAGTTAGTATAATGTTGAGTCATCTATTTTAAAACGGAGGGAGTAGCAGCTAGCTAGCTAGTAGTATCACATACAATCTCGACGAGTCTGGGCAAGCCAACATCTAGCATCAATGTCATTAGAAAGCCTCATATTGCCTTCAGATTTGAGACGGGTTTGAAATATGCCGGTCAATCTGGACGTTTAGGGAGAATGTGTGTGTGTGGTAGGGGGGGGGGGGGTCGGTTGGGTCAGTCTTTTTGGTTGTCAAGGTGAGTTCATATATACTCAACCAAATTATTTTGGAGTTGAATGTGAGTTATTTAATCACGTATTTCATGATAAAATTGAGTGAACTCTGTGAACGTTGTCGGTCCATGCTCAGGCACAATATTTTCACCCTGAGATTGAAACCCTTGGTCGAAGATTTGGTTCTCATGCCCATCCCTTGTGATCATGTTGTGCATGATAACACAAGCAATCATCACCTCCCACATCTTCTTGGAGCTCCATGTTCAAGTAGGGTACTGAATGATAGACCATCGATATTGAAGCACACCAAAAGTACGCTCCACATCCTTACGAGAACTTTCTTGTGCTTGGGCAAACCTAGCCCTCTTCTCGCCTACCGGATTGAATATTGTCTTCACAAGAATTGACCACTATGAATAGATATCACCAGTTAGGTATTATCCCTTGTTGTAGTGATAGTCATTGATCTCAAAGTTGACCTCTGGGCAGTTGCCTTCTGCAAGCTTTCCGAACACAAGAGAGCGGGAAAGAACGTTAATGTCATTGTGAGAATCAACAATGCCAAAAAAAGAGTGCTAAGATCTTATGAAGCCAAAACTTCATGTATGACAATGTAACCTTTAACATGCCCTTTATATTGCCCCTGTCGAGCAGATGGATAATTCTTCCACCTCCAGTGCATATAATCTATGCTACCAAGCATTCCCTGGAAGCCTCTCTCTTCATTGATCACCAAGAACCGGGCTGTATCCTTAACATTTGGTCTCTCAAGTACTCCGGACCAAACACTGCTACCACAGCCTTGCAACGCTTGCACAATGACCCAATGCATGTTGACTCACGCATGTGGACATACTCATCAATAAGATCAGCGGGAGTACCATATGCAAGTATCTGAATAACTACAATGCATTTCTGATAAGAGGAGAAGCCAATCTTTCCAAGGTCATCCACCTTGCATACGAAATAATCATCATATGCCATCACCCCCTATTGAATATGGTAGAACACATGTCTCGCCATCCAGAATCGGTATCGGAAAAGTTTGGGACTGAAAAGTGGGGACGAACTGTGAAATTAATCGACAAATAGTAGGCAATGGCCGCTCACTCTGTAGCGGTTCAACGTCGAAGCATGGCCCAGGATAAATCCTCCAAACCTCGGCCGCTGCCGACAATGTGGTCACTCACGGTCATAGTCGCAACCACAAATCCTAATCATTCGATGATGAATCTTCCAATGAATACATGATGTTATTGAAAAAGAACTCATCCCTATCCATGATGGTACCTTGTGAAGGAAATATGCCCTAGAGGCAATAATAAAGTTGTTATTTATATTTCCTTATATATCATGATAAATGTCTTTTATTCATGCTAGAATTGTATTAACCGGAAACTTGATACATGTGTGAATAGATAGACAAAACAGAGTGTCCCTAGTATGCCTCTACTAGACTAGCTCGTTAATCAAAGATGGTTAAGTTTCCTAACCATAGACATGTGTTGTCATTTGATGAACGGGATCACATCATTAGGAGAATGATGTGATGGACATGACCCATCCGTTAGCTTAGCATAGGGCTGGAAAAAAAGCTCGAAGCTCGCGAGCTAAATGAGTAGCTCATGACTCGGCTCGAATCGACTCGAACTCCAACAATAACGAGTCGAGCCGAGCTTTAGTTTAAGATCGTTTATGGACCAAGTTAAACGAGCCAATATCATGAGTACTCGTGTAACTCGTTAGGCTCGGTAAAAAAATCAGCATTTTTTAGGGGTAGCAAAAAACTGCCAATAAACACCATGCATCCCAGCACAAGGCCCAGCCTCCGAGGAGACTCTCACATACATGTCCATATATATATATATATATGTTAAGTTCCCAATTAATATTTTTATAAAATTAAAAATGTTTTATCTTCATATCCTGAACAAGCTTAACAAGCTAAGCGAGCCAGCTCGTGAGTTATACGAGTCTAGCCAATCTTGAAATTGAGCTCATTATAGTAACGAGTTGAGTCGAGTTAGCTCGTTAATGAAACGAGCTTTAGCGAGTCGAGTCGAGTTGGCTCGACTCGGCTCGAATTCCACCCCTAGCTTAGCATAATGATCGTTTAATTTTATTGCTATTGCTTTCTTCATGACTTATACATGTTCCTCCCGACTATGAGATTATGCAACTCCCGAATACCGAAGGTACACCTTATGTGCTATCAAACGTCACAACGTAACCGGGTGATTATAAAGATGCCCTACATGTGTCTCCGAAGGTGTTTGTGGTGTTGGCATAGGTCGATAATAGGATTTGTCACTTCGAGTGTCGGAGAGGTATCTCTGGGCCCTCTCGGTAATACACATCATATTAAGCCTTAAAAGCAAATGACTAATGAGTTAGTCACGAGATGATGTATTACGGGACGAGTAAAGAGACTTGCCGGTAACGAGATTGAACTAGGTATGATGATACTGATGATTGAATCTCGGGCAAGTAACATACCGATGACAAAGTGAACAACGTATGTTGTTATGCAGTTTGACCGATAAAGATCTTCGTAGAATATGTAAGAGCCAATATGAGCATCCAGGTTCCGCTATTGGTTATTGACCGGAGATGCGTCTCGGTCATGTTTACATAGTTCTCGAACCCGTAGGGTCCGCACGCTTAACGTTCGATGACGATCTGTATTATGAGTTATGTGATTTTATGAACGAAGTTTGTTCGGAGTCCCAGATGAGATCACGGACATGACGAGGAGTCTCGAAATGGTTGAGAGGTAAAGATTCATATATTGGAAGGATATATTCGGACATCAGAAAGGTTCCGAGTGATTCGGTTATATTTCGGAGTACAGGGGAGTTACGGGAATTCACAGGGAGAAGTAATGGGCCTTATTGGGCCATGCGAGAAAGGGAGAAGGCAGGCCAAGGGGAGGTGGGGCCTCCCCATGGGTCCGAATTGGACTAGGGAAAGGGGGCGCCGCCCCCTTGCCTTTTCATACTCCCTCTCTCTTTCCCTCGTTCCTTCTCTCTTACTCCGAATAGGAAAGGGTTTCCTACTAGGACTTGGAAGTCCTAGTAGGACTCCCTACTCCTGGCGCGCCCTAGGAGGCTAGCCTCTCTCCCTTCCTCCTTTATATACGTGGGCAGGGGGCACCCCAAGGGCACAATAGACAATCTCTTAGCCGTGTGCGGTGCCCCCCTCCACAGTTACACACATCGGTCATATCGTTGCAGTGCTTAGGCGAAGCCCTGCGCCGGTAACATCATCATCACCGTTGCGACGCCGTCTTGCTGACGAAACTCTCCCTTGTCCTCAACTTGATCAAAAGCTCGAGGGACGTCATCGTGCTGAACGTGTGCTGAACACGAAGGTGCCGTACGTTCGTTACTTGGATCGGTTGGATCGTGACGACGTTCGACTACATCAACAGCGTTACTAAACGCTTTCTCTTTCGGTCTACGTGGGTACGTGGACACACTCTCCCCGCTCATTGCTATGCTTCTCCTAAATAGATCCTGCGTGATCGTTGGATTTTTTTGGAATACTACGTTCCCCAACAGTGGCATCATGAGCCAGGTCTATGCGTAGATGATATGCACGAGTAGAACACAAAGAGTTGTGGGCGATAATAGTCATACTGCTTACCAACATGTCATACTTTGATTCGGCGGCATTGTTGAATGAAGCGGCCCGGACCGACATTACATGATCGCGTTCATGAGACTGGTTCTACCGACTGCTTTGCACATAGGTGGCTGGCGGGTGTCAGTTTCTCCAACTTTAGTTGAATCGAGTGTGACTACGCCCGGTCCTTGTCAAGGGTTAAAACATCACACTTGACGAAAAATCGTTGTGGTTTTGACGCATACGTAAGAACGGTTCTTACTAGAAGCCCGTAGCAGCCATGTAAAACTTGCAGCAACAAAGTAGAGGACGCCTAACTTGTTTTTGCAGGGCATGTTGTGATCTGATATGGTCAAGATGTGATGAGTTATACGTTATTGTATGAGATGATCATGTTTTGTAAATTATCGGCAACCGACAGGAGCCTTATGGTTGTCTCTTTATTGTATGAATTGCGAAAGCCATGTAATTGCTTTACTTTATCACTATGAGTTGCTGATAGTAGTACTAGAAATAGTTGGCGAGACGACCACGACGCTACGATGAAGATCATGGTGTCAAGCCGGTGATGATGGAGATCATGATGATGCTTTGGAGATGGAGATCAAAAGCACAAGACGATGATGGCCATATCATGTCGCATATTTTGATTGCATGTGATGTTTATCTTATTATGCATCTTATTTTGCTTAATACGGCGGTAGCATTATAAGATGACCCCTTAAAAATTTCATGGTACAAGTGTTCCCCATGAGTATGCACCGTTGCGACTGTTCGTCATGCCGAGACACCACGTGATGATCGGGTGTGATAAGCTCTACGTTCAAATACAATGGGTGTAAGACAGTTTTGCACGTGCAGAATACTCAGGTTAAACTTTACGAGCCTAGCATGTACAGACATGGCCTCGGAACACTGGAGACCGAAAGCTCGAGCGTGAATCGTATAGTAGATATGATCAACATAAGATGTTCACCGTTGAAAACTACTCCATCTCACGTGATGATCGGGCATGGTTTAGTTGATATGGATCACGTGATCATTTAGATGACTTGAGGGATGTCAATCTAAGTGGGACTTATTAAGTAATATGATTAATTGAAATTTAATTTATCATGAAATTAGTCCTGATAGTATTTGTAAATTATGTTTTAGATCAATAGCTCATGTTATAGCTCCCCTATGTTTTTGATATGTTCCTAGAGAAAACTAAGTTGAAAGATGTTAGTGGCAATGATGCAGACTAGGTGACGATGCCATAGACCTAGGGTGGGGTCACAGGCCTAACCTAGATACCCTACCCAAGGTCACTACCCTAGAAGCTCAAATACAATTCAAAGATGACAGAAGCAGCCAACTGATATGGGCCAAGAGTGCAATTCACCCGACGTCATACCCTCACTTAGATGACTCAACTGCACTCGGAAGGACGAAGACACTCGACCATACAAAAACCACTCGACCCCCGAAGTTCAAAGCTCCCTTAAGACCAGCAACGGTCATACATTCAATCATAGTAATCACGACCTTTACTATACTTTATTACATGCGTTATCAGTAACGTCCTGCCTTAATGTACATTGAACCCTTTGTAACGTGGGGATGGCTAGGGTCCTGGTGCACTCTATATAAGCCACCCCCTTCCTCCGGTATAAGGGTTCGCACCCCCTGTAACTTACACATATACATATTCCAATCGACCGCCTCCGGGCACCGAGACGTAGGGCTGTTACTTCCTCCGAGAAGGGCTTGAACACGTAAACACCTTGTGTACAATCTCACCGTAGCTAGGATCTTGCCTCCTCCTACGTACCCCCTATTCTTACTGTCACACTTAGAACCACGAGAGTTGGCGCTCACCGTGGGGTAGGTGTCTTAGCGACTTCCGGTGAGGTTGCAAGCTTTTTTCTCTGATCTCCATCATCATGGTTTCCGGCGGCGGTCTGGAGTTGGGCCGTGAGATCTAACTCGGCGCGCTCGTCTTCATCGCCAACGACTCCGCTTGGCTCCAGGAGGCCCCCCTCGACGTCGAGGCGCTGTCCGTCTGCGGAGCGGCGCACTTTCGTGCTAGCACCTGCGACGTCCTTCAACGACAGCCATCGATTCAGTATCGGTCGGCTCCTTCATCGTCTGTCGTCCCCGCTAGTCGCCGCCGCAAGCGATCCGGTCGGTCGCCGCTCCAGCGGTGGGTGAAACACGCAGTGGCTCGCCAAACGGCCACCCCTCAAGTTGCGGCCATCGAGCCCGACGAGTACCACTACGGGCCGGTCGATGTAATGCCCAGGATGGGACTATACCTCCTATGTGTCGAGGCACGACTTAAAGGTATAAGCCCATCCTAGAATGATCTCAAGTTTGGTATCTTTGCACGACTCATGTAAAAGAGGGATTAAATTGCAAAAGGAGATAGTTGGCTTACACTCGCCACTTCACACAATACAATACATAAGCAATACATCATTCAAAACATCACAACCCGACTACGGGTGAAGATCCAAAAGAAAGATACCAAAACAACATAAAGCCACAGGTCTAGATCGAATCCTAGTAGAAACCACTAATGATCGTCGAAACGTCACAAGCATACGGCCAAACTCTTCATTGAGCTCCTGGTTAAGTACTGAACCATCTCCTGCTTCAAACTCGGCTAAACCTGCATCTGGTGTGGTGAAGTAACTGTGAGCCACAGAGGACTCAGCAATCCCATAACCATGGGTATCAAGCCTAGCAAAGCTTTATGGGTAGGAAGAGGTAAAGTGGTGAGGTTGCAGCAAGGGCTAAGCAAATATGGTGGCTAACTTACGAGTACCAGAATAAGATGAGCATCTACGCAAACAGTCGCAAAAGAAGTGATCGCTAAAGATCCTGAACTACATACGAGTCAAACATAACCCCACCGTGTTCTCTTCTCAAAGTGAAAAGAGACAGTCACGGTTACTCACACAGTTGTGTGTTTTACTTCGGATCCACTGTCAAGTTTTCTACAACCGGACATTAACAAATTCCAATCTGCCACATAACCGCGGGCACGGCTTTCGAAAGATCATAACCCTGCAGGGGTGTTCCAACTTAGCCCATCACAAGCTCTCACGATTAGCTGAAGTGATAAATATAATATCATCACTCCTTATCTTAGGGAAAATCCGATCAGGCTCGGAATCCCTGTAGCACAAGTCATTTCGACAATGGTAAAACAAGTCCAGCAAGACCTCCCGGCGTGCCGACACCCTGATAGTAGCCGCGCGTATCTCGTCTCAGGCCACGTCTGGATGGGAAAATCTACGAGTAAAACCAAACCTCGAGTTTCCCCAAGGTGGCCCCGCAGGTTGCCCGTTTGGGACCAACACCATCAGCACTGGCCCCCCTGCTATGTAGAATTAAGAATCCTCAGGGACGCGACCCCCTATGCAATTTTAATTAATTAATTAAGTTATTATTATGAGCAAATTAAAACCAATGTTGGGCCTTGCTGGAGGAGTTTTATTCAAAGTCGAACTGTCAAGGGGTCCCCATCCACCCATCGTGTAAGGAACGCAAAATCAAGGAACATAATGCTGGTTTATCGGCGCCTAAGGTGGCATGAGTGGAACAAAACACCGAGCAAAAGGCCAAGCCTTCCACCCATGCCCAGTATATAGGTGTGTTAATAATAATTATAGATATTGTGATATAACCAACAACAAGTTCCCTCCTGGAACGAACTTCATCTTCACCTGCAACTAACAACGCTATAAGAGGGGCTGAGCAAGCGGGTAACATAGCCAAACAGTGGTTTTGCTAGGAAGGTTTCAAGGTTAGAGGTTTCATGGCAACAAGGAGAGGCTGACATAAAAGATGGGTAGCGCGACATGTAACGATAGCATCGAGACAACTAAGCATGGCAATGGTAGTAAAGGTATCCAAGGGTATGATCATCTTGCCTGGGATTCCACAAGGGAGAAGAACGGATCCATGAAGAAGACGGAGCAACACAGCCGAGCGAATCCTCACAACTCCGGAACGAAACCGAAGCTAAAGAGAGAAGCAAACCGGAAAGAAGCAAAACAACACGGTAAACACCCAAGCATAAACATGGCATACGATGCACATCCAAGTATGATGCATGTCCGGTTTAAATATGCATGGCATGGCAAAGTGCATAAACAACACTACAAGTTAAGTGGAGCTCAATATGCAACGAGTTGCATATTGACGAAACACCACATTTTATTATTTAGTTGACTCTCGTTTATTTACAAGGCAAGATTAAATATTTGTTAACATGGCAAGAGGTGAAGCATAAAGAAACTACACTATTTAGGCATTTTAAATGAGGCCGGAAATAATAACAACAAATTCCGGAAAATCCCCATGAGCATGTTTAGCAATATTTAATCAAACAACAATCACACATTTTAATGATGTTAACGTGATGCGGATGACATGAACAAGTTTATGCAATTCTATTAAAAGATGACAAGAAGAAGATATGAAACATTTGTCACCGTGGTGGAAGGATAGGGTGCCACGGCAACGATCTGAAAATGATGCAACAGCATCATATCGGTTCCGGTAACTTGTTGAGAGACCGGTGCAAAAGGAAAGATGGCGTGAGCGAGTCAAACGAGATGAAAGGGGTGGGGTGATCCCGTCACCGGGTTCCCACGGGTCGGCGACGAGGCAACCGAGGAGCACGACAAAAGATGAAACGGCACGGTGCACACAAGGAAACATTTCATACAACACAACAAGCATCACACGGGTCATCGTCTCGGGTTATACCTTCGAAACACTCGTTTCGGGACGGTTCGAGATCGTAGAGGAAGGAGTCGTTCTTGCGAGTCGTAGAGGAAGTAGTGGTTCACGTTTCCGAAGAGGAAGTAGTCGTTCCGATATCGTGTCGTGGTACTTGCGGCGTCGGACATCTTCGGGGCGACGGTAGTGGTACACGTTCCGTAGGGGTACTTGTCGCATCGCCATGTAGTTGTTCACGTTCATCGGAGAGGTACTCGCCATCGTAGCCGTTCGGTCGTCGTGGTACTTGTGCGTGGGGTACTAGCGTTTCTCCTTGTAGTCGTACATGGTTCTCTGTCAAGACAACAGCAAGGCAACACAAAAGAAAAAACAACCACAGGGCAAAACAAAGGGGCAGCACGACGGGGCGACGAGGCAGAGGCTTGGCGCTTGGCGAGGTGGCTGCAGAGGACGGAAGCACGCGCTGCGGGGTGACTGGAGAGGCGATCGGGGCGGCTGGCGCTCGCTCGGGCTGAAGGGGCGAGGCCGCTGGGCGCTCGGGAGGAGGCCAGGGAGGACCCGCACGGCGCGAGGCCGTGGCCGCGGCCTGGGGCAGCACGGGAGGAAGACCACAGCGCTCGGCCTCGGTGACGCGCTTGGGGCGCTCGGGGCCGCGGCTTGAGGGAGCGGACGCCCTGGACGGGGAGGCGAGGGAGCCTGGCCGGCCCTGGCGGCGGCTGGTGCGAGCCGGTGGCGCGTCGGGCTCCTGGCGCGCGGGGCCAGAGGCGATGGAGGATGGCGCGGGGCAGAGGCGATTGAGAGCGAGTGGAGAGGGAGAGGTGAGGCTCGGGGAAGAGGGATGGGGTTCGGGCGAGAGGACGAGGGAGATGGGGATCGGGGAACGAGAGGGTGAGCGAGGGGGTGCAACGGCGCTCGAGGAGGAGAGAGCGAGGGATGCTGGTCGGGCTAGGGTTACGGGAGGAAGCTAGGACTCGGGCCTGCGAGGATGGAAGAGACCTTGGGCCTAGGAGGGAGTGAGGTGCGGCCTGGCTGGGCCTGGAGTGAGGAGAGATGGGCCGCTGGGCCTCTGCTGCGGCTGGGCTCTCCCTTCTCTTAACTGTTTTTTTAAAACAGAAAAGAAAGAAGAAGAAAAGGGAAGAAAAGAAAAGGTTAGGGAAGAGATTTAAACACGGAGTTAAATCTCTGGACTCATACAAAATGTACGGAATTTAATTAAAATAGAAGGAGGGTTTTTGGAAGAACCCCGATACGACGGAAAAATAAACATTGACAAGGTTTGAGGCAAGGAATGCGAAAGAGAAGGCATGGGGAAATTCTGCAAGTGTGTTACGGTGAATTCCAACGAATGGAATATTTATTATAGCTCCCTAATAATATTGGGATGATATGTTTTAAAGAGAAGACATTCTTCCCTCGATTTAAATGGGCTGAAGGTCCACACAATTTATTTAGGTTGAGATGCAAATTAAATATGACATGATGGCATGATGACATGATGCAATGCAAAAAAAAACACAAGCACAAAGAACACACGGGAGAACCCGGAACATCTGGAATCTTCTGGAATCTTCTGGGACGTCGGTCTTCGGGCGTCACAACTCTCCCACACTAACAGAGGATCTCGACCCGAGATCCTAGAGATAGCACCGGGTAAAAAAAACGGAAGAGGAAGAGGTAAAACAAAGTTGCTTCTTTGACAGACGAGTGAAACCAGTTAACCTTGAGAGGTTGAACAAGTTGAAAGAAAGAAAACAAATACAACGGAGATGAACGAATATGAAAACACTCCGTTAGAAAGAGTAACAAGGAGCATAATGAGAACCTTGTAGGTTGAAAGACATGAAACAAGAGCTTACGAACCAAAATAATAAGAAACCGCAATGGCATAGCCAAGGAATAAGAATGTCATAATTTGGGCAGCACTCCGTCTGAAAATGGAAGGAATCAACAAGAACTTGAAGAGATGGGAAGATACTTAATGAAAACAACAACACATATTGCCTCTGAAACAATTAAAAGAATGGCACAAGGTGGTAAGAAAGATTCAGACAGCACTCCGGTTGAAAAGAGAGGCAAAAACTAGGTAAGATGATGGAATTGAATGAAGAATACAACACTCCTGTTAAATAGACAAGCAAGAGAGAATATGATCTTGATAAAAAACGAGATGATGGTTTGGAGAGAGCAACATCACAAAGCCTCCGGAATGAAATAATATATGTTAGGTCGTTGGGAAGAAAGAACGGAGAAGAAAATGAAAATTTCTCTCAAAATTGAATTTGAAAGAGCATCCTTACGAAGAAGGGTTGAACGGAGTTGTTGGAAAAAAATCAACAACGAAAAGAATAAGCTTGATGTGGGCTTATGGAAAACATCTCAAAATTATGAGGTGACAACCAGCCACTAACTTAAACAATTGATTTGATTGAGGTCAACAAGGAGACGAAAAACTTATTTCACCGGAATGATAAATGAAGAAGTTGGGTCATTTATAAGCACCATAATAGCAACAATTCTCAGGAAAGCTTATAGGTGCAATACAACCCAAGATTACTCCAACGAATAATTAAAGGGGTTGGAAAGATCTCCTGAACAAAAAAAATGATGGTTTTAATTATCTCATTCTTGATAACTCGTGAATCATAATTCATGAAGGACTTGTCAAGAATGACATAACAACATCTGAAAAGATAAGGTAGAAAGGATTGCAATTCAAATGCAAGAAGAAGAATATATGAGCTCCTCCAACAAGAATCTTGATGAAGAATTCGAGTATGAATTAAAACATGATGAACCACCATGAAAACTCCGGTAATTAAAGCATGAGAAATGAAAGATGAAAAGAATAAGATTCAAGGCCTGCGATGAATTAGATGGAGCTTTGAAATGATAATTAAATAGCTTGAAGCTCCGGAAACAAGATGAACAATTTAGAACCTAGAATATGATATGATGAACAAGCTCCGGAAAAAGATATTAATCCCTTCGAGGAAAATAAGAATAAGATTTACTGTATGCTTATCCTTCATCAAATTAAATTGATGACAAGCAAACGGATTTGGCCTACTACTTATTCTCGTTGGAAAGGATTAAAAGAGAGATCTCGCACAGACTTGGGTAAATCTTCAACGAAGCACTGGTAGAATTATGAAAAGAACAAATGAATTAAAACGATAACAACGGAAGGATAAACTTGAATAAACCACCGTAAGAATATGGAGACGAACGAAGAGACATCAATGAAGAATATTTGGAGGACGAAGTTGAAAACTGAGAACGAAGAAATATTCTGAAATGATGGCCTTCAGAGGATCACAATGGAAAGGATTCATGAAATGCTTCGGATGGTATAAAAGAATTCCTCACAATTGGAACAATAATGAGGATGGCATGAAGCTAGAACCACGAATCTTCCAGAGAATGGGCCAAGATTGAAGAGAAACACTTCTCCGGTCTTCACAATCTGAGAAGACGATGAGATACACCACCATGAATTGTATAGGCACTCCAGAATGAAGAATTAAAAAGATTGAACCAACGATGAAAAAGAATTTGAAAGCGATCTTGGAGAAGGTATATGACTGATGTAATCCATTCTTACGTCACATTTGAAAGAATTCTCCGGAAAAGAAGAGTCAGGTAAGATCCTGGGAAAAGACCTGTGGGTTAGGGCCCACTGAAAAGAAATCACCGTTGAAAAAGATTGCTTAAGAGATATTGCACCGGTTGAATTAAATGGCTTGAATAATATAACAATCCTCAACAATAGCTTGAACGGATTAAGAATGGAATTATGAATCTTCAGCACTCCGGATATGAATAGCAAGAGGAGAATGATTAATTGGTGCACCGGAATAAGAAAGCATTATGAAATGAGGAAAAAGAATAAGATCAACACCGAAATCTTGAATTACATCCACCAACAGAATTTGAGAACTAAAGAATGATGAACTTGAAGCTCTTGAGCATCTTCACGATAAATCACCGGATAAGAACATTGAAGTAAAAAGAATGAAGAAATATCACATGAATAAAATGGATACTTCATCTGAGAATTTCTTGCTCCAAGAGGAAGAAGGGTGGGAGGGAGGGAAAAACAAAGACAACTTGAGACGAACAAAATGGACACCGGTTGAAAAAGAATTTAACATAACCATCTTGATGATTAAGAAGGACTAGCACTCCCATAGAAATATGAGAACACCGATTAGGAAGGTATGGAATCAACATTTGACATCGAAGCAACTCGAACACCAGAATCAAAATGAAAACAAGGATAGAATGTTTATGAAGAAGATTATGTTGCAACATCATCTTCACAATATCATCCGAACAGAGAATTGAACGAATGAATTCCGCAGGTACATCAACTTGTCGAGAAGCCACTTGGAGAACAAAAGGTAAATAAAAGAACAAGGATCAGATAGAACAAATACAAGATAGAAGTTTCGTTCGACATATTCGTGCTGAAAGCTCATGGAACGTGTTACAAAAGGGTTTTGCAATCCCCGGATCAGCATAGCCAAGGACCCTTTAAGATGCAACTCCCAATCGGAACAAGCCCATAAAACCACTTCACTCAATGTAGAACCCCGAACTTCATATCGTGCATCCGTTGGAAGAATGCCTAGAACTACTAGATGAACCCACCTATAGATTTCTGAAAGTTTCCAGTTATGCAATCAGGTGTTGGGGATACAGGGGAAGCACCGCGCAATCAACTCTAAACCTACATCCAGATGTATCCATCCTTCAACACATAACCAGTCTTTCTCGGAAACCGTTTACCTCGTACCTTCGAAACGCATCCACTATACAAGCTATGGCAATACTATCGAGCTACCTCCCCAGTACTGGGTGATGTCGGGGTTATCTTGCCACTAACCGCATAGGAGAGTTTTCGATGTCGGCCGTCTTAAGTATTCTAGTACTGCCGCGATGGATTTGTGACGACAACACCTCGGAGCTCAACTCCCCGGGACACTGCCACAACCCCTAATGACAGGAGGCATCGAGAACAATGTTCTCGTCACAAAGACATCGAAACAATCCAAACAATACTCGCGAGATCCTAAAAAAAATTTGGTGCAATTTTTGAAGATAGAAGAGACAAGAGTAGTCGTCAGGAGTCCTCACCAGAGAGAAAGGGGATGAGAAGCAAAGAAATCCTACTCTCCGATATAAATATAGGACTCAAAATATTTTCAGTGTGTGCCTAGACTCAACCGTCAACGATACCAACTTGGTCGGAGAAGGCTCTGATACCAACTTGTAATGCCCAGGATGGGACTATACCTCCTACGTGTCGAGGCATGACTTAAAGGTATAAGCCCATCCTAGAATGATCTCAAGTTTGGTATCTTTGCACGACTCATGTAAAAGAGGGATTAAATTGCAAAAGGAGACAGTTGGCTTACACTCGCCACTTCACAAAATACAATAGATAAGCAATACATCATTCAAAACATCACAACCCGACTACGGGTGAAGATCAAAAAGAAAGATATCAAAACAACATAAAGCCACATGTCTAGATCGAATCCTAGTAGAAACCACTATTGATCGTCGAAACGTCACAAGCATACGGCCAAACTCTTCATTGAGCTCCTGGTGAAGTACTGAACCATCTCCTGCTTCAAACTCGGCTAAACCTGCATCTGGTGTGGTGAAGTAACTGTGAGCCACAGAGGACTCAGCAATCCCATAACCATGGGTATCAAGACTAGCAAAGCTTTATGGGTAGGAAGAGGTAAAGTGGTGAGGTTGCAGCAGCGGCTAAGCAAATATGGTGGCTAACTTACGAGTACCAGAATAAGATGAGCATCTACGCAAACAGTCGCAAAAGAAGTGATCGCCAAAGATCCTGAACTACATACGAGTCAAACATAACCCCACCGTGTTCTCTTCTCAAAGTGAAAAGAGACAGTCACGGTTACGCACACAGTTGTGTGTTTTACTTCGGATCCACTGTCAAGTTTTCTACAACCGGACATTAACAAATTCCAATCTGCCACATAACCGCGGGCACGGCTTTCGAAAGATCATAACCCTCTAGGGGTGTTCCAACTTAGCCCATCACAAGCTCTCACGATTAGCTGAAGTGATAAATATAATATCATCACTCCTTATCTTAGGGAAAATCCGACCAGGCTCGGAATCCCTGTAGCACAAGTCATTTCGACAATGGTAAAACAAGTCCAGCAAGACCTCCCGGCGTGCCGACACCCTGATAGTAGCCGCGCGTATCTCGTCTCAGGCCACGTCCGGATGGGAAAAGCTACGAGTAAAATCAAACCTCGAGTTTCCCCAAGGTGGCCCCGCAGGTTGCCCGTTTGGGACCAACACCATCAGCACTGGCCCCCCTGCTATGTAGAATTAAGAATCCTCGGCGACGCGACCCCCTATGCAATTTTAATTAATTAATTAAGTTATTATTATGAGCAAATTAAAACCAATGTTGGGCCTTGCTGGAGGAGTTTTATTCAAAGTCGAACTGTCAAGGGGTCCCCATCCACCCATCGTGTAAGGAACGCAAAATCAAGGAACATAATGCCGGTTTATCGACGCCTAAGGTGGCATGAGTGGAACAAAACACCGAGCAAAAGGCCAAGCCTTCCACCCATGCCCAGTATATAGGCGTGTTGATAATAATTATATATATTGTGATATAACCAACAACAAGTTGCCTCCTGGAACGAACTTCATCTTCACCTGCAACTAACAACGCTATAAGAGGGGCTGAGCAAGCGGGTAACATAGCCAAACAGTGGTTTTGCCAGGAAGGTTTCAAGGTTAGAGGTTTCATGGCAACAAGGAGAGGCTGACATAAAAGATGGGTAGCGCGACATGTAACGATAGCATCGAGACAACTAAGCATGGCAATGGTAGTAAAGGTATCCAAGGGTATGATCATCTTGCCTGGGATTCCACAAGGGAGAAGAACGGATCCATGAAGAAGACGGAGCAACACAGCCGAGCGAATCCTCACAACTCCGGAACGAAACCGAAGCTAAAGAGAGAAGCAAACCGGAAAGAAGCAAAACAACACAGTAAACACCCAAGCATAAACATGGCATACGATGCACATCGAAGTATGATGCATGTCCGGTTTAAATATGCATGGCATGGCAAAGTGCACAAACAACACTACAAGTTAAGTGGAGCTCAATATGCAACGAGTTGCATATTGACGAAACACCACATTTTATTATTTAGTTGACTCTCGTTTATTTACAAGGCAAGATTAAATATTTGTTAACATGGCAAGAGGTGAAGCATAAAGAAACTACACTATTTAGGCATTTTAAATGAGGCCAGAAATAATAACAACAAATTCCGGAAAATCCCCATGAGCATGTTTAGCAATATTTAATCAAACAACAATCACACATTTTAATGATGTTAACATGATGCGGATGACATGAGCAAGTTTATGCAATTCTATTGAAAGATGACAAGAAGAAGATATGAAGCATTTGTCACCGTGGTGGAAGGAAAGGGTGCCACGGCAACGATCTGAAAATGATGCAACGGCATCATATCGGTTCCGGTAACTTGTTGAGAGACCGGTGCAAAAGGAAAGATGGCGTGAGCGAGTCAAACGAGATGAAAGGGGTGGGGTGATCCCGTCACCGGGTTCCCACGGGTCGGCGACAAGGCAACCGAGGAGCACGACAAAAGATGAAACGGCACGGTGCACACAAGGAAACATTTCATACAACACAACAAGCATCACACGGGTCATCGTCTCGGGTTATAGCTTCGAAACACTCGTTTCAGGAGGGTTCGAGATCGTAGAGGAAGGAGTCGTTCTCGCGAGTCGTAGAGGAAGTAGTGGTTCATGTTTCCGAAGAGGAAGTAGTCGTTCCGATATCGTGTCGTTGTACTTGCGGCGTCGGACATCTTCGGGGCGACGGTAGTGGTACACGTTCCGTAGGGGTACTTGTCGCATCGCCATGTAGTTGTTCACGTTCATCGGAGAGGTACTCGCCATCGTAGCCGTTCGGTCGTCGTGGTACTTGTGCGTGGGGTACTAGCGTTTCTCCTTGTAGTCGTACACGGTTCTCTGTCAAGAGAACAGCAAGGCAACACAAAAGAAAAAACAACCACAGGGCAAAACAAAGGGGCAGCACGACGGGGCGACGAGGCAGAGGCTTGGCGCTTGGCGAGGTGGCTGCAGAGGACGGAGGCACGAGCTGCAGGGCGACTGGAGAGGCGATCGGGGCGGCTGGCGCTCGCTCGGGCTGAAGGGGTGAGGCCGCTGGGCGCTCGGGAGGAGGCCAGGGAGGACCCGCGCGGCGCGAGGCAGTGGCCGCGGCCTAGGGCAGCACGGGAGGAAGACCACGGCACTCGGCCTCGGTGACGCGCTTGGGGCGCTCGGGGCCGCGGCTTGAGGGAGTGGACGCCCGGGAGGCGAGGGAGCCTGGCCGGCCCTGGCGGCGGCTGGTGCGAGCCGGTGGCGCGTCGGGCTCCTGGCGCGCGGGGCCAGAGGTGATGGAGGATCGCGCGGGGCAGAGGCGATTGAGAGCGAGTGGAGAGGGAGAGGTGAGGCTCGGGGAAGAGGGATGGGGTTCGGGCGAGAGGACGAGGGAGATGGGGATCGGGGAACGAGAGGGTGAGCGAGGGGGTGCGACGGCGCTCGAGGAGGAGAGAGCGTGGGATGCTGGTCGGGCTAGGGTTACGGGAGGAAGCTGGGCCTCGGGCCTGCGAGGATGGAAGAGGCCTTGTGCCTAGGAGGGAGTGAGGTGCGGCCTGGCTGGGCCTGGAGTGAGGAGAGATGGGCCGCTGGGCCTCTGCTGCGGCTGGGCTCTCCCTTCTCTTAGCTGTTTTTTTTAAAACAGAAAAGAAAGAAGAAGTAAAGGGAAGAAAAGAAAAGGTTAGGGAAGAGATTTAAACACGGAGTTAAATCTCTGGACTCATACAAAATGTACGGAATTTAATTAAAATAGAAGGAGGGTTTTTGGAAGAACCCCGATACGACGGAAAAATAAACATTGACAAGGTTTGAGGCAAGGAATGCGAAAGAGAAGGCATGGGGAAATTGTGCAAGTGTGTTACGGTGAATTCCAACGAATGGAATATTTATTATAGCTCCCTAATAATATTGGGATGATATGTTTTAGAGAGAAGACATTCTTCCCTCGATTTAAATGGGCCGAAGGTCCACACAATTTATTTAGGTTGAGATGCAAATTAAATATGACATGATGGCATGATGACATGATGCAATGCAAAAAAATAAATAACACAAGCACAAAGAACACACGAGAGAACCCAGAACATCTGGAATCTTCTGGAATCTTCTGGAATCTTCTGGGACGTCGGTCTTCGGGCGTCACAGTCGATCTGTCGACTGGCTCCATAGACACGCTTTCCGAGTGCGGGAGCAGCAACCCTGCAGTTGACGTCCTCATGGTCGACTCATGGTGCAGTCTGCCGGGGTACCCTCACGGCGAAAACGGCGGTAGCAACCACGGTCAGTCATATGACCACGACGGGTACATACCCGAGCCCTTCACTGCCGAGCAAAGGGAAGAGCTTTGCCGCCGCAACGAAGACGCACTCTACACCCCTATCTTGGGGGATACTCCGGAATCTCAAGCTCTGGAGGCCACGCGCCTTGCCACCGTGGCCGAGCGCGCGCAGCTGGGGAACCTTCAGCGTTCACTAGATGACCGAGCCCGTCGATTGATTCCCGAATCCAGTCGACGGCCGCGACAACCGTTCCCGCGCGAACCTCAGGTATTCCGAACACGAATCCAAAACCTCGCGGGTGCAGCCCGCATCGCGGATTCAATCCAACTGTCTCAGTCGGAAGCTGGGAGAGGCTTGCAGAAGATTCGGGCGCTGCTTCGGACAACTAGAGAGCAAAACGCGGCCGTTTCTCAGTCGAGCAACAAAATTCTTAGCAGATCGGTGGCGGCAGACACCTTCTGGTCAGCCCATAGCCCAAGATCGCCTCCGAGGAGCGAGGGCCATGGGCCCCGTCAAGAGCAACACCTAGGTCGGAATGATGATCAGTTTGATCGTCGACTTGGTCACAACGATCGGCGCCGAGTGCCTACGCCTCCCCCGGGAAGCGGATCATACTCGCCCCGGCGACATGACGATAGGTGTCTATGTGACGATGAGCAGAGGATCCCCACAGATCCCAGAAGACCTGGCTTTGATGCGAGATTGATCCTCGTGCATGGCTTGGTCAACAGGAACCGACCATACAGAGAAGAACAAGGCAGAGATCGTCCGAGTGGCAGCAGAGCGTCTATCTCTGGGCCCGAGTGTTTCATCAATGCCATCAGGGCTGTCGAGATTCCCCAACTTCAGATTGGCAGCGGGAGTAAGCAAGTTCACCAGCGAGTTGAAGCCAGACACTTGGCTGGAAGATTACCATGTAGCTGTGCAGATCGGTGGCGGCAATGATGATGTGGCTATGAAACATCTCCCTCTGATGTTGGGTGGCTCGGCCAGAGCTTGGCTAAATCAGTTGGCCCCTAGGAGCATTTTTAGCTGGGAGGAGTTGGCCCGAGTGTTTGTCAGGACTTTCAAGGGCACCTGCAAACGGCCCGCAGGGCTGGCAGAGTTACAACATTGTGTTCAGAAACCGAATGAGACCCTGAGAGATTACATCCAGAGGTGGACCACTTTGCATCATACGGTGGAGAACGTGTCCGAGCATCAGGCAGTCTGCGTTTTCAAGGAGGGCGTACGATACAGAGAGCTGAACCTGAAGTTCGGTCGGACAGGAGATATGTCTTTGACTCGGATGATGGAGATAGCCAGTTGGTATGCTAATGGAGAAGAGGCCGACCGACTCTGTGGCGGCAAGAAGTCAGTCGGCCAAGATGATCAGAATTCCAATTGGAAGATGAAGCGCAAAGCAGAGCCAGCAGTTCCAGGAGAAGTTGCGGTCGTTACCCAGGGAAAAGGCAAAGGGAAGCCTAAAAGCCCTTGGATCCCCAAGAAAGTGAAAGACCAAGCAGGGAATGACGTGCTTGATCTGCCGTGCCCTATTCACACGAAGAAGGACAAAGAGGGGAATTTGGTTTACCCTAAACATACCACTCGACAATGTCGACTCCTGATTCAGAACTTCCAGAAGGACCAGCCCGCTGAGAAGGAGAAAGAGTCCAAGGAGACCGAGGACAAAGAAGGGGATGGAGGTTACCCCCAGATCAACTCCACCTTGATGATTTCTCCTGATGTCGAGAGCAAGAGTTGATTGAAAGTTATCAACAGGGAAGTCAACATGGTTGCTCCGGCAACAACGACGTACCTAAATTGGTCCAAGACTCCCATTACATTCGACCAGTCCGACCACCCCTCGCACATTGCTACCCCTGGTCGGCAGGCGTTGGTGGTCGACCCAGTTGTCGATGGTACGCGATCGACTAAAGTTCTGATGGACGACGGCAGTGGTCTGAATATCCTGTACGCTGAAACCCTCCGGGGGATGGGCATTCCGATGTCCAACTTAAGTGAGAGCAACATGAGATTTCACGGGGCCATCCCCGGGAAGAAAGCCGACTCACTTGGCCAGATTTCCCTTGATGTGGTTCTTGGCGATTCGACACACTTCCGCAAAGAAAAGCTGACATTTGAGGTGGTGGACTTCCACAACGCTTACCATGCCATTTTGGGCAGGCCTGCCTACGTCCGTTTCATGGCTCGACCGTGCTATGTGTACCTCAAATTGAAGACGGCAAGGCCTAAAGGCGTGATCACTGTCATAGGGAATCGGTAGAAGGCAGAAGAGTGCTTCCAGAAAGGCTAAAAATTGCTGACGAGCAGATGGCAGCAGTAGAGATGGAAGAATACCAGAAGAATGTGGATCCGAGTGATTTGTTGCGTGCTAAGAAGCTTGCTTCTGAGTCAGCGTTCCAGTCGGCAGGGGAGACGAAGCCTGTGCATATTCATCCCACCGACCCCAATGCAGCTCCGACTCACATCTCAACCACACTTGACAGCAAATAGTAAGAAGCGCTCATCCAGTTCCTCCGTGAGAACTGGGGCATCTTCGCATGGAAACCATCCGACATGCCAGGTGTACCCAGGGGACTGGCCGAGCATCGTTTGCGAGTCAACCCAAAAGTGAAACCCATGAAGGAACATCTCCGCCGGTCCGCCGCGGAGAAGAGGAAAGCGATTGGTGAGGAGGTGGCTCGGCTTCTGGCAGCTGAGTTCATCCGCAAGATTTACCACTCCGAGTGGCTCGCCAATGTAGTCATGGTCCCCAAGAAGGACAAATCTCTCCGCATGTGCATCGATTTCAAGCATATAAATCGGGCTTGCCCGAAAGATCATTTCCCTCTCCCCGGCATCGATCAGATCATCAACTCGACTATGGGGTGCGAGCGTTTGTCTTTTCTGGATGCATATTCCGGGTACCATCAGATCTGACAGTTTGGACCCGATGAAATAAAGACAACCTTCATCACCCCATTCGGGTGTTTTTGTTATGTCACCATGCCTTTTGGTCTCAATAATGCTGGCGAAACTTTCATGCGCATGATTCAAAAGTGTCTACTAAAGCAGATCAGTCAGAACGTGGAAGCGTACATGGATGACATCATGGTCAAGTCACGTAAAGGTTCCGACCTACTTACTGACCTCGCCGAGACATTCGCAAACCTGAGAAGCTATGATATCAAGATCAACCCATCAAAATGTACATTCGGAGTTCCGGGGGGCAAGTTACTCGGTTTCCTCATTTCCGAACGGGGCATCGACGCTAACCCAGAGAAAGTCAGCGCCATCCTCCGAATTAAGCGCCCTGTGCGTATACACAACGTCCAGAAGCTTATTGGTTGTTTGGCCGCATTGAGTCGATTCATCTCTCGTCTAGGTGAGAAGGCATTACCTCTCTACAGACTGATGAAGAAGTCTAAAAAGTTTGAATGGAATTCTAAAGCTGAAGCAGTGTTCGAGGAACTCAAAGCCCTGCTTTCCACCCAGCCGGTGCTTGCTGCCCCAGTCAGCAAAGAGCCTCTTTTACTGTACATCGCAACCACTGGACAAGTTGTCAGCACTGTACTCACGGTCGAGCGAGAAGAAGAAGGCAAAGCCTACAAAGTCCAATGCACAGTCTATTACATTTCCGAAGTCTTGACTCCCTCCAAGCAGAGATACCCGCATTATCAGAAACTTGTGTATGGGATCTACTTGACCGCCAAGTGATGGGCCTCGAACCCCTCATTGGTTACCCCAAGTGGAAGGTGTAAGATGCAGTAAGTAGAAGTGTTTTCCCCTAGCAAAGATGCCAAGGATCGAATCCCCAGAGACTCCTAGGTTCAACAAGTAGGTGTCAATTGCTAACGGCGCAATTAGCAATCAACGTGGACCTGCACACAGATACAAATAACTTTGCTCCCAACGAGTACAGAGAGGTTGTCAATCTCTCCGGCCTTGTAGTTCACAAAGGGTTAAAAGCAATATGATAGTAGTGATAGATAGTGTTTTGC
This sequence comes from Secale cereale, assembly GCA_902687465.1. Taxonomy (NCBI): domain Eukaryota; kingdom Viridiplantae; phylum Streptophyta; class Magnoliopsida; order Poales; family Poaceae; genus Secale; species Secale cereale. Next base: position 184,401,251 of record LR738711.1, on the reverse strand, counting down.
AATAGTAAGTAAATAGCGAAAAGTAAATAGTGGATGGGATCAATGATGGTAATATGGACCGGAGTCTCATGATGTTCACTAGTGATGTCTCTCTCCCAAAAGACGATAAAACAGCTATGTGAGGTAAACAAATTACAGCTGGGCAATTGACAGGACCCACGAGCGCATACAAATGCTGATTACATTACAAGAAAGGTTGAGGTTCAAAGCATCGGCGGTACGCCAAAGTAAGTAGACCGAAATCCATCAATATCTACTACTAATCATCCACCTTGAGATATCTATCCAGAACATCTCGCTGGTATTAAGTTGCGAGTCCCACCCATAGTGTAAACTCAATGCAACAGACAGCTGCATTAAAAGAACTTTGCGTAAAGTAAACAATCCTTGCACCCGCGGGCACAAGCACCGTTGTTTTCCCCCTTGTGGCAACAGCACATCCCCTAGACTCATGTTTCTGTCACTCAAGCTAGTCATCGAGGGGCATGAACCCACAATCGAGCATAATGTTCCCTCTTGGAGTCACTACCTATTACTCGGCCAAAGCAATAAATAACAACGGAGAACATGCAAGAATTAATTATGAACTTAAATATAAAAGAGGTGAATCAAATATATTACTCAAGATCAATCTGAACATAATCTCATAATCCATCGGATCCCAGCAAACTCAACATAGCAACAGCATAACGATTACATAGGTGCCTCGATCATGTAGGGCAGCTCACGAGGACTAATTAGTGAAGCACAAGAATGGGAGGAGAACATCACATAGCTACTGGTCATGGACTCATGGTCCAAGGGAGACTACTCACGAGTCATCCGGGAAGCGTCCATGGTGGTGGAGAAGCTCCCGGTGGTGATCCTCCCCTCCGGCAGGGTGCCGGGAAGAGTTCTCCTGGTGCTCCCGATCTTGGAAGCGGCGGCGGCGGCGGCGGAACAGAGATGGGATCGCGAAAAGAAGTCCTTGTTCTGAGGGTTACGGAAGACCCTTTAAATATATGCCAAAGTAGGGCACCGGGGGAGCCTCGGGGGGCCCAGGCGCCCCCCCCGGCGCGGCCCAGGGGGGGGGGGCGCCCACAGGGCGCCTGGAGCCCCTGTGGCCCCCCCAGGCTTCCCTTCGGACGCAGTGTTGTTTCCGGTTCGCTGATTTTTTATATAATTTTTCTGGATTTTTCTGGGCAGTTCTCGAAACGTGAAAACCTGAAATACAAAAACAGCCGAAAACAGAAACTGGCACTGGGGTGCACTGGATTAGTAAGTTAGTCCAAATATGATCAAAAGTGTATGGAAGTGTATGAATATCATAGCAATATCACCCAAAAGTGGCATGGAGCAAGCAAAAATTATAGATACGTTTTGGACGTATCAACATCCCCAAGCTTAATTCCTGCTCGTCCTCGAGTAGGTAAATGATAACAAGAATAATTTCTGTGGTGACATGCTATTAACCGTATAGGACTTTCTCATAGTCATATGACAAAAGCTTACTGAGACAATGATTCTATAGTAATTAAGTTGTCTCAAGAGAAAATCACAAATGACTGAAAGTTTTACAATATGAAACTGAAACATCAAAAAGATTTGCAATGAACATGATGTGCAAATATGATAAAGTGATATCTAGCTTGCCCCCTTTAGTGATGCAAAACATAAATGCAAGGGCACCTTCAAGGTTTAAGTGATGACTAGATACAATCATTTCAGAATAAACGATATCACAATCATGCAAAAGACAATGCTACTTTGGAACAATGCACATTACACTCAGAATGACAATCATGCTCTCAATAGTTGGTGCTTCAACATAAAGGTAAAAGAAAGGTTAAGTGCTAAAGCTTTTTATTTTGAAAACATGGAAGCAATTGTGTCAACGGTAGTAGTACTTCATATGTGTCATGTATAAAACATCTTATAAGTTGCAAGCCTCATGCATCGAATACCAATAGTGCTCGCTCCTTGTCCTAATTAGCTCGGATCCCCATGGGTTATCATTGCATTGCATATGTTTTAACCAAGTGTCACAAAGGGGTACCTCTATGCCACCTGTACAAAGGTCCAAGGAGATAGATCACATTTGATTTCTCGCTTTTGATAAATCTCAACTTGAGGACATCCATACCGGGACAACATAGAAAATAGATGATGGACTCCTCTTTAATGCATAAGCATATTCTCATGAGAGATTGAGGATTAAGGTCCAAGCTAATACTTCCACCATGATGCATGGCTTTGGTTGGCGGCCCAATGTTCTTCTCTAACAATATGCATATTAATTCAACCCACGGTGAATCACCCTTACTTCAGACAAGACGAACATGCATAGCAACTCACATGATATTCAACAAAAGTGTGACAGTTGATGGCGTCCCCAGGAACATGGTTCCCGCTCAGCAAACAACTCATAAGAAATAAGATACAGAAGCAACATATTCTTTACCACAATAGTTTTTAGGCTACTTTCCCATGAGCTATGTATTGCATGGTTAGTTTGCTTAGTGCAGGTGGAGGTTAGCAAAAGACTGGGAGCGACCAACTAAGAGAGCAATGACGGTCATAATCATGTAGAGCGACAAAGCAATATTGAATCAGGCATGGTAGTTATATCGCTACTTAGAAACAAAAGATCATGAAGGCTTGACAGACTTTCTTTACAGTCTTGAATATGCGTGAGCATACGCCAAGTCAATCAAAATAAATTCTCGAAGGAAGATATTACTAAACCATACCATATCATAGGCAAACAAACCAAGTTGGTACTCCAATAACACATTGGGAACCCCCCAGCTATTTGAGATTAACCAAAGAAAACCTGAACTACTAAGCACCATCATGAAAGTAGCATCTTTATCATAGACACATTAACCCATGCAACGGAAGCAAACTCTCTTAATAAGGTGAGCATGGTAATTAAAGAGGGTTCAAGCAACCAACTAAATAAAAGCTCTTGAAAAGATAAGCATGAATACTAAGAGCAGAGCACGATAGTAGCTATTAAAAGATAAAGAACACACACAGCATAGATAGACATGAAAATTCTATGTAATATTCTAGGTAGAGGTGGAGCGTGTTTCTCTCCCACATAAAGGAATGCTGGGTTCCAACTCGTTATGAAAAACTAGAAAGAAAACTAAAAGCAAGACGCTCCAAGCATAACACATAACATATGAAGTGATAAAAATATAGCGAAATGAAAGACGAACTGATAATGTTGATGGAGAAGGGGATGCACGGGGGGCATCCCCAAGCTTAGACGCTTGAGTCTCCTTGAATATTTCTTGGGGGTGCACGGGGGCATCCCCAAGCTTGAGCGCTTGACACTCCTGAATCTTTTTATCACCTTCCCTCGCACACTTGAAAACTCCCTTCATACACAACTCATCATAATCTGATTAGCGAGGTTAGTACCCTTAATAAAATAATTATACCTTGCTGGAAATAAGGATATTCTTGAATTTCTACTGTTTCTCAAGATTGCCAAAAGGTTTTTGCAAAGAAAAAGCAAGTTCTTAATTTGCAAAGTGAAGGTAAGGCAAAACAGGACAGAATCTGTAAAAAACAGAACAGCAGGCAGTAATTGATCTGTTCGGGATACTTCTGAAACTCAAATCAGAAAACTCAGAACTGACGCACGAAATAATTTATATAGAGAACGCTGTCGAAAAAATTCAGACCAAAAAGATGATCTGGTGATTTTATACGAATTTTTCTATCCAAGGACAGAATCTGTTTCCTGGACAGCACCTCACAACTTTTCAACTTTCTAGCAATCAGAGGCTATACTTGGCACAAATATGAAAAGCAAAGATACAATGATGATGCTACTGCAGTAACAACATCAAGACCACTAAAAACTGAAAGAAAACTCAAAGTAAAGATAACAAGGGTTGTTTCCCTAGAGCTCTTTCTTTATAGCCATAAAGATAGGCTTAAGACTTTAATGATGCTCTCGTAGGAAGAAGAACAAAAGAGAGCATCAAGAAGCAAATACCAAACACATTTAAGCCTAACATGCTTCCTATGCATAGGAATATTGCAATAGAATAATTCATTGAAGCACAAATCAATAAGCATAGGAAGACAAAACAAGTGCAGCTTCAAAACCTTCAACATAAAAAGAGGGAACTTAATATCATTGAAATATCTATAAGCATATGTTCCCTTCTCATAATAATTTTTAGTGGGATCACGAATAAACTCAACAATATAAGCATCACATAAAGCATTGTTACCAAGATCCACATGCAAAAAGGTACTCTTACTCTCCACATAAGCATCATGAAGAGGATAAAACTTAGTATAAAAGAGAGACATAAGCTCTTGCCAATCAAGCAAGTGCGAGTTATCGGGAAGCTTATACCAATCTGAAGCCTTATCTATAAGTGATACGGCGAACAATTTCCTCATGACAAACTCCCTTGATACACCTGCAAGCTTAAATAATGAACATAATTGTGACAGATATAGCAAGTGTTCACCGGGATGTCTGTCTCCTGCATAACGATTAGCCAAGATATAATTGATAATACCAGCTGGTATTTTATAGGGCACAATTTCAGTAGGGGGAGGAGCAACCACCACAGGTGTGGGGCGTCTTCCCGCAAGCAACGATCCAATAACAAGGTTGTCCATATGCATAACTGGTGAAAAGACATAAAGAAAACTGAAAGGTAAACTAACAAGACTAAAAAGCAAAGGTAAAAGATAGCATGCAACTCCCCTATCCTGAAGAGTGGAGTCCCCGGCAACGGCGCCAGAAAATACTCCTTGATGGGCCTCGAACCCCTCGTTGGTTACCCCAAGTGGAAGGTGTAAGATGCAGTAAGTAGAAGTGTTTTCCCCTAGCAAAGATGCCAAGGATCGAATCCCCAGAGACTCCTAGGTTCAACAAGTAGGTGTCAATTGCTAACAGCGCAATTAGCAATCAACGTGGACCCGCACACAGATACAAATAACTTTGCTCCCAACGAGTACAGAGAGGTTGTCAATCCCTCCGGCCTTGTAGTTCACAAAGGGTTAAAAGCAATATGATAGTAGTGATAGATAGTGTTTTGCAATAGTAAGTAAATAGCGAAAAGTAAATAGTGGATGGGATCAATGATGGTAATATGGACCGGAGTCTCATGATGTTCACTAGTGATGTCTCTCTCCCAAAAGACGATAAAACAGCTATGTGAGGTAAACAAATTACAGCTGGGCAATTGACAGGACCCACGAGCGCATACAAATGCTGATTACATTACAAGAAAGGTTGAGGTTCAAAGCATGGGCGGTACGCCAAAGTAAGTAGACCGAAATCCATCAATATCTACTACTAATCATCCACCTTGAGATATCTATCCAGAACATCTCGCTGGTATTAAGTTGCGAGTCCCACCCATAGTGTAAACTCAATGCAACAGACAACTGCATTAAAAGAACTTTGCGTAAAGTAAACAATCCTTGCACCCGCGGGCACAAGCACCGTTGTTTTCCCCCTTGTGGCAACAACACATCCCCTAGACTCATGTTTCTGTCACTCAAGCTAGTCATCGAGGGGCATGAACCCACAATCGAGCATAACGTTCCCTCTTGGAGTCACTACCTATTACTCGGCCAAAGCAATAAATAACAACGGATAACATGCAAGAATTACTTATGAACTAAAATATAAAAGAGGTGAATCAAATATATTACTCAAGATCAATCTGAACATAATCTCATAATCCATCGGATCCCAGCAAACTCAACATAGCAACAACATAAGGATTACATAGGTGCCTCGATCATGTAGGGCAGCTCATGAGGACTAATTAGTGAAGCACAAGAACGGGAGGAGAACATCACATAGCTACTGGTCATGGACTCATGGTCCAAGGGAGACTACTCACGAGTCATCCGGGAGGCGTCCATGGTGGTGGAGAAGCTCCCGGTGGTGATCCTCCCCTCCGGCAGGGTGCCGGGAAGAGTTCTCCTGGTGCTCCCGATCTTGGAAGCAGCGACGGCGGCGGAACAGAGATGGGATCGCGAAAAGAAGTCCTTGTTCTGAGGGTTACGGAAGACCCTTTAAATATATGCCAAAGTAGGGCACCGGGGGAGCCTCGGGGGGCCCAGGCGCCCCCCCGGCGCGGCCTAGGGGGGCGCGCCCACAGGGCGCCTGGAGCCCCTGTGGCCCCCCAGGCTGCCCTTCGGACGCAGTGTTGTTTCCGGTTCGCTGATTTTTATATAATATTTCTGGATTTTTCTGGGCAGTTCTCGAAATGTGAAAACCTGAAATACAAAAACAGCCGAAAACAGAAACTGGCACTGGGGTGCACTGGATTAGTAAGTTAGTCCAAATATGATCAAAAGTGTATGGAAGTGTATGAATATCATAGCAATATCACCCAAAAGTGGCATGTAGCAAGCAGAAATTATAGATACGTTTTGGACGTATCACCAAGAAAGTTGCGCATTACTTCTCAGATCATTCAATTTCAGTCGTCAGCGACGAACCGTTATCAGAAATTCTGAACAATCGAGATGCAACCGGTCGAGTGGCCAAATGGGCGATTAAACTCCTTCTGCTAGATATCAAGTTTGAGGCAAAGAAAGCTATCAAGTCTCAAGCGATAGCAGATTTTGTTGTCGAATGGATCAAACAGGAGTAGCCGACTCAGATCCAGTCGGATCATTGGACCATGTTCTTCGATGGGTCCAAGATGTTGAACGGATCCGGTGCAGGTGTGGTCTTGGTGTCCCCGAGAGGCGACAAGCTCAGTTATGTCCTCCAAATTACTTTGATTCTTCGAACAACGAAGCTAAATACGAGGCGCTTTTGTACGGGTTGCGTATGGCCATCTCACTCGGCGTCCGTCGCCTGATGGTATACGGCGACTCAGACTTAGTGGTCAATCAGGTAATGAAGGAGTGCGACGTCAGGAGCCTAGCAATGACCAGTTATTGTAGTGCAGTGTGGAAGCTAGAGAAGAAATTCAAAGGTTTAGAGCTCCACCATGTGCCCAGGATCAAGAACCAGCTTTCTGATGATCTCGCGAAGATAGGGTCCACTTGGAAACCTATACCCAAGAATGTGTTCTTGGAGCATCTACACACCCGTCAGTCAAAGAGGACCCCTTCACAGAGGAGCCGCCACAATCGATAAGTGTGTCCAATCCGACTGAAATTGAAATCCCAGCCATGGTCGACCTAATCATGGAAGTCCTGGTGATCACGCCCGACTGGACAATGCCGTACATAGCATACTTGCTCAGACAGGAACTCCTAGAGGATGAAGAGGAAGCACGTCAGATCGTCCGTCGATCCAAAGTCTTCACAATAATACAGGGTCAACTCTATAGGGAAAGTGTCACAGGATACGCTCAGTGCTGCATCACCCCTGAAGAAGGTCGAATGATCCTGAATGAGTTTCACCCGGGAACCTGTGGCCACCGCGCTTCTTCTCGGACCATCGTGGCCAAAGCATACCGAGCTGGATTTTACTAGCCCCGAGCGAATGAGATGGCAAAAGATATCGTTGACAAATATGAGGGATGCCGCTTCTACTCCAACATGTCTCACAAACCCGCGTCTGCCTTGAAGACTATCCCGTTGGTTTGGCCGTTTGCCGTTTGGGGATTGGACATGGTTGGACCCTTCAAGAGTGGCAGGAGCGGCTTCACTCACCTACTCGTGGCAGTTGGCAAGTTCACCGAAATGGATCGAGGCCAAGCCCATCAAGAACCTCGTTTCGAGCACCGCCATCAGCTTCATCAGAGAGTTGATATTCAGATAATGGCTCCAACTTTGACTCAGACGAATTCAGAGCATTCTGTTCCTCCCAAGGTACTCGGGTCGACTACGCGTCTGTAGCACATCCGCAGTCGAATGGACAAGCAGAAAGAGCAAATGGTTTGATCCTTCAAGGCCTAAAACCGCGGCTGATGCGTGATCTCAAGCACGCCGCTAGCGCTTGGGTGACTGAACTACCGTCTGTCTTATGGGGGCTCAGGACAACCCCAAACCGGTCGACTGATCGTACCCCCTTCTTCGTGGTGTATGGCGCCGAGGCCGTACCGCCGAGCGACTTGCTGCACAACGCCCCTCGGGTGGAGCTCTTCTCCGAGGCAGAAGCAGAACAAGCGCGTCAAGATGCAGTCGACCTACTAGAAGAAGAACACGATATGGCCCTGATCCGCTCGACCATATACCAACAAGACTTGCGTCGATTCCACGCCCGCAATGTTCGAGGCCGAGCATTCCAGGAAGGAGATCTTGTACTCCGAGTATGTCAGAAGCGACACCACAAGCTTGCTCCGGCCTCGGAAGGCCCCTTCATTGTCACCAAAGTACTGCACAATGCGGCATACCACATCTACAATGTAGCCAAGAAAAAAGATGAACCTCGCTCGTGGAACGCGGATCTACTCCGCCGCTTTTACACTTAAGGCACTCGACCAGTCGAGTTGTAATAAGAACCTTCCAGTTTTTTTTCAAAGACAAGTTTGCGGCAATTCCATAATGATTCCTATTCCAAAGACACATGTTCACAAATCCCCCAGTGGGTGGTTTAGCCGCGAATATGATTCGCCTAAGTTTCAAAAACACTCAGAGTGAAGAGCAACCCTCTCACTCGGGGGCTTAGCTGCGACCCCGTAATTGCCTAAGTTCCAAAAACACTCTGAGTGAAGAGCAACCCTCTCACTCGGGTCTTAGCTGCGACCCCATAATCACCTAAGTTACAAAAACACTCAGAGTGAAGAGCAACCCTCTCACTCGAGGGCTTAGCTGCGACCCCGTTATCACCTAAGTTCCAAAAACACTCTG
>LR738711.1:184307428-184392018 GCA_902687465.1 Secale cereale | reverse complement strand
CAATGCGGCTCAACCCTCCGAGCTACGCCACAAGTACAATGTGGCTCAACCCTCCGAGCTACGCCACAAGTACAATATGGCTCGAACCTCCAAGCTACACCGCAAGTACAATGTGGCTCAACCCTCTGAGCTACGCCAGAAGTACAATGTGGCTCGACCCTCCGAGCTATGCCACAAGTACAATGTGGCTCTGCCCTCCGAGCTACGCCACAAGTGCGATGCAGCTCAACCCTCCAAGTTATGCCACAAGCATGTGAGTCGACCTTCCGAGCTGCGCCATAAATACAATGTCCGCTCAAAACTCAAAAAGATCAAAGAAAAGGCATCAGAAGCAAGGCAAGCGCATTTTAAAGGAAATCAAGTTCAGATAAAGGCCCACAAGATTCGTGTAGAAGTACTCAGGCATCGAACCCGCGAGCGTTTAACTGTTACAAAATCACTCGGCATTCCGAGGCAAATTGAATCAGAGCATAAAAAATTGTTCACTCTTTGGGAGGGGGAAGACTTGCAGGCGCAATGTACTCATCTAGGTCGATCCCGTCAGCAATACGGGTAGCGGCTTCCAGGAAAGTCTCCATGAAGGACTGGAATTGGAGCTTCTTTGTGTTGGCAACCTTGAGCGCAGCCAACCTCTCCTCCTTCACCTCCTTGCAGTGCACGCGGACCAGAGACAATGCAACGTGGGCACCGCACCGGGCGGATGACTTCTTCCACTCCTAAACTCGACCGGGGATCTCATTAAGTCAAGTCATCAAAGACTCGAGATCGTTCTCATGCACCATCCCCCGCCAGAGCGCCGTGTCAATCCATGACATCACCGCCTTCAGTCGAGTAAGGTAGCTAGTGGCGCTGGTGAGGCGGGACTCCAGTCGCAAGACGTTCATCGCAACTCATCCTTGACGAGGGAATTGGCAGGGTCCAGACCCGTTTCGACCCGCCCGGTCCCCTCCTCAAAGTTCTGGCAAAATTCTACATATACGAAAACACGATGAGTTAACGATCAGAATATGAGTCAACAACTCTGATTCAGTCGGACAAAAGAGCATACCTTCAAGCATGAGGAACCACTTTTTTGCGAGGTCACCCAGATAAGTCTCCAACCCGTTCTTCTTCTGCGAGAGGTCCCCTACCTTCTCGTCCAGAGCAAGATTGGCCTTCTTCAGTCGCGTTACCTCCTTGTTGGCTTCACCAAGGGAGACCTTCAGCTTGGTGATCTCTTCTTCAAGCTTGCCGACCGAAGCCAGCTTCTGGTCGGCGAGTTCAGTTTTCTCCTGCGCCTTCTGCTGCGCCGCTGCCAGGTCAAGATCCTTCTGCTCCAGAGCTGCCTTCATTTGATCTATAAGGAACAATACTAGACAGATGAACGTAAGGATGCCCACGACACACTCATTGGAATACAGTCGACGAGTTCTGCACTTTTCTTACCATACGTTTTGTCCTTGGTTTTCTTCAAGTGCAAAACCAAGGAGCTGGCCAGGGAGCAGTCGGAGCAGCCGCAGGGTCCGCCACTTGGACAGTCGACGCGGATGGACGGTCAGTCAACACGGGAACAACAAAAGAGACCGAGACCAGGGCTGCGTCCCCTTGTTGCTGGGCTTCCGAGCCAGAGGGTGTCTTCCGACCCCTCCTTCCCGTACCTCTTCGAGGCACCTCCTCGTGCTCCTCCTCCTCCTCATCAGGCAATTCAATGACATTGCGCGGCCCTACAGGAAACATTCGACCAAGATGAAATTCAGTCGACCGACAGTCTGGTGAACGAAAGCAAAGGTGTAGCCAAAAAAACTGTACCTGCATGAGACGTGGCCATGTCTGCAGTCTCCTCGTCGTCACGACCCTTGTCAACATCCATAGAGGTCCCAGAAGCGGCAGCGCTGAAGATTTCAAAAAATAGTCGGCGAAATAGACTAATGAATCGACAAAGGCAAATCAGACTTTTGGAACATGAGGGAAGCAAAGCAGAGCGACACTTACTTAGAAGCAATCGAAACGTCCACTTTGATCTTTGGCAAGGCCTTCTGAGGCTTGGAGGCGGCGACCTTGGGCTGTTTCAGAGCCTTCTCAGTCGGATCTGGGGTGGATGCCCGAGTGCGCTTCTGCACCTAAGAGCTGGAGGGACCTGTTCTGGCACGCATGTTCTCTGGGTCGTGGGTCTGCTGGGAGTGCTTCTCGACGCGAGGTGGCGACCCGACTTCTTCGCTGCTGCTGGAGTCCTCGCCCTCCTCCGTGGTCTCGTCACCGAACTTCTAGTCGGAATCCTCACCTACGCCCTCCTCCCCCTCTTGAATTTGCTCACCGTTGGCAGCAAATACATTTCAATACAAATCTGCAGAGAGAAGGAATGATCGAACACCAATCAGATTCATCAACACCTGCAAGGAAGAATCAGAGAATTCATTCGGAAACTAGGGCCAAACCATGTCTGGTTCGTGGTCTACGTTGAACGGGCGGACTCTCCCGGTCCCTCGAGGATTATCCTTGTTCCCGGTCATGCACTTCAAGCACTGTTCCACCGTCTTCTCGGTGGATTCCTCTGGGTGGACCCGAGAAGTGTCGTCGGCGCCCGAGTACATCCACATCGGATGGTCCCAAGCTTGGAGAGGCTGAATCCGCCGTTTGAGGAACACCTCCAGCAGATCCATACCAGTGACCCCGTTGCGGACCAAGTGGACCACCCGCTCAACCAGCATATCCACCTCTGCCTTTTCAGCCCGACTCACAAGCAGTGTAGGTGGCTGGCTGACTCGATCTAAAGAGAACCGAGGGAGTCCGGTTGACTGACCGAGAGTCGGGACGTCTTTGCAGTAAAACCAAGTCGACTGCCATCCTCAGACCGACTCAGGAAGGACCATGGCAGGGAATGTACTCCTACCCCTATTCTGAATATCCAAACCACCACACATTTGGATCACGTGCGTCTTCTCGTTACTCGGGTTTGCTTTCTTAACAGTTTGGGAGCGACAAGTGAAAATGTGCTTAAACAAGCCCCAATGCGGTCGACACCCCAGAAAGTTCTCACACAAAGACACGAAGGTGGCAAGGTACGTGATGGTGTTGGGGGTGAAATGGTGCAGCTGGGCACCGAAGAAAGTCAAGAAACTATGAAAGAAAGGATGTGGAGGCAGGGAGAAACCTCGGTCGACGTGAGTCGCGAGGAGAACACATTCACCCTCTTGCGGCTGCGGCTCGAGCCCGTCCTCCGGAAACCGCCAAGAGTCACGAGCCATCAAACCCTCCTCCACCAGCTCCTCCATGTTCTTTGCCTGCATCGTGCACTTGATCCAGCCCCCCTGGATCCAACTAGGCGGGAGCCCAGTTCTCGACGTCGATCCTTGATTGATTTTCTTCCCCTTCCCCGTCGCCGCCGCTTTCTTCGAGCGCTCCAGGGCCACCGTCTTATCCTTGCCCATGAGGGTGAGCCGCGCGCAGGTGGGGTGGTGGGGAGTGGGAGGAAGAGGTGCAACGGAGGTACAGAGGAAGAAGAAGCAGAGATTGGGCGCACAATGCCTTCGCCTCGGCCGCGGTGCTCCTTTATAGCACAGTGGTCGAGTGGCTGACTTGTGGACCCAGGCAATCCTGTCAAATCCCGCAACGGACGCGCTCCGATACATGGAGAAAAAGGCGGCGCGGAAATCGAGGCGCCGAGCATATCCGATTCGATTACCGCGGCACGCTCCGTCTCGCGCGCTTCCCCGAAATTCAAATCCCGCGAAATCCGGAGGCCAGAGAGCAGCCAATCGCGCCGAAAGTCGCGCGCCCCGCCGATGCTCGGGACTATGCATGAAAATTCACTCGACAGACTACACATGCAAGTTCACTCGACGGCTCTTGAATCGATTAAGGCGACTGAGTTGAGGTTAAAGGACCAGCCCGGTCCCCGGATTCGAGGGAGATTCCCCAGGGACATCAAACTTGGACCAAGACCGACCTCAACCCTCTTCTTCACTCGAACCTCAATCCATTCGAGGGCTACTGATGATTCCACAGACCTAGGGTGGGGTCACAGGCCTGACCTAGATACCCTACCAAAGGTCACTACCCTAGAAGCTCAAAGTCAATTCAAAGATGACAGAAGCAGCCGAATGATATGCCCCAAGAGAGCAATTCACTCGATGGCATACCCTCACCCAGATGACTCAACTACACTCGGAAGGACGAAGACACTCGACCATACAGAAACCGCTCGACCCCCGAAGGTCAAAGGTCTCTTAAGACCAGCAACGGTCATACATTCAATCCATAGTAATGACGACCTTTACTATCCCTTATTACATGCGTTATCAGTAACGTCCTGCCTTAATGTACATTGAACCCTTTGTAACGTGGGGATGGCTGGGGTCCTGGAGCACTCTATATAAGCCACCCCTTCTCCGGTACAAGGGTTCGCACCCCCTGTAACATACACACACATACATATTCCAGTCGACCGCCTCCGGGCACCGAGACATAGGGATGTTACTTCCTCCGAGAAGGGCCTGAACTCGTAAACACCTTGTGTACAATCTCACCGTAGCTAGGATCTTGCCTCCTCCTACGTACCCCCTATTCTTATTGTCAGACTTAGAACCACGACACTAGGTCCATGATCTGAGGATTATCCTCATTGCCGCACAGAAGTATTATGTCCTTGATGCACCGCTAGGTGACAAACCTATTGCAGGAGAAGATGCAGACGTTATGAACGTTTGACAAGCTCGGTATGGTGACTACTTGATAGTTTAGTGCGCATGCTTTACGGCTTATAACTGGGACTTCAAAAACGTTTTGAACGCCATAGAGCATACGAGATGTTTGAAGAGTTGAAAATAGTATTTCAGACTCATGCCTGTGTCGAGAGGTATGAGACCTCTGACAAGGACTTTGCCTAGAAGATGGAGGAGAATAGCTCAACCAATGAGCATGTGCTCAGAATGTCTGAGTACTACAATCGCTTGAATCAAGTGGGAGTTAAACTTCCAGATAAGATAGTGATTGACAAGCTTCTCTACTCACTATCACCAAGTTACTAGAACTTCGTGATGAACTATAATATCCAAGGGATGACGAAAATGATTCCCGAGCTCTTCATGATGCTGAAATCAAAGAAAGTAGAAATCAAGAAAGAGCATCAATTGTTGATGGTTAACAAGACCACTAGTTTCAAGAAAAGGGCAAGGGGAAGAAAGGGAGCTTCAAGAAGGATGGCAAGCAAGTTGTCACTCCCGTGAAGAAGCCCAAAGTTGGACCTAAGCTTGAAACTGAGTGCTTCTAACTGCAAAGGAAATGGTCACTGGAAGCGGAAGTTCCCCGAATATTTGGCGGATAAGAAGGATAGCGAAGTGAACAAAGTTATACTTGATATACATATTGATAATGTGTACCTCACTAGTGTTCATAGTAGCCCCTGGGTATTTGGTACTTGTTCCGTTGCTAAGATTAGTAACTCGAAATAGGAGTTGCAGAATAAGCGGAGACTAGTTGAGGGTGAGGTGACGATGTGTGTTGGAAGTAGTTCCAATATTTATATGATCATCATCACACACTCCATGTACTTTCGGGATTAGTGTTAAACCTAAATAAATGTTATTTGGTGTTTGCGTTGAGCAAGAATAAGATTGGATCATGTTTATTGCAATACGGTTATTCATTTAAGTGAGAGAATAATTGTTACTCTGTTTACATGAAACCTTCTATGGTCATACACCTAATGTGAATGGTTTTTTGAATCTCGATCGTAGTAAATACACATATTCAAAATATTGAAGGCAAAAGATGCAGAGTTGATAATGATAGTGCAACATACTTATGGCACTGCCACATAGGTTATATTGGTGTAAAGCGCATGAAGAAACTCCATGCTGATGAACTTTTGGAATCACTTGATGCTTGCGAACCATGCCTCATGGGCAAGATGACTAAAACTCCGTTCTCCAAAACAATGGAATGAGCAAGTAACTTATTGGAAATAATACATAGAGATGTATGCAGACCAATGAGTGTTGATGCTCGCGGCGGGTATCATTATGTTCTCACCTTCACTAATGATTTGAGCAGATATGGGTATATCTACTTGATGAAGCACAAGTCTGAAACATTTGAAAAGTTTAAAGAATTTCAGAGTGAAGTAGAGAATCATCGTAACAAGAAAATAAAGTTTCTACGATCTCATCACAAAGGTGAATATTTGAGTTATGAGTTTGGTCTTCATTTGAAACAATGTGGAATAGTTTCACAGCTCACGCCACCTGAAACACCATAGCGTAATGGTGTGTCTGAACGTCATAATCGTACTTTATTAGATATGGTGCGATCTATGATGTCTCTTACCAATTTACCACTATCGTTTTGGGGTTATGCATTAGAGACAGTTGCATTCACGTTAAATAGGGAACCATCTAAATCCGCTGAGACGACACCGTATGAACTATAGTTTGGCAAGTAACCAAAGTTGTCGTTTCTTAAAGTTCTGGGCTGCGATGCTTATGTGAAAAAGCTTCAGCCTGATAAAGCTCGAACCCAAATCGGAGAAATGCGTCTTCATAGAATACCCAAAAGAAACTGTTGGGTACACCTTCTATCACAGATCCAAAGGCAAGACTTTTGTTGCTAAGAATGGATCCTTCCTAGAGAAGGAGTTTCTCTCGAAAGAAGTGAGTCGGAGGAAAGTAGAACTTGATGAGGTAATTGTACCTTCTCTAGAATTGGAGCATAGCACATCACAAAAAATTGTTCCTGTGATGCCTACACCAATTAGTGAGGAAGCTAATGATGATGATCATGAAACTTTGTATCAAGTAAACTACCGAACCTCGTAGGTCAACCAGAGTACGTTCGGCACCAGAGTGGTACGGTAACCCAGTTCTGGAAGTCATGTTACTAGACCATGACGAACCTTCGAACTATGAGGAAGCGATGATGAGCCTAGATTCCGCGAAATGGCTTCAAGCCATGAAATCTGAGATGGGATCCATGTATGAGAACAAAGCGTGGACTTTGGTTGACTTGCCCGATGATCGGCATCCATAGAAAATAAATGGATCTTTAAGAGGAAAACTGATGCTGACAGTAATGTGACCGTCTACAAAGCTCAACTTGTTGTGAAAAGGTTTTCGACAAGTTCAAGGAGATGACTACGATGAGACCTTCTCACCCGTAGCGATGCTTAAGTTTGTCCGAATCATGTTAGCAATTGCCGCATTTTATGATTATGAAATCTGGCAAATGGATGTGAAAACTACATTCCTTAATGGATATCTCAAAGAAGAGTTGTATATGATGCAACCAGATGGTTCTGTCGATCCTAAAAGTGCTAACAAAGTGTGCAAGCTCCAACCATCATATATGGACTGGTGCAAGTATCTCGGAGTTGGAATATACACTTTGATGAGGTGACCAAAGCATATGGTTTTATACAGACTTACGGTGAAGCCTGTATTTACAAAAAAGTGAGTGGGAGCACTACAACATTTTTGATAAGTATACGTGAATAACATATTGTTGATCGGAAATGATGTAGAATTTTCTGGAAAGCATAAAGGATTGTTTAAAAGGAGTTTTTCAATAAAAGACCTCAGTGAAGCTGCTTACATATTGGGCACCAAGATCTATAGAGATAGATTAAGATGCTTGATAAGATTTTCAATGAGTACATACCTTAATAAGATTTTGAAGGCGTTCAAAATGGATCAGTCCAAGAAGGGTTTCTTGCCTGAGTTGTAAGGTATGAAGTTGAGTAAGACTCAAAACCCGACCACATCAGAAGATAGAGAAAGAATGAAAGTCATTCCCCATGCCTTAGCCATAGGTTCTATAAAGTATGCCATGCTATGTACTAAACCTATTGTTTACTGATACGTCTCCAACGTATCTATAATTTTTGATTGTTCCATGCTATTATTTATGAAGTCTTGGATGTTTTATGGACTTTATCATTCACTTTTATATCATTTTTGGGACTAACCTACTAACCCAAAGGCCCAGTCCAGATTGCTGTTTTTTTGCCTATTTCAGGGTTTTGCAGAAAAAGAGTATCAAACGAAATGAAACCTTCACGAGAGATATTTTTGGAGAAAATCACGCCTAGGAAGCTTGAGAACCACGTCAGAGGATCGAGGAGCCGCCCTCGAGGGTGGGGGGCGCGCCCCCTTCCCAGGGCGCGTCCCCTGCCTCGAGGCCTCCTCGTGTGGCCCCCGGTGCCCTCCTTCTTCCTATATAATTCCACGTACCCCAGAAACTCCATACGCAGATAGAAAACCCTAATTCCACCGCCGTAGCTTCTGTTCCCGTGGAGATCCCATCTTGGAGCTTGTTCCGGAGCTCCACCGGAGGGGGATCCATCACGGAGGCCTTCACCATCATCATCATCATCATCGCACTCACCATGAGTTGTGAGTAGTTTACCACAGACCTTCGGGTCCATAGCTAGTATCTAGATGGCTTCTTCTCTCTCTCTGGATCTCAATATAAAGTTCTCCTCGGTCTACGAGGAGATCTATTCGATGCAATCTCTTTTTGCGGTGTGTTTGTCGAGATCCGATAAATTATGAGTTTATGATCAAGGTTATCTATGAAAGACATTTGGTTCTTCTCTGAACTTTTTATGTGTGCTCATAATATCCTTGCAAGTCTCTTTGAATTATCAATTTGGTTTGGCCTACTAGATCTATAGTTCTTGCAATGGGAGAAGTGCTTGGCTTTGGGTTCAATCTTGTGGTGTCCTTTCCCAGTGATAGTAGGGGCAGCAAGGCACATATTGTATTGTTGCCATCGAGGATAAAAAGAAGGGGTTTACATCATATTGCTTGAGTTTATCCCTCTACATCATTTCATCTTGCTTAAGGCGTTACTCTGTTCGTATGAACTCAATACACTAGATGCATGCTGGATAGCGGTCGATGTGTGGAGTAATAGTAGTAGATGCAGGCATGAGTCGGTCTACTTGTCTCGGACGTGATGCCTATATACAATGATCATGCCTAGATAGTCTCATAATTATTCGCTTTTCTATCAATTGCTCGACAGTAATTTGTTTACCCGCCATAGAATATCGCTATCATGAGAGAAGCCACTAGAGAAAACTATGGCCCGCTGGTCTAATCTCAACATATCAATCTACATCTAGTTTACTTTTACCGCTTTTATTTGCTGTTTTATTAAACCAAAAATACCAAAGATATAAACTATCATCTCTATCAGATCACACTCTCGTAAGTGACCGTAAAGGGATTGACAACCCCTTATCGCGTTGGCTGCGAAGTTCTTATTTGTTTGTGCAGGTGCGAGGGACTCGCGCGTGGTCTCCTACTGGATTGATACCTTGGTTCTCAAAACCTGAGGGAAATACTTACGCTACTGTGCTGCATCTCCCTTTCCTCTTCGAGGGAATACAACGCAAGCTCAAGGTAGCATGTACCTTGCCATGAGTTTGGCAAGGAGGTACAATAGTGATCCACGAGTTACACCGGTAACGAGATTGAACTCGGTATGATGATACCGACGATCGAATCTCGAGCAAGTAATATACCAATGACAAAGGGAACAACGTATGTTGTTATGCATCCAGGTTCCGCTATTGGTTATTGACTGGAGATGTGTCTCGGTCATGTCTAAATAGTTCTCGAACTTGTAGGGTCCGCACGCTTAACATTCGATGACGATTTGTATTATGAGTTATGTGATTTGATGACCGAAGTATGTTCGGAGTCCCGTATGAGATCACGGACATGCTGAGGAGTCTCGAAATGGTTGATAGGTAAAGATTCATATATTGGAAGGCTATATTCGGACATCGGAAAGGTTCCGAGTGATTCGGGTATTTTCCGGAGTACCAGGGAGTTACGGGAATTCACCGGGAGAAGTAATGGGCCTTATTGGGCCATGCGGGAAAGGGAGGAGGCAGGCCAAGGGAAGGTTGCACGCGCCCCCCCCATGGGTCCGAATTGGACTAGGGAAAGGGGGCGGCGTCCTTCTCTCTTACTCCGAATAGGAAAGGGTTTCCTACTAGGACTTGGAAGTCCTAGTAGGACTCCCTACTCTTGGCGCGCCCTAGGAGGCTGGCCTCACCCCCCCTCCTTTATATACGTGGGCAGGAGGCACCCCAAAGGCACAACAGACAATCTCTTAGCCGTGTGCGGTGCCCCCCTCCACAGTTACACTCCTCAGTCATATCGTTGCAGTGCTTAGGCGAAGCCCTGCGCGGGTAACATCATCATCACCATTATCACACCATCATGCTGACGAAACTCTCCCTCGTTCTCAACTGGATCAAGAGCTCAAGGGGCGTCATCATGCTGAAAGTGTGCTGAACACGGAGGTGCCATACGTTCGGTACTTGGATCATCTGGGTCGTGAAGACGTTCGACTACATCAACCGCGTTACTAAATGCTTCCGATTTCGGTCCACGAGGGTACATGGACACACCCTCCCCGCTTGTTGCTATGCTTCTCCTAGATAGATCTTGTGTGATCGTATGATTTTTTTTGAAATACTACGTTCCCCAACACCTTGCGGGCAAAATGCCGAACGCATTGCAAGCATGGTGGAGTAGCGGCCGGTGAAGAGCCCACACCGCTCTCCCATATAGGCAGCATGCATGTGGAAGTGGCGGCAGCCATGGGGATAGGCCGGTGCCATGCATGCGAGGGGGTGGCGTGGACATGGAGGTTCTATGAAGGCAGCGAAAAGAGGCCACCAACGCCGGCAAAAGCGGGTATAAGATGCAACATGGAGGTGGGAGAATAGTGCGGATGCAGGCTACGGCCTAGGAGCATCGGATCGGCCGAAAGTGGACGATGACAGCGAGGGCAGCGTGGCATGAGGTGTCAGGTGTGGATGGGGGAGGAGCAGAATGTGCAACATGCCACCAATGAACGAGCAAGGGGAAAGACAAGGGCGGGTGTTGCATGCATCCGCGCCGACATTACCCCGACCCAAATTTGGGCCGGCAATGGGTCACAAGTGGACCCAAATAGACGCTCGGACAAAATGCGCTGGCGCGTTGAAATTTCCCTAATCGAATGCATTGCTTGGGATCATCTACTTGATGAAAAGAGAATGAGTATCTACCATGCACGGAAGGTCACGGAGTCCCCACAGCCAATAACACGTAACCACATCACATGGTATCCCATCTTTGCGTGTATTTGATTCTGGATCTTAAATTTGAACACCCAAATGTTTAGAACTAAATTTGATATCTATGGTTCGTTTGAATAAAATGAAGTTCTTGATGATGAGATATGAAGAACAACACCAACCTTGAATGAACTTTGACAAATTACAGTTTAGCTTTTGTTTTGAAAAAAACATAGTACAAGCGCATACACTCACATACATGCATGTATATTCACGTCTTTGAATGCATACATGCACACCCTTCCCCTATGAGCACATTCGAGAGACTGAGATGACAAATTTTGAGATTTATGAAGTCTCCAAGGAACTTAACAATCCGAGTCGCTTAGTTCGCGACGAAGTACAAATTTGGGAGTATGAAACATGGCGAAATCTCTATGCATCTGTTTTACGGTCTATGAGAAGTTCATAAGTTTTATAACAAGCAAAATATGCCGTGGGTAAGTCTAATATGCGAGTCATATTTTTCCTTTGTTCCTCCTCATGGAAAGCTTGAGGGGTCATTTTGGTGGAAAGATCACTTCAAATCAACCTCTCTCCTGAAATAAGTTGATATATGCACTATTGGCACTGGACATTCTGTACTTTCTTGGGATGACAAATGGTCTGTGAAAGGATCAAGAAGAGTATGTGTCTAGAGGGGGGTGAATAGACTCTAACAAGAAAAGTGGCAGCTTTTAAAATACTTGAAGTTGGAGTGGAGATTTAGCACATGTCTAACTTTCACAATGCACAACAAGCATGGATAACAAGAGTATATAGGTATTGTGAAGTAAAGCATGCAACTTTGACCATTTGACTAAAGCAAAATCTAGCCTTTTCCCAATTTTAGTTCTTGGCAGATTTTATCAACTTAGCACAAGTCAATCAATCAACCTACACATGCAATTCTAAGAATATAGCAGCGGAATGTAAAGCAATTGCATATGAAGGTAAAGTGAGGAGTTTGAAGGAGTAAACACAAGTGAAGACACGGATGTTTTTGTCTTGGTTCCAATAGGTGGTGCTATCGTACATCCAAGTTGATGGATACTTCAACCCACGAAGGGTCACGGCTGCGCGAGTCCACAGAGGGCTCCACCCACGAAGGGTCCACGAAGAAGCAACCTTGTCTATACCACCATGGCCATCGCCCACGAAGGACTTGCCTCACTAGGGTAGATCTTCACGAAGTAGGCAATCTCCTCGCCCTTACAAACTCCTTGGTTCAACTCCACAATCTCGTCGGAGGCTCCCAAGTGACACCTAACCAATCTAGGAGACACCACTCTCCAAAAGGTAATAGACGGTGTGTTGATGATGAACTCCTTGCTCAAATGCTTCAAATGATAGTCTCCCCAACACTCAAACATCTCCTCATAGATTTGGATATGGTGGAAGAATGATTTGAGTGGAATGCAACTTGGTGAAGGCTAGAGAACAAGATTTATATGGTAGGAATGGAATATCTTGATCTCAACACTTGAGTATGTGGTTCTCTCTCAGAACATGTATGATGGAGGTGTAGGTATGTTCTTATGGCTTTCTCCAAAAGTGAAGAGTGGGTGGAGGGGTATATATAGCCTCCACACAAAATCTAACCACTACACACAATTTACCAAACTCGGTGGGACCGATTCACAGAATTCGGTTAGACCGATTTAGTTCATAATGTGACCGTTAGGCATTTCGGTGGGACCGATATGATCAACTCGGTAGGACCAATTTCATTAGGGTTAGGACAAAACATAATCTCAGTGAGACCGATTACACAAACTCGATGGGACAGTAATAAGCACATAGAGGGTTGGTCAGGCAAACTTGGTGGGACCAGTTCGCTCGTTTCGGTGGGACCGAAACATTACAAAGGGAAACACAGAGTTTGCAATGCTAACTCGGTGAGACTGATTCTCACATCTCGGTTGGACCAAAATGTTACAAATAGGAAATAGAGAGTTTGCAATCCCATCTCGGTGATACCGAGATCCCTTTCGGTGAGACCGAAATGATTAGGGTTTCTGGCAGTGGCTATGTCAAATGAACTCGGTGGCGCCGGATAGCATTTTTTGGTACGACCGAGGTTTAATTTTGATTTGGTACATATGTGGGTGTGAGAAAGTGGTTAAGGGTTTTGGAGCATATTACTAAGCACTTTGTGCAAGCAAGCCATTAACCAACACCTCATCCCCTTTTAATAGTATTGGCTTTCCTATGGACTCAATGTGATCTTGGATCACTCAAATAGAAAATGTAGAGTCTTTTGCTTAGCCAATCCTTTTGTCCTTATCATATTGAAGGGGTTCCACATCCTCTAGTCCATCCCACTCCATCCGTTGAACTTGTCTGAAATATACTAGATCAAAACATTAGTCCAACAAGAGATATGTTGACATTAATTGCCAAAATCACCCAGGGAGCACTTGTGCTTTCAATCCCCCCTTTTTGGTAATTGATGGCAACATACATCAAAGCTTTAGATAAAGATATGAATAATAACAAGTAAAGCTTTGGAAGGACAGGTAACATGCATAGGCTCCCCCTACATGTATGCAATCATGTGAATATGGAATATAAGAACATGTGAAAGCATAGACATGACAGAGCAAGCAATGAGTTACATGTATCTTGGTTATATGCATCAGAGCAAATGAAGTGTATCCTCATGTTCATGATTCCTTCTTGCAAACAATATGTACATTAGCAAGAAATCTTCATGCTCATGAGTGTGATGCATATACTTACCTTGTGGTCTTGAACTGGCTTATGAAGGGATGAACCTGAGCAAAGAAGGTTAGATAACAAAGGTACATCTACTAGATAGAGCAACAAAAGAGCCACAAGAGTACCAAGATTGGAATAACATGTAGAGAGTGAGTACTAGGTACTCTTGAATACAAACATGTTCTCGAAGGTAAAAGATATGCAATGAATCCAAAGACTTTCTTCCCTAGCAGTCTTTCTCCCCCTGAATCTCATATTGGATAATGGAAGAAAGTGAGAAATAGAACCATAGCAAAACAGATCAGAGCAATAACATAGACATGCCTTTCCCCTCTTAAAGACATGTAACTTCTCTCCTCTTGAACACCAGGCATCTGGGGCATGTGATTCGATGTGAACTCTCTCTCCCTTAAGCTTTGATCTCTCTGCCCCTTAAGCTTTGTGAACTCACTCTCCCCCTTTGACATCAATTTCCAAGAAGGGAGCTTTTGGAGTGAGAGTCAAAATAGGTTTGGTCCTTGAGTCACAGAGCAGAGCAGTATATAAAATGTGATGCTGGTAGAGGACAAGTATCATTTATTGGAGCTGGAACATATATGCAGGATGCAAATGACAAATTGTCTCCTCAGTATTGAAATCGGTAGCACTGAGTAGTTTTCTTCGGTGGCACCGAGATGGTTCGGTTCAACCGAGAGAGGAAAATCGGTGGGTCCGAGTTCAACAATGAGAGAACAATTGTCCATATAAGCTCACTAGGCAAATAAGATCTCACAAAGATTTGCAAGGAATTAACTGAAAGATTTGCAATGAATTGGATGTAGAAAATGCAGATCAAAATAGAGAAAAGAAAAGAAAATCTAGATGATGTTTTTTAAAGAAGAAGAACAAAATGCAACGAACAAATGCAAGAGTGCAAAGAAACACTTAGAGAACTTCATCTAGAATTGGTCGGCGATAAAGTCACCTATGTTAGAGTATATTGACTAAGGAGTCAAGTGAAGACACTTGATCATAGGTCATACCCATCGTTTAAGCTCATAATGGGGTTGCCATTTTTTGCTTAAGAATTTTGATGTATTCACAACTTGTTGAGCTGCTTTGACCCATGACTTGAGGTAAAGCTTCTCTAAGATGGAATAACATACCTTGGGTGGTGGTGTTGATCCTGATCATGTAGTTGAACTTGTGTGGTTGTGCGGGTTGCTCAAGGTTGATGTAGCTCATCAAGAATAGGGAGCACCACTTGTAGTTTGAGTTCATCTACCTACATGAGTTAGTCTTGCAAAGAAGAGCACTTGTGTATCCAAAATGACAATCATGAAAACTTGATACCAAATGAAATTTGATATATAGAAATTGTCAAAGGATATGTTGAAGGGCTTCATGCTTCCTTGTCTTCAACCACCACGATGTAGAGACTTGGTGATATAGAGATTGCTCAAGATATGAGTGAGGTGCAATCTCATGGATTTAGATTCATCCAAGTGCCTACAAGGGTTAGATAGCATGCAAGGGTACAAATATATCCAAGACATATGATCAACATCATAAGAGAAATATCAAGGATTTGTCAAAGACTCATGTCTTGCATGTATCCAAATGGAGTTCCTACTCCAAGATTGAGGCATCAATAATGTTCAATTAACCTCTCAACCTGCAAAACACTTTCTCATCAAGTGGTTTAGTAAATATATCCGCTAATTGCTTATAGGTGCGAACATGTTTAAGATTGATATCACCCTTAGCAACATGATCTCGAATGAAATGATGACGAACTTCAATATGCTTAGTTCGAGAATGTTGCACGGGGTTATGGGCAATATTAATAGCACTTTCATTGTCGCAAAGCAATGGAACATGTTTCACATAGATCCCATAATCTTTAAGAGTTTGGGTCATCCAAAGCAATTGAGCACAACATGAACCAGCGACAATGTATTCCGCTTCGGCGGTGGATAAGGATACCGAGTTTTGTTTCTTGGAGGATCAAGACACAAGAGATCTACCAAGAAATTGACAAGTACCCAAAGTGGACTTTCTATCAACCTTGTCACTGGCATAGTCCGAATCAGAGTAGCCAACAAGATCAAAAGAAGACCTCTTAGGATACCAAATGCCAAAATTTGGTGTATGAATTAAATATCTCACTATCCTTTTCACAAGCTTAAGATGACATTCTTTAGGAGCCGCTTGGTATCGTGCACACATGCACACACTTAGCATAATATCGGGACGGGAGGCACATAGATATAACAATGAACCAATCATAGAGCGGTAAACCTTTTGATCAACCGGTTCGCCATCCTTAGTCAAGTCAAGATGTCCACTAGTAGGCATGGGTGTAGTCATACCTTTGCATTCTTTCATGTTGAACTTCTTGAACAAGTCCTTGGTATACTTTGTTTGAGAAACAAAGGTACCCTCCTTAGTTTGCTTGATTTGCAAACTGATACGTCCATTTTGCATCATGCTTATAAGTTGATATTTATTGCATTATGGGCTGTTCATACATGTTTTTTCACAATACTTATGCCTTTTCTCTCTTATTTCAGAAGGTTTACATGAAGAGGGAGAATGCCGCAGCTGGAATTCTAGGCTCGAAAAGGAGCAAACTCTGGAAACCTATTCTGCACAACTCCAAAAGCCCTGAAACTCCACAGAATGTCGTTTCGGAAAATATAAAAATATCTGGCAAAAGAAACCCACGAGAGGGGCCACCGGCTGGCCTCGAGGGTGGGGGGCGCGCCCCCCTTCCCAGGGCGCGCCCTCCTGCCTCGAGGGCCAGCCGGTAGGCCCCCGATGCCCATCTTCTCCTATATGAAGCGTTTTGACCTGGAAAAAATCATAAGGAAGCTTTCGGGACCAGACGCCGCAGTCTAGAGGCGGAACCGAGGCGGAAACCAATCTAGGGCTCCGGCAGAGCTATTCTGCCGGGGATACTTCCCTCTGGGAGGGGGAAATCGTCACCGCCATCACCACCAACAACTCTCCCATCTTGGGGAGGGCTATCTTCATCAACATCTTCACCAGCACCATCTCCTCTCAAACCCTAGTTCATCTCTTGTATCCAATCTTTGTACCCAAACCTCAGACTGGTACCTGTGGGTTGCTAGTAGTGTTGATTACTCCTTGTAGTAGATGCTAGTTGGTTTATTTGGTGGAAGATTATATGTTCAGATCCATTATGCATATTAATATCCCTCTGATCATGAACAATATTATGTCTTGTGAGTAGTTACTTTTGTTCCTGAGGACATGGGAGAAGTCTTGCTATTAGTAGTCATGTGAACTTGGTCTTCGTTCGATATTTTGACGAGATGTATGTTGTCTCTCCTCTAGTGGTGTCATGTGAACGTCGACTACATGAAATTTCACCATTATTTGGGCCTAGAGGAAGGCATTGGGAAGTAATAAGTAGATGATGGGTTGCTAGAGTGACATAAGCTTAAACCCTAGTTTATGCGTTGCTTCGTAAGGGGCTGATTTGGATCCATATGTTTCATGCTATGGTTAGGTTTACCTAATACTTTTTTTGTAGTTGTGGATGAAGGAAACATGCCCTAGAGGCAATTATAAAGTTATTATTTATTTCCTTATATCATGATAAATTTTTATTATTCATGCTAGAATTGTGTTAACTGGAAACTTAGTACATGTGTGAATACATAGACAAAACAGAGTGTCCCTAGTATGCCTCTACTAGACTAGCTCATTGATCGAAGATGGTTATGTTTCCTAGCCATAGACATGAGGTGTCATTTGATCAACGGGGTCACATCATTAGGAGAATGATGTGATGGACAAGACCCATCCGTTAGCTTAGCACTATGATCGTTTAGTTTTACTGCTATTGCTTTCATCATGACTTATACATGTTCCTATGACTATGAGATTATGCAACTCCCGAATACCATAGGAACACATTGTGTGCTATCAAACGTCACAACATAACTGGGTGATCATAAAGATGCTCTACAGGTGTCTCCGAAAGTGTTCGTGGTGTTGGCATAGATCAAGAATATGATTTGTCACTCCGAGTGTTGGAGAGGCATCTCTGGGCCCTCTCGGTAATACACATCTTAATAAGCCTTGCAAGCAAATGACTAATGAGTTAGTCACGGGATGATGTATTATGGAATGAGTAAAGAGACTCGCCGGTAACGATATTGAACTAGGTATTGAGATACCGGCGATAGAATATCGGGCAAGTAACATACCGATGACAAAAGGAACAACATATGATGCTATGCGGTTTGACCAACAAAGATCTTCATAGAATATGTAGGAGCCAATATGAGCATCCATGTTCCGCTATTGGTTATTGACCGGAGATGAGTCTCGGTCATGTCCACATAGTTCTCGAACCCGTAGGGTCCGCACGCTTAACGTTTGATGACGATCGGTATTATGAGTTTATGAGTTTTGATGTACTGAAGGTAGTTCGGAGTCCCGGATAAGATCACGGACATGACGAGGAGTCTCGGAATGTCCGAGACGTAAATATTGATATATTGGACGACTATATTCGGACACCGGAGGCGTTCCGTAAAGTTTCAGAATTAACCGGAGTGCCGGGGGGTTACCAGAACCCCCCGGGGAAGCTATGTGCCTTAATGGGCCATAGGAGAAAGAGAGAAAGAGGGCCAGGGCTGGGCCGCACGCCCCCCACCCCTTGGTCCGAATTGGACAAGGAAGGAAGGGGGGCCGACGCCCCTTTCATTCTCCTTCTCCCTCTCCTTCCTTCCCCCTTCTCCCTCTTGGTGATTCCTACTAGGAATAGGATTGCAATTCTATTCCTAGTAGGATTGCTCCTCCTAGGCGCACCAATAGGGGCCGACCGGCCTCCCCCCTTGCTCCTTTATATACGGGGGCAGGGGGGCACCCTAGAACACACAAGTTGATCTCTCCAGCCATGTGCGGTGGCCCCCTCCACAGAAACACACCTCAGTCATACCGTTGCAGTGCTTAGGCGAAGCCCTGCGCCGGTAACTTCATAATATCCGTCACCACGCCGTCGTGCTGACAAAACTCTCCCGTGAAGCTCAACTGGATCAAGAGCTCGTGGGACGTCATCAAGCTGAACGTGTGCTGAACGCGGAGGTGCCGTACGTTTGGTGCTTGATCGGTTGAATCGCGAAGAAGTTCGACTACATCAACCACGTCACTTGACGCTTCCGCTTCCGGTCTACGAGGGTACGTAGACACACTCTCCCCGCTCGTTGCTATGCATCTGGTAGATAGATCTTGCGTGATGATAGGAAATTTTAAATACTACATTCCCCAAAAGTGGCATCATGAGCCAGGTCTATGCGTAGATGATATGCACGAGTAGAACACAATGAGTTTTGGACGATACTAGTCATACTGCTTACCAGCATGTCATACTTTGTTTCGGCGGTATTGTGAGATGAAGCGGCCCGGACTGACATTACGCGTACGCTTACGCGAGACTAGTTTCACCGTTATGAGCACTCGTTGCTTAAAGGTGACTGGCGGGTGTCTGTCTCTCTCACTTTAGATGAATCAAGTGTGGCTACACCCGGTCCTTGTGAAGTTTAAACATCACATACTTGACGAAAAATCGTTGTGGTTTTTGTATGCGTAGGTAAGAACGGTTCTTGCTAAGCCCGTAGCAGCCACGTAAAACTTGGAACAACAAAGTAGAGGACGTCTAACTTGTTTTTGCAGGGCATGTTGTGATGTGATATGGTCAAGACATGATGAGTTATAAGGTTTTGTATGAGATGATCATGTTTTGTAAAGTTATCGACAACTGGCAGGAGCCATATGGTTGTCGCTTTATTATATGAAATACAGTCTCCATGTAATTGCTTTACTTTATCACTAAGCGGTAGCAATAGTCGTGGAAGCAATAGTTGGCGAGACGACAACGATGCTACGATGGAGATCAAGGTGTCACGCCGGTGACGAAGGTGATCATGACGGTGCTTTGAAGATGGAGATCAAAAGCACAAGATGATGATGGCCATATCATGTCACATATTTTGATTGCATGTGATGTTTATCTTATTATGCTTTTTATTTTTCTTAGTACGACGGTAGCATTATAAGATGATCCCTTACAAAATTTCAAGGTATAAGTGTTCTCCCTGAGTATTGATACGTCCAAAACGTATCTATAATTTCTGCTTGCTCCATGCCTCTTTTGTGTGATATTGCTATGATATTTATGCACTTCCATACACTTTTGATCATATTTGGACTAACCTATTAACTCAGTGCACCCTAGTGCCAGTTTCTGTTTTCTGCTGTTTTTGTATTTCAGGTTTTTCCATTACGTAAACTGCCAGAAAAATTCCGGGGAAAATATATAAAAAATCAGCGTTTCGGAAGCTTCCATGCGGCCAAAGTAGGGCCGGAGGGGGGCCACCAGGGCTCCAGGTGGCCAGAGGGCGCGCCCCCCTCCTGGCCGCGCCGCCAGGGCGCATGGGCCCCCCTGGCCTCCTCTGACGCCCCCCTTTGGGATATATTTACACCGCGTCCCGAAACCCTCGAGGACGGAACCCTTTTTCACGATCTCATCTCTGTTCCGCCGCCGCCGCGCTTCTAAGATCGGGAGCACCAGGAGAACCCTTCCCGGCACCCTGCCGGAGGGGAGGATCACCACCGGGAGCCTCTCCACCACCATGGACGCCTCCCGGATGAGTTGTGAGTAGTCTCCCTTGGACCATGGGTCCATGACCAGTAGCTATGTGATGTTCTCCTCCCCTCTTTGTTCTTCACCGATTAGACCTCGTGAGCTGCCCTACATGATCGAGGCACATATGTAATCCTTATGTTGTTGCTATGATGAGTTTGCTGGGATCCGATGGATTATGAGATTATGTTCAGATTGTGTGTGAGTAATATATTTGATTTACCTCTTTTATATTTATGTTCTTGAGTAATTCTTGCATGTTCTCCGTTGCTGTTTATTGCTTTGGCCAAGTAGTAGGTAGTAACTCCAAGAGGGAACGTTATGCTTGATTGTGGGTTCATGCCCCTCGACGACTAGCTTGAGTGACAGAAACATGAGTCTAGGGGATGTGCTATTGCCACAAGGGGGAAAACAACGGTGCTTGTACTCGCGGGTGCAAGGATGGTTTACTTTACGCAAAGTTCTTTTAATGCAGTTGTCTGTTGCTTTGAGTTTACACTATGGGTGGGACTCGCAACTTAATACCAGCGAGATGTTCTGGAAAGATATCTCAAGGTGGATGATTAGTAGTAGATGCAAATGGATTTCGGTCTACTTACCTTGGCGTACCGCCCATGCTTTTGAGCCTCTACCTTTCTTTGCATCATAGTTAGCATTGGTTTGCGCACATAATCCTGTCAATTGCCCAGATGTAATTCGTTTACCTCGCTTATCTGTTTTATCGTCTTTTGGGAGAGAGACATCACTAGTGAACATCATGGGACCCCGGTCCATATTACCATCACTGATCACATCCGCTATTTACTTTTAGTTCTTACTTACTAGTTGCAGTTATACCTATCACTATTATCTCTTGCGTTTGATCCTTTGTAAACGACAAGGCCGGAGGGATTGACAACCTCTCTGTACTCGTTGGGAGCAAAGTTATTTGTATTTGTGTGCAGGACCGGTCAATCGCTAGTTGCGCCGCTAGCAGTTGACACCTTCTTGTTGAACCTCGGAGTCTCAGGGGATTCGATCCTTGGTATCTTTGCCAAGGGAAAACTACCGCTACACTGCATCTCAAACCTTCCACTTGGGGTAACCAACGAGGGGCGAGAAGCCATCAAGCAAAGTTTTCTGGCGCCGTTGCCGGGGACTCCACTCTTCAAGATAGGGGAGTTGCACGCTATCTTTTATCTTTGCTTTTTAGTCTTGTTAGTTTACCTTTGAGTTTTCTTTATGTCTTTTCACTAGTTTTGTTTAATGGAAAACAACAAAAATATGAGAGAGCTTTATAAGCTCTACCTTGCTTTGGGACATGATGTGTTTGAAGAGAAAATTAAAAAACCTATGGAACTTTATTATTTGCATAACAATCATGATGGTGGTGATGTTATTAGTATGCTTTCTTTGAATATCAATATTGCTAATGACATGGAAAGCTCTAAGCTTGGGGATGACACGTTTGATGAACATGATATTTTTAGTCCCCCAACTTTTGAAGATAAAATTTATTATGATTATGATATGCCTCCTAAATACAATGATTACCATGATGGTTATGATAGTCTTACTCTCACTATTCATAATAAGAAAGATTTTGCTTATATGAAGAGTAATGACACTTTTTTGCTTGTAGATCATGGTAACAATGCTTTATGTGATGCTTATATTGTTGAGTTTATTCGTGATCCCACTGAAAATTATTATGAGAAGGGAACATATGCTTATAGATATTTCAATGATATCAAGTTCCCTCTCTTTATGTTGAAGGTTTTGCAGCTACACTTGTTTTGCCTTCCTATGCTTATTGCTTTGTGCTTCAATGAATTATTCTATTGCAATATTCCTATGCATAGGAAGCATGTTAGGCTTAAATGAGTTTGGTATTTGCTTCTTGATGCTCTCTTTTGTTCTTCAACTCTTATTCCTACGAGAGCATCATTAAAGTCTCATGCCTAGCTTAAAGGCATAAAAGAAAGCGCTTTTGGGAGGCAGCCCACAATGAATAAAGTTTTATTTTGCTTTTGTTGTGTCTTGATGTTTGTTACTACAGTAGCATCATCATTGTATCTTTCCTTTTCAGCTTTGTGCCAAGTTTAGCCTCCGATTGCAAGAAAGTTCAAAAGTTGTCACGTGCAGTCCAGAAAACAGATTCTGTCCTTGGACAGAAAAATTCGTATAAAATAACCAGGTCATCTTTTTGGTCTGAATTTTTTTGACAGCGTGCTCTATACAATTGGCTTTCGGGCATCTGTTCTGAGTTTTTTGATTTGAGTTGCAGAAGTGCCCCGAAAAATATATTTACTACCTGCTGGTCTGTTTTTCACAGATTCTGTCCTGTTTTGCCTTTTCTTCGTTTTGCAAACCTTGAGCTTGCTTTTCCTTTGCAAAAACCTTTTGGCAATCTTGAGAAACAGTAGTTCTTCAAGATTATCCTTATTTCCAGTAGGGAAAAATTATTTTATTGTGGGTACTAACCTCGCTAATCAGATTATGATGAGTTATGTATGAAGGGAGTTTTCAAGTGTGCGAGGGAAGATGATAAAAGAAGATCCAGGAGGGTCAAACGCTCAAGCTTGGGGATGCCTCCGTGCACCCCCAAGAAATATTCAAGAAGACTCAAGCGTCTAAGCTTGGGGATGCCCCCGTGCATCCCCTTCTCCATCAACAATTATCAGTTCGTCTTTCGTTCCACTATATTTTAATCACTTCATGCGTTATGTGCTATGCTTGGAGCGTCTTGCTCTTAGTTTCCTTTTTAGTTTTCTTTAGCTTTGCTTGCTGTTCATAACAAGTTAGATCCTAGCCTTCATTGTTTGGGATAGAAATACGCTCCACTCCACTGTAGAACATAACATAGGCTCGCATGCGTATCTTCTTGTGTGTGTTCTTTATCTTTTCATAGCTGCTATCATGCTTAGCTCTTAGTTTTCATGCTTATCTTTTTAACAACTTTTGTTTAGGTTGTTTCTTCTGGAACTCTCTTGAGTTATCATGCTTATCTTGTTAAGAGAGTTGGCTTCTGTGGCACTGGTTGATATGTCTATGATAAAAATGCTATGTGCATAATGGTGCTTAGTAGTTCATGTTTTCTTATGGTTAGTCTCAAATAGCTGGGGGTTCTTAATGTGTTGTTGAAGTACCAGCATGATTTGTTTGCCTATGATGTGGTATGGTTTAGTGATATCTTCCTCCAAGAATTTATTTTGATTGACTTGGCATATGCTCACGCATATTTAAGACTGTAAAGAAACCTTTAAGACTGTAAAGAAACCTTGCCTAGGAATAGTATAGATTCTTGGGACAAGTGCAATGATGCCTTTATTGGGAAGTACTATCCCCCTGCTAAAATTATCCAATTAAGGAGTAACATAATGAATTTTAAACAATTGGATAATGAACACGTTGCCCAAGCTTGGGAACGCATGAAATCTCTTGTCAAGAACTGCCCTACTAATGGTTTGACTACTTGGATGGTTATCCAAACTTTTTATGTAGGCTTGAACTTTACCTCGCGGAACTTGTTAGATTCGGCCGCGGGAGGAACCTTTATGTCAACTACACTTGGTGCTGCCACGAAGCTTCTCGACGAGATGATGACCAATTATTCCCAATGGCACACCGAACGCGCTCCAACATGTAGGAAGGTAAACTCTGTCGAGGAGATTTCCTCCCTAAATGAAAAAGTTGACTTGATCATGTCTCTACTTTCAAAGCAATCTTCTATTGATCCTCATGATGTTCCTTTAAATTCTTTGATTGCTCAAGATCAAGTAGATGTGAACTTTATCTCTAGAAACAACTTCAATAACAATGCTTATAGGAGTAATTTTGGTAGCAAACCTAGACCGTTCCCCTCTAATTCCTATGGGAACAACAATACTTATCCTAGCACCAAGAACTCCACTTCTGAACTAGAGATTATGCTTAAAGACTTCATCACTACCCAAAAGGCCTTCAATAAGAGTGTAGAAGAAAAACTAGACATACTAGATAATCTCTCTTCAAAGGTAGACAATTTAGCCCATGAGGTAGAGTTGCTTAAAATTAGAACTTCTCCTCTTGAGGAGAGGAAGACCACTCCTATGAATGCTATTCAAGTGCAAATTAATGAAAACATTAGGATGATGGCTAAACTTAAAAAGAGATGGGCTAGAGAAAAGGAGGAAGAAGATAGAATTAAGAGCCTTCCTACCCACCACACTGTTGCTACTATTCAAGTTGTTGAGGATATCCAAACTCTTAGCACCCAATGCACTCCTAGTCCCATTGGACCTATTAATGGTGATGCTATGACCTCAACCGTAGAAGAAGAAACTCCTATGACCATAGAAGCTACCAAACAAGTGAGCCTAAAGGACACCACTACCACGTTACTTGATAGTAGTGACCTTGATTTTGATAATTGCACCCTTTCTGAAGTTATTGGTTTTCTTCACAAGATGTCTAGAGATCCCCACACTAGCACACGTAATCTTGCCTTCACGGAGCATATCACTAATGCTCTCATCAAAGCTAGGGAGGAGAAGCTTAGGGTAGAAGCCTCCATACCTAGAAAGCTAGAAGATAGTTGGGATCCTATGATTAAAATTAAGTTGAATAACTTCTCTTGCTATGCTTTATGTGATGTTGGAGCTAGTACCTCCGTTATGCCTAAAAGAATATATGATATGTTTGAATTGAAACCTTTTGATCCTTGTTCTTTTGGTGTTCGTCTTGTTGATTCTTCCGTAAAGAAACCTTTGGGGAAGATCGACGATGTTCTTATCATTGTCAATGACAATTATGTTCCCGTTGATTTTATTATTATGGATATTGAATGTGAACCTTCATGTCCAATTATTTTGGGACGTCCTTTTCTTCGCACCGTTGGTGCTATCATTGACATGAAAGAGGGGAATATAAAATTCCAATTCCCTCTCAAGAAAGGGATGGAACACTTCCCTAGAAAGAAGATTAAGTTGCCTTTTGAGTCCGTTACACAGGCTAGCTATTCTCTTACTCTTGATAAGACTTGATCTTCTCTTTTTGCATCATGCCTAGCTTAAAGGCATAAAAGAAAGCGCTTTTGGGAGGCAGCCCACAACGAATTAGGTTTTATTTTGCTTTTGTTGTGTCTTGATGTTTTTTACTACAGTAGCATCATCATTGTATCTTTTCTTTTCAGCTTTGTGCCAAGTTTAGCCGCCGATTGCAAGAAAGTTCAAAAGTTGTGACGTGCTGTCCAGAAAACAGATTCTGTCCTTGGACAGAAAAATTCGAATAAAATCACCAGATCATCTTTTTGATCTGAATTTTTTTGACAGCGTGCTCTATACAATTTTCTTTCGAGCATCTGTTATGAGTTTTTTGATTTGAGTTGCAGAAGTGCCCCGAAAAAATTATTTACTACCTGCTGGTCTGTTTTTCACAGATTCTGCCCTGTTTTGCCTTTTCTTCGTTTTGCAAACCTTGAGCTTGCTTTTTCTTTGCAAAAACCTTTTGGCAATCTTGAGAAACAGTAGACCTTCAAGAATATATTTATTTCCAGCAAGGAAAAATTATTTTATTAAGGGTACTAACCTCGCTAACCAGATTATGATGAGTTATGTATGAAGGGAGTTTTCAAGTGTGCGAGGGAAGATGATAAAAAGATTCAGGAGTGTCAAACGCTCAAGCTTGGGGATGCCCCCGTGCACCCCCAAGAAATATTCAAGAAGACTCAAGCGTCTAAGCTTGGGGATGCCCCCGTGCATTCCCTTCTCCATCAACAATTATCAGTTCGTCTTTCGTTCCACTATATTTTTATCACTTCATGTGTTATGTGCTATGCTTGGAGCATCTTGCTTTTAGTTTCCTTTTTAGTTTTCTTTAGCTTTGCTCGCTGTTCATAACGAGTTGGAACTCAGCTTTCTTTGTGTGGGAGAGAAACACGCTCCACTTCAACCTAGAACACAACATAGAATTTTCATGTCTATCTTTGCTGTGTGTGTTCTTTGTCTTTCAATAGCTACTATCACGTTCAGCTCTTAGTTTTCATGCTTTACTTTTTAAAGAGCTTTTGTTTAGTTGGTTGCTGGAACTCTCTTTAGTTATCATGCTTATCTTGTTAAGAGAGTTGGCTTCTGTTGCACCGGTTGATATGTCTATGATAAAAATGCTATGTGCATAATGGTGCTTAGTAGTTCATGTTTTCTTATGGTTAGTCTCAAATAGCTGGGGCGTTCTTAATGTGTTATTGAAGTACCAAATTGATTTGTTTGCCTATGATGTGGTATGGTTTAGTGATATCTTCCTCCAAGAATTTATTTTGATTGACTTGGCGTATGCTCACGCATATTTAAGACTATAAAGAAAGTCTATCAAGGCTTGATGATCTTTAATTTCTGAGTAGCGATATAACTTCCATGCCCGATTCAATGTTGCTTTGTCGCTCTGCATGATTATGACCGTCATTGCTCTTTTAGTTGGTCGCTCCCAGTCTTTTGCTAACCTTCGCCTGTACTAAGCGGACTGACTGCTTGTGCATCCAAAATCCTTTAAACCAGTTATGCCATATGAGTCCACCATACCTTCCTATACATGGTATTTACCTGCCATTCCTAACGAAGACTTTCATGTACCATCTTGAAATTATTCAAAAAAGGCATTTCTCTTTTGTGCCTCTGTTTTAGCTCATGAGGAAGTAGTAGTTAATTCATGATCTTTTTAAGTTGGACAAGCTTCACCCCGGGATTGCATGTCTAATGTCCAAACCCATAATACGAGAAGGAACTGGCAAAGAGTGCGCTCGGCTCATTAAAAAATTATACAACAAACAAACCCTCCTTCACGCTTTGTTCATGAGAAATTAGAAAACTTTGGCAGTGATAAACAAAGGAGATTAAGAGGATGTGATCGTCCTCATGCGGGAGCCGTTCTCGAAACTTTTCCAGCTCAAGAAGTAATTGAGTTATCTACTAGCATTCGTTGACGAAATATGCATATTCTAAAAAATAATTATTACCTCTGTTTTTAAAACCAAGAGCTCTGGTACATGTTTAGTTTTTGTTTCCGACCACGGGTTTTCACGCTTGCCAACAAAAGCCACGGTTCGAGAGTATCCACCTTCTTTCTTTAAAGCACCAACTATTGAGAGCATGATTGTCATTCTGAGTGTAATGTGCATTGTCCCAAAGTACCATTGTCTTCTGCATGACTATGATATCGTTTATTCTGAAATCATTGTATCTAGTCGTCACTTAAACTTTGGAGGTGCCCCTGCATTTATGTTTTTCTTCACTAAAGGGGGCAAGCGAGATATCACTTTGTCATGTTTGCACACCATGCTCATTACAAATCTATTGAGTGTTTCAGTATCATATTGTAAAACTTTCAGTTCTTTGTGATATTCTCATGAGGCAACGTAATTACTACAGATTCATTGTCTCAGTAAGCATTTGTCATGTGACTGTGAAAAGTTCTTATATGGTTAATAGCATGTCACCACATAAATTATGCTTGTTATCATTTACCTACTCGAGGACGAGCAGCAATTAAGCTTGGGGATGTTGATACGTCCAAAACGTATCTATAATTTCTGCTTGCTCCATGCCTCTTTTGTGTGATATTGCTATGATATTTATGCACTTCCATACACTTTTGATCATATTTGGACTAACCTATTAACTCAGTGCACCCCAGTGCCAATTTCTGTTTTCTACTGTTTTTGTATTTCAGGTTTTTCCATTACGTAAACTGCCAGAAAAATTCCGAGAAAAATATATAAAAAATCAGCGTTCCGGAAGCTTCCATGCGGCCAAAGTAGGGCCGGGGGGGGGGGGCAACAGGGCTCCAGGCGGCCAGAGGGCGCGCCCCCCCTCCTGGCCGCGCCGCCAGGGCGCCTGGGCCCCCCTGGCCTCCTCTGACGCCCCCCTTTGGCATATATTTACACCGCGTCCCGAAACCCTCGAGGACGGAACCCTTTTTCGCGATCTCATCTCTGTTCCGCCGCCGCCGCGCTTCCAAGATCGGGAGCACCAGGAGAACCCTTCCCGGCACCCTGCCAGAGGGGAGGATCACCACCGGGAGCCTCTCCACCACCATGGACGCCTCCCGGATGAGTTGTGAGTAGTCTCCCTTGGACCATGGGTCCATGACCAGTAGCTATGTGATGTTCTCCTCCCCTCTTTGTTCTTCACCGATTAGACCTCGTGAGCTGCCCTACATGATCGAGGCACATATGTAATCCTTATGTTGTTGCTATGATGAGTTTGCTGGGATCCGATGGATTATGAGATTATGTGTGAGTAATATATTTGATTTACCTCTTTTATATTTATGTTCTTGAGTAATTCTTGCATGTTCTCCGTTGCTGTTTATTGCTTTGGCCAAGTAGTAGGTAGTAACTCGAAGAGGGAACGTTATGCTTGATTGTGGGTTCATGGCCCTCGATGACTAGCTTGAGTGACAGAAACATGAGTCTAGGGGATGTGCTGTTGCCACAAGGGGGAAAACAATGGTGCTTGTACTCGCGGGTGCAAGGATTGTTTACTTTACGCAAAGTTCTTTTAATGCAGTTGTCTGTTGCTTTGAGTTTACACTATGGGTGGGACTCGCAACTTAATACCAGCGAGATGTTCTGGATAGATATCTCAAGGTGGATGATTAGTAGTAGATGCAGATGGATTTCAGTCTACTTACCTTGGCGTACCGCCCATGCTTTTGAGCCTCTACCTTTCTTTGCATCATAGTTAGCATTGGTTTGCGCACATAATCCTGTCAATTGCCTAGCTGTAATTCGTTTACCTCGCTTATCTGTTTTATCGTCTTTTGGGAGAGAGACATCACTAGTGAACATCATGGTACCCCGGTCCATATTACCATCACTGATCACATCCGCTATTTACTTTCAGTTCTTACTTACTAGTTGCAGTTATACCTATCACTATTATCTCTTGCGTTTGATCCTTTGTAAACGACAAGGCCGGAGGGATCGACAATCTCTCTGTACTCGTTGGGAGCAAAGTTATTTGTATTTGTGTGCAAGTCCGGTCAATCGCTAGTTGCGCCGCTAGCAGTTGACACCTTCTTGTTGAACCTCGGAGTCTCAGGGGATTCGATCCTTGGTATCTTTGCCAAGGGAAAACTACCGCTACACTGCATCTCAAACCTTCCACTCGGGGTAACCAACGAGGGGCGAGAAGCCATCAAGTATGCACCGTTGCGAAAGTTCGTCGTGCCGAGACACCACGTGATGATCGGGTGTGATAAGCTCTACGTTCAAATACAACGGGTGTAAGCCAGTTTTGCACACGCAGAATAATCGGGTTAAACTTGACAAGCCTAGCATATGCAGATATGGCCTCGGAACACTGGAGACCGAAAGGTCGACGTGAATCATATAGTAGATATGATCAACATAAGATGTTCACCATTGAAAACTAGTCCATCTCACGTGATGATCGGACATGGTTTAGTTGATTTGGATCACGTGATCATTTAGATGACTAGAGGGGTTTCTATCTAAGTGGGAGTTGTTTAGTAATATGATTAAATTGAACTTTAATGTATCATGAACTTAGTCCTGATAGTATTTGCCAATTATGTTGTAGATCAATAGCTCGCATTATAGCTCCCCTATGTTTTCGATATGTTCCTAGAGAAAACCAAGTTGAAAGACGTTAGTAGCAATGATGCGGACTTGTTCCGTGATCTAAGGATTTTCCTCATTGATGCACAGAAGTATTATGTCCTTGATGCACCGCTAGGCGACATATCTATTGCAGGAGCAGATGTAGACGTTATGAACGTTTGACAAGCTCGGTATGATGACTACTTGATAGTTTAGTGCGCCATGATTTATGGCTTATAACCGGGACTTCAAAAACATTTTGAACGCCACGGAGCATATGAGATGTTCCAAGAGTTGAAATTAGTATTCCATACTCATGCCCGTGTCGAGAGGTATAAGACCTCTGACAGTACTTTGCCTACAAGATGGAGGAGAATAGCTCAACTAGTGAGCATGTGCTCAGATTGTCTGGGTACTATAATTGCTTGAATCAAGTGGGAGTTAATCTTCCAGATAAGATAGTAATTGACAAAGTTCTCTAGACACTATCACCAAGTTAGTAGAACTTCGTGATGAACTATAATATGCAAGCGATGACGAAAGTAATTCACGAGCTCTTCGCGATGCTGAAATCGGCGAAGGTAGAAATCAAGAAAGGGCATCAAGTGTTGATGGTTAACAAGACCACTTGTTTCAAGTAAAGGGCAAAGGGATAGAAGGGGAACTTCAAGAAAAATGACAAGCAAGTTGTCACTCCCGTGAAGAAACCCAAAGCTAAACTCAAGCCTGAAACTAAGTGCTTCTACTGCAAAGGAAATGGTCAGTAAAAGTGGAACCGCCCTAGATACTTGGTGGATAAGAAGGATGGCAAAGTGAACAAAGGTATATTTGATATACGGATTATATATGTGTACTTTACTAGTGTTCATAGCAACCCCTGGGTATTTGATACCAGCTCAGTTGCTAAAATAAGTAACTTGAAACAAGAGTTGCAGAATGAACAGAGACTAGTTAAAAGTGAAGTGACGATGTGTGTTGGAAGTGGTTCCAAGATTGATGTGATCAACATCGCACACTCCCTATACTTTCGGGATTGGTGTAGAACCTAAATAAATGTTATTTGGCATTTGCGTTAAGCATGAATATGATTTGATCATGTTTGTTGCAATACGGTTATTCATTTAAAGTCATATAATAATTGTTATTTTGTTTACATTAATAAAGCCTTCGATGGTCATACACCCAATGAAAATAGTTTGTTGGATCCCGATCGTAGTGATACACATATTCATAATATTGATGTCAAAAGATGCAAAGTTTATAATGGTAGTGCAACTTATTTGTGGCACTGCCGTTTACGTCATATTGGTGTAAAGCGCATGAAAAAACTCCATAGTGATGGACTTTTGGAATCACTTGATTATGAATCACTTGGTGCTTGCGAACCATGCCTCATGGGCAAGATGACTAAAACTCTGTTCTCTGGAACAATGGAGCGAGCAACAGATTTGTTGGAGATCATACATACAGATGTATGTGGACCAATGAGTGTTGAAGCTCGCGGCGGGTATCGTTATTTTCTGATCTTCACTGATGATTTTAGCAGATATGGGTATATCAACTTGATGAAACACAAGTCTGAAACATTTGAAAAGTTCAAAGAATTTCAGAGTGAAGTAGAGAATCATCGTAACAAGAAAATAAAGTTTCTACAAGAAATATGGCTGTTTATGACAAAAATATAATGACCGTGCTCGATTGGTCATGGATCTATGACAAAAAATTACAAGATTGTCATGGTTGTGTCCAAGGGGGTCCAAACTCCCTATCATTGTGACCATTATGTCAAAAAGGTCGCAGTCTCATCACTCCAATTGGTCATAAAACATATATCACTAGCCATGGCCTTATTTTGGGTCCAACATGACGAAATTAATATGGTCACATGCTTGAATAAGGATGACTAGGCAGACACATAAGCAATTTTCCCTTGTTTCATTGTATATGTGTTGCAATTTTGTTTACGTGTTGTGCATACATGTGAAATCAACCTGTATGTGCATCACCAATGGTGTATATCTACACCTCAAATGAGTGACCCAAAAATACAACAGGTCCAGATTTGACGTGTGGGACCAACAAACCTAAGAGGCCCACTACTTTTCTTTGTGACAAAGAGACCCACTACTATACCCCCCAACAAACCTAAGGTCCAAATTTGAAGGTTGCCTACTTACGATCTAGGGTAAATTTCCGTCCAAAAATCTAAGGGCTTCCCTTTTATATTTGCATTTTAATTTAAACAACTTAAATTTGTTTGATGTTTCAAATTTGCTTCCACCCTTTTGTCAAATTTTACAAGGATTATCTAAATTTTACGAGTCACGTCGTATTTTTGATATTTGTCGTTTAGTGAACATGTGTTTTAACATGGTTTGCTTAAAAACGCAAAAAGCAAAACCTTATGCAATATAAGTCAGCCTATTATGCAATACTCCCTTTGTCCATGAGTACATGTACTTTTACCTTATGTCATAAGTCAAAGTTTAATTTTTGACCAACACTATAGAAAATTCTAGTAACATATATGACATCAAAATATTATGAAAGTACATTTCAAAAGGGATCAAATGATACTAATTTCGTGCCATGTGCCATACTTTTCCTTATAAAATTGGATAAAATTTTTAAACATTGACTTAAAACAAAAGCTAAAAATACACTTCTTCGCGGACGGAGGGAGTATAAGTTAGCCCGTTATACAATTGAAAACCTCACATATGACCCGTATTTAGTTGGTCTAATTTATAGTTAGAGTTAAATTTTAAGATGCATGTATTCATTGGAATGAAAGGAATATCTCATTATACAGACATGATAATGATAAAGGTATAGCTCCGCCAATTGTTTAGGTCGCGCCATACGTCTCGGCCTATTTTTTCGGAAAACGCATTACGCGCGCGAAACCTTCCCAGCCCAAAGGCCCCAAACCAGACCAACCCAGGTCATATAAAAGGTCAGAAACCCTAACTCCTCCTGAATCCCCTCCAGCGCCGCTCCCCCCTCTCCTCTTCTCTCATCCTCCTGGACTCTTTCCACGACCCCCCCTCCTCCTCGTCGAGCCTTGATCTGGCCGAATCTTGCCAATCCACACATCGATCCGGCCTAACCACCCCGCAGCTGCGGTGGCGGGCCACCAGGATGGCGGCGGGTACCAAGAACCGCTGTTGCGCTAACCACGCGCATCACAAGGAGGGCGGGTGTCGTCGCTGCCGGAGCATCAGATGCCGTGCTTGGCGCTGGACCAGCGGGGGCTAGGCGAGTCGCGTCGCTTGATTGGGTCGTTTCCAACGCCCTCGTCGGCGGCGGTGACAAGACGCCAGACAATGGGCCCCATGAATCGCGTGTACGCGGCCAAGGTGACCAGACCGCTTCCTAAACACTATAGATTGCTGAAGTTGTTTTGGCTGCTCAAATTGATGTCTGAATGTGCCAAATCTGCTTCTTTGTAGGTGCCGGCGTTGATGACAGAATTTATCAATGGTGGGTTCGGTAGTAACTAAAATATGTTGCTCTGAATGTGCCAGCGTGTGAGGGAATTTATCAATGGTGGGTTTGGTAGTAACTCAAGTCTACTGCTATGTTTTCAGCCTGGTAAGATAGCTGTTCATGCCGCTTTCTTAACCGTGTTATCCATTTTCAGCTAGTGTACAAACAAACAAATTCTAGACATGCATGAGTAATGCAAGTATGCATTTGAGAGTACATCTTACCCGAGATGGACAAAGTCTTGCTTTGCTTCATTACACATAAACATGCATAGTAAAAACAAGATCCTGATTGATTAGAGAGAAAGTAAGTCGATACTCCCATCACTTAGAACAAGCTTGGTTAGTTGAGTGTTCTATGGGAACTTCAGTTAGTTTTCCTCCATTTTATTGTTCATAAATCCTGCGTTCTGAGTAATTTGGTTAAGCGATGCACAAATGTTAACATTGCTTAAGGGTGTATATTTTATTGTATATCTGAACAGTTGTATGCTTCATTCCATGGTTTTTGAGTCGCGACTCATGCGAGTCGCTCTGGGGAAGCAACTCGGAAGAAGTCTAGCCTGCATTGTGACTAGTCGCAACTCAGTCGCGAGTCGACACTAAGCTGAGTCGACCATATTTTTGCGACTCATAGACTAGTCGTCGAGTCGAGCGACTTGAAATCCATGCTTCATTCATTGTTACTATAACATGTACTAATATATTTAAGCACATGTATTGTCCTTTT
Organism: Secale cereale; assembly: GCA_902687465.1. NCBI lineage: Eukaryota > Viridiplantae > Streptophyta > Magnoliopsida > Poales > Poaceae > Secale > Secale cereale. Next base: position 184,357,755 of record LR738711.1, on the reverse strand, counting down.
GTCTTTCCTGTGGACGGACATACATATTACTTGGCTCATTGAAAATTTGCGAACTAACAGCTGCCGAGCTCTCTCTATTTTGGGCGCTGTTTACCGGCATCTTGATCCCGACCTGTTAGCTCTGCTTACCACCATCAACAGGTACTGCTCTCTGCCCTTCTCTAGGAAAGTGCATGAATAGAGAATTCACAGCAAACTGGACAAGATCAGTAATCTATCATTGTTGCACAATATGAATTATGAAATTCTACAAGGTGGATATGGTTCTAATAGTACCCTGCAATTGTTCATTATATTATTGTCCTATGCAGCTAAAATTTGTCGCTTTGTACTCTCTCAATCAGTTTTCCTGCTTTTGATAATAATTGTCTTATATTTAGGAACGGAAGGAGTACTATGTTTGTTACTTTGGATCAGTATTTGAAAGGTTAACTGTGTGTACATTCACTCTGTTAGGGAGGAGCACAAATAGTAGCACAAGTGTATTTTTTCCAGAACACATAATTGGTTAAACAAACTGCACATGGCTTCATTTATTCTGAGCATATTTTTACAGAGCATAGTGATATTTATTTATTTATTGCATCAGTATTTGAATCATACCCTATTGAACAATATGTAACCACAACAAATGAGATTTCATTATTTGATAATAGGCATGTAAACTAGAACCTATCCCACATTGCTATTCTCTTAAGATATTTATTAGTTTGATGAGTTACTCCTCTTGATAGTCGGAAAATTGCAACTGCACTTATGTTTTTTGCTTTGATATGATGCTGGCTTCTACTGAGTGCATAATATTGTGACATTAAAATTTTAAGTTTGAATTTGTATATCATTGTATGATTTATGATTTACATTTTGAAGGGTTGTTAATTATAACATTCTATTAAGTATGTGGTTGTTCTTTAGGAAACTAGGAAACACCATAACATACATTTTTGTCGGCAAGAGTTTGACCTATCCTTTGATGTTACAACTTGCTAATCCTGAAATATCATTTTGTGCAGATGGAACATGCATATTGACTGTTGCCATGTTTGGGCCAAACAATATGGAACATGGAGGGTGTTTCGTCCTTCTTTTCCGGAAGCCCATAAAGCCTTCCCTCGCCTCTGATGCATCATGCCAATGAGTTTCTTTTCTCCAATTCATCATCTGCTAATGAGTTACCTAAAGTTGAATCTACAGAGTTAACTAAAGTTGAATCTATACTGAAAAGTCATTTACTTTAATAACTTGGTCAATACTTGATGTGCGCCTAGAAAAGTGCAGCTGCACACTGGAATTTAATCTCAGGGTGGCATTTGTATCATTTATCTAGAAATAATACTTGCTTGTTAACCTCTCTACTATACTATTACGGTGTTAAGCTACTACAATGAGAACATTTTGTCCAACCTTTGTCCTATAGTGGATGGTTGTCTTGTGAAAAAATGCCTCTGCACTGTACTGTCTTGGGAAAAAACACCTATGTGTTGTACTGTCATGACACTTTGGTTGGCTTATCATAATTGTAGTTGTTTCCTTATTACAGTATATGCGTCTTACAACAAACTGTACACACATCAATATTCGTTGATGTTGTTTCAATAAATTGCTATGTGTGGTCTGTATGTTGTTCTCATGTGTGATCTTTCTTAATGCCAGGATGTTCTGCAATCCAGAAGAACTGGCTACCCAAAAGAAGTGGAAGACAGTGGATGGGCGAAGCTATGGTTTCCTGATTTGTTGTTATGTATACGTGTTGTCATGAAGCTTAGTGGCTTTGGCTTTGTGCAAAATCATTATAAGCATATTACCAGCACTTTTTAAATTTTTAGAGGAGTTGAACGCTGAACTATTTATGTGATTTATGTACGTGATGTAGTCGCTATGACGCCTATTGCTGAAATGAATATAAGTACTTACTTTTTTTTGAAGGTGGAATATAAGCATTTATTGACAATAATAGTTTTTGGCTGGAAATGCCTATGATCTCTAGTGTACCAAACTGTGCAAAATAACGACTCGGCCAAGGTAAAAAAAATTAATGGGCTAAAGGATTGGTCTGTGGATGTGGCCCAAAAATGAAATGGGATAAAATTGATGGGTTGTATTGCTGGGCTTAGCTCATTTAGATACCTTGTTGGACTGGGCTGGTGAAAATTGTGACCTTAACTTTCAGTCATTGGTAATGCCATGAAGGCTGCCACATCATCACCTTAGCCACGTGGCTAAAGCCATGTCAGATCGTACGTGGTTCAAGTAGACGTGTAACGACGAAAACAATTAGTCATAGATATCATGACGAAATTTTTATGGTCATTGAATCTTTGACCAAAACATTCAAAAGGTCACATTTGTTTGTTCTTGACGGCCAACTGTCGACCATCCATATTTGGTCATAAAAAGGTCATAAATGGATAACAACGACGATTCTTTGACCAAAATCGAGGGTCACAATTGAGTGTTTTTCTTGTAGTGAGAACACAATGAGTTTTGGACGATACTAGTCATACTGCTTACCAGCATGTCATACTTTGTTTCGGCGGTATTGTGAGATGAAGCGGCCCGGACCGACATTACGTGTACGCTTACGCGAGACTGGTTTCACCGTTATGAGCACTCGTTGCTTAAAGGTGACCGGCGGGTGTCTATCTCTCTCACTTTAGATGAATCAAGTGTGGCTACGCCCGGTCCTTGTGAAGTTTAAACACCACATACTTGACGAAAAATCGTTGTGGTTTTTGTATGCGTAGGTAAGAACGGTTCTTGCTAAGCCCGTAGCAGCCACGTAAAACTTGCAACAACAAAGTAGAGGACGTCTAACTTGTTTTTGCAGGGCATGCTGTGATGTGATATCCGTATGAGATGATCGTGTTTTGTAAAGTTATCGGCAACTGGCAGGAGCCATATGGTTGTCGCTTTGTTGTATGAAATACAGTCTCCATGTAATTGCTTTACTTTTTCACTAAGCGGTAGCGATAGTCGTGGAAGCAATAGTTGGCGAGACGACAACGATGCTACGATGGAGATCAAGGTGTCACGCCGGTGACGAAGGTGATCATGATGGTGCTTTGAAGATGGAGATCAAAATCACAAGATGATTATGGCCATATCATGTCACATATTTTGATTGCATGTGATGTTTATCTTATTATGCTTCTTATTTTTCTTAGTACGATGGTAGCATTATAAAATGACCCCTTACAAAATTTCAAGGTATAAGTGTTCTCCCTGAGTATGCACCGTTCCGAAAGTTCGTCGTGCCGAGACACCACGTGATGATCGGGTGTGATAAGCTCTATGTTCAAATACAACGGGTGTAAGCCAGTTTTGCACACGCAGAATACTCGGGTTAAACTTGACGAGCCTAGCATATGCAGATATGGCTCTTTTAGTTGGTCGCTCCCAGTCTTTTGCTAACCTTCGCCTGTACTAAGCGGACTGACTGCTTGTGCATCCAAAATCCTTTAAACCAGTTATGTCATATGAGTCCACCATACCTTCCTATACATGGTATTTACCTGCCATTCCTAACGAAGACTTTCATGTACCATCTCGAAATTATTCAAAAAAGGCATTTCTCTTTTGTGCCTCTGTTTTAGCTCATGAGGAAGTAGTAGTTAATTCATGATATTTTTAAGTTGGACAAGCTTCACCCCGGGATTGCATGTCTAATGTTCAAACCCATAATACGAGAAGGAACTGGCAAAGAGTGCACCCGACTCATTAAAAAATTATACAACAAACAAACCCTCCTTCACGCTTTGTTCATGAGAAATCAGAAAACTTTGGCAGTGATAAACAAAGGAGATTAGGAGGATGTGATCGTCCTCATGCGGGAGCCGTTCCTCGAAACTTGTCCAGCTCAAGAAGTAATTGAGTTATCTACTAGCATTCGTTGACGAAATATGCATATTCTAAAAAATAATTATTACCTCTGTTTTTAAAACCAAGAGCTCTGGTACATGTTTAGTTTTTGTTTCCGACCACGGTTTTTCAACCTTGCCAACAAAAGCCACGGTTCGAGAGTCTCCACCTTCTTTCTTTAAAGCACCAACTATTGAGAGCATGATTGTCATTCTGAGTGTAATGTGCATTGTCCCAAAGTACCATTGTCTTCTGCATGACTATGATATCGTTTATTCTGAAATCATTGTATCTAGTCATCACTTAAACTTTGGAGGTGCCCCTGCATTTATGTTTTGCTTCACTAAAGGGGGCAAGCGAGATATCACTTTGTCATGTTTGCACACCATGCTCATTACAAATCTATTGAGTGTTTCAGTATCATATTGTAAAACTTCCAGTTCTTTGTGATATTCTCATGAGGCAATTTAATTACTACAGATTCATTGTCCCAGTAAGCATTTGTCATGTGACTGTGAAAAGTTCTTATATGGTTAATAGCATGTCACCACATAAATTATGCTTGTTATCATTTACCTGTTCGAGGACGAGCAGGAATTAAGCTTGGGGATGTTGATACGTCCAAAACGTATCTATAATTTCTGCTTGCTCCATGCCTCTTTTGTGTGATATTGCTATGATATTTATGCACTTCCATACACTTTTGATCATATTTGGACTAACCTATTAACTCAGTGCACCCCAGTGCCAGTTTCTGTTTTCTGCTGTTTTTGTATTTCAGGTTTTTCCATTATGTAAACTGCCAGAAAAATTCCGGGAAAAATATATAAAAAATCAGCGCTCCGGAAGCTTCCATGCGGCCAAACTAGGGCCGGGGGGGGGGCACCAGGGCTCCAGGCGGCCAGAGGGCGCGCCCCCCCTCCTGGCCGCGCCGTTAGGGCGCCTGGGCCCCCCTGGCCTCCTCTGACGCCCCCCTTTGACATATATTTACACCGCGTCCCGAAACCCTCGAGGACGGAACCCTTTTTCGCGCTCTCATCTCTGTTCCGCCGCCGCCGCGCTTCCAAGATCGGGAGCACCAGGAGAACCCTTCTCGGCACCCTGCCGGAGGGGAGGATCACCATGGACGCCTCCCGGATGAGTTGTGAGTAGTCTCTCTTGGACCATGGGTCCATGACCAGTAGCTATGTGATGTTCTCCTCCCCTCTTTGTTCTTCACCGATTAGACCTCGTGAGCTGCCCTACATGATCGAGGCACATATGTAATCCTTATGCTGTTGCTATGATGAGTTTGCTGGGATCCGATGGATTATGAGATTATGTTCAGATTGTGTGTGAGTAATATATTTGATTTACCTCTTTTATATTTATGTTCTTGAGTAATTCTTGCATGTTCTCCGTTGCTGTTTATTGCTTTGGCCAAGTAGTAGGTAGTAACTCCAAGAGGGAACGTTATGCTTGATTGTGGGTTCATGGCCCTCGATGACTAGCTTGAGTGACAGAAACATGAGTCTAGGGGATGTGCTGTTGCCACAAGGGGGAAAACAACGGTGCTTGTACTCGCGGGTGCAAGGATTGTTTACTTTACGCAAAGTTCTTTTAATGCAGTTGTCTGTTGCTTTGAGTTTACACTATGGGTGGGACTCGCAACTTAATACCAGCGAGATGTTCTGGATAGATATCTCAAGGTGGATGATTAGTAGTAGATGCAGATGGATTTCGGTCTACTTACCTTGGCGTACCGCCCATGCTTTTGAGACTCTACCTTTCTTTGCATCATAGTTAGCATTGGTTTGCGCACATAATCCTGTCAATTACCCAGCTATAATTCGTTTACCTCGCTTATCTGTTTTATCGTCTTTTGGGAGAGAGACATCACTAGTGAACATCATGGGACCCCGGTCCATATTACCATCACTGATCACATCCGCTATTTACTTTCAGTTCTTACTTACTAGTTGCAGTTATACCTATCACTATTATCTCTTGCGTTTGATCCTTTGTAAACGACAAGGCCGGAGGGATTGACAACCTCTCTGTACTCGTTGGGAGCAAAGTTATTTATATTTGTGTGCAGGTCCGGTCAATCGCTAGTTGCGCCGTTGGCAGTTGACACCTTCTTGTTGAACCTCGGAGTCTCAGGGGATTCGATCCTTGGTATCTTTGCCAAGGGAAAACTACCGCTACACTGCATCTCAAACCTTCCACTTGGGGTAACCAACGAGGGGCGAGAAGCCATCAAGTATGCACCGTTGCGAAAGTTCGTCGTGCCGAGACACCACGTGATGATCGGGTGTGATAAGCTCTACGTTCAAATACAACGGGTGTAAGCCAGTTTTGCACACGCAGAATACTCGGGTTAAACTTGAGAAGCCTAGCATATGCAGATATAGCCTCGGAACACTGGAGACCGAAAGGTCGAGCGTGAATCATATAGTAGATATGATCAACATAAGATGTTCACCATTGAAAACTACTCCATCTCACGTGATGATCGGACATGGTTTAGTTGATTTGGATCACGTGATCATTTAGATGACTAGAGGGATTCCTATCTAAGTGGGAGTTGTTTAGTAATATGATTAAATTGAACTTTAATGTATCATGAACTTAGTCCTGATAGTATTTGCCAATTATGTTGTAGATCAATAGCTCGCATTATAGCTCCCCTATGTTTTCGATATGTTCCTAGAGAAAACCAAGTTGAAAGACGTTAGTAGCAATGATGCGGACTTGTTCCGTGATCTAAGGATTTTCCTCATTGATGCACAGAAGTATTATGTCCTTGATGCACCGCTAGGCGACATATCTATTTGTAATGCCCAGGATGGAGTTATACCTCCTACGTGTCGAGGCACGACTTAAAGGCATAAATCCATCCTAGAATGATCTCAAGTTCGGTAATCTTTGCACAACTCATGTAAAAGAGGGGATAGTAAACAGAAAATAGTTGGCTTACACTCGCCACGTCCCAGAATTACAGTACAAGTCTCAAACATCATACATTAAGAACATCACAACCCTCTAAGGGCAAAAACCAAATGTCAAAGTACCAAACTTAGATAAATAAACCACAGGCGGATCGAATCCTAGTAAGAGTCTCCACTACTGATCATCCGGGTATCACACATAGTACCGACTACGCTCCTCGTCGTACTCCCAATCCAGCTCGGTGCCATCACCTGGATAGCTCACAGCTGGACCTGCATCTGGTGTGTGAAGTAACTGTGAGCCACAGAGGACTCAGCAATCCCGTCTCCGGGTAACAAGACTATCAAAGCCTTTGGGTGAGGATAAGGCTGAAGAAAGGAATAAGTCTGCAGCAGCAACTAGCATCTAGCTTACGTAAGTGAGAGCGAGAAGAGAAGGCCTCGGCGAGAAGTGATCACGAAGTGATCCTAGCTACAAGCTCAACAAACATAACCCCTCCGTGTTCAACTCCCGAATCCCTATTCGGAAATTGACAGTCACGAAACACACGCTGGTAGTGTATTAGAAACATTGTGTCAAGTTATCTACAACCGGAATTAACAAGCTCCCATCTGCCACATAACCGCGGGAACGGCTTTCGAAAGTTCAAACCCTGCTGGGGTGTTCCAACTTGACCCATTACAAGCCCACGATCCGCGGAGTCGCAACTCCAAAGTGGGAAGACCCGAGTATCCTCGGAATCCCGTGCTCAAGATATACCGAGCTAAGGTAAGGCTAATCCAGCAAATCCTCCCGGCGTGTCGACACCCTGATAGTAGCCGCGCGTATCTAAGTCTCAGGACACGACCGGATGGGTGATGCTACAGGTGTATGCCAGATACCTCGGGTTGCCCCAAGGCGGCCCTGCAGGACCCCCGTTTCGGACCAACACTCATGTGGAGCACTGGCCCGGGGTTGTTGATTAAGAAAGAGGGTTAATTACTCCCTATGCAAGTTTAGTTTGTTATTAGGCAAATAGTACCAATGTTGGGACTTGCTGGAAAAGACTTAGCACTTAGCGGTTTATCGAGGGGGTCCCATACACCCCAACCGTGTTAGGAACGCATAATCAAGGAACATAATACCGGCTTATACGGATCCTAACGGCATGAGTGGAACAAATCACCAAGCAAAAGGCTTAGCCTTCCACCCTTGCCAATATATAGATGATTTCATTTTAAGCATTTATATAGTGTGATATAACCCAACCAAAACTTCAACATGGAGCAAGCATCTTCACTTCACCTGCAACTAGCAACGCTATAAGAAGGGCTGAGCGAAGCGTACTTAGCCAAGCAACGGTTTGCATAGGTAGGTTGGTTAAACATGGCAATTGGTTACAAATAGGAGGCTGACAAGAAGATCATGGGCATCGAGGCAAAACTATAGATCGAGACTACTAGCAATAGGCAAAGATAGTAATGTTATCGGGGTTCGGTCATCTTGCCTGAAGAGAAGTCATTCGGATCGTAAGAAGGGTCCTCGTGCTCAACCTCGTTGGTAACCTTGTGCTCAACCTCGTACTCGGTCTCAGCTTCCGGCTCTAAACACAACAATCACACCAAGCACAAATCAACAAGATGCAATGCGCACTCGAAAAACATGAATGCATGATGGATGCACTAAGGATGCACATGGAGCACGTAAAATATCACTCAAGCAAAACACCTCAAAACAAGATAACAAACTGATATTATTAATCTACACAGAAAAACAATCAAGTTTGATATAAGATTCGCTGAAATCGGAGTTACGGGCTAAAAGTTATGCCCGAAACAAGATTTGAGCGAAAGCTGAAAATTACAGCAACATAGCATCTTCGGAGCTCAAAATAATTAAGCTACAGCACCCAAAAAGCATGGCAAAGGACATGAACACAAACTAGACATATAGTACAGCAACTAAGTCCAAAGGTGCACCCCAACGGAGCCACGGATCAATAGCAATGATCTTGGACATATTGAACTTGACAATAAAATTCTGGCAGCAGAATTTTATTGAAACTTTGGAGCAAAAGATAAACATGCTACAGCCACTTAAATGGACATGTGAGGACATGATTGGAAAGACAACAATATATACTACAAGGAACAATCAAAATCCACCCCAAAACTAACATGCTTTGTCCTAGAACATCACACGAACATGGCATCGGAACGTTACAGATTTCAGACTTAGTGAAAATCCACTAAGTCCTAAAACAGCAATAACATCATAGCATCTAAAAGAGCATGTTTAAGTCACCTCGAAACTAAACATGGCAAAGGGTAAGCACCTCATCAAAGTGCACATGAAGGTGATCCCGAAACACACAAGCATGCATCATAGAGGTGAACACAACGATTGCAACGAGCTCAACAAGATGGCATTTCATAACAAGTGAAACAACATCATAGCCACATGGCACTTTGCAACGATGTTAACAAGGCAATAATAAATCTACCGTGCAACCTATCACAAGCAACACGTAGTTCGTGGCAAGACGAACACGTGGACATGTCATTTGCATCATTTGGACAAACGAGCTAGAAGATACCACATGGCAAAGGTGACGTAAAAACAACACATAACAGCAGTTTATATCATGATGCACTCTTGCAACAGCAAAACAAGCACCTAAACGATCTCTAACATGCATGACAACAACAGGTAAAACGTAGAGCACGTCTCGACGAACGTCTGGACATGCTACACGCGCGAAACGGAGAAACAGACAAAAAGTTATGCATGGTCAAACATTGCATTTCAGAGATAACAGATCAGGGACTTAGTAAAAAAAACGGGTCAACCTCAGGCAGATCTGGGAAAAAAATCAACGGGCCCCGGCGTTGAATCCAGCCCGATCCGGAGATGCGGGTGCGGCCTGGGGAAGAGGATCTGGCCCGCAGGGGTTGTCGGGCCGGCGGGGAGGTGGCGGCCCGCGGAGGCCACGGCCTGGCTCAGCGGCGCGGGAAGGCGGCTCGCGGGGCGGAGGAGCGGCTGGCGCTGCTGCCTGCGGCCTGGTCGGAGAGGCCGGGTGGCGCGGGAGGCCCAGCCGGCGGCGGCCCGCGGAAGCGGAGGCGGTGGGAAGCGAGCGGCGGTGCGGGCCTCGTGGCCTTGGGCCCGCGGCGGCTCGCGAGGGGCGAAGGAGGCGCTGAAGTGGGCGTCGACGGGAGCGGCAGCCCACGGGGAAGTGGTCCACGCTTCGGAGGCGGCGACGATGGGCCGATCGATCGATCTGGCGCGGTCGAAGGGACTTGGCGGCCGGGGCGATCGGCGCTGGAGGCGTTGACCATGGGGATCTGGCGATCGAGGGATCTGGGCGCCCTCGATCCCAGGTGCGGCTTGGCTGGCTCGATGGATTCCTCGGGATCCGGGAAGAATCAGAGGGAGGATTTTTGGGATCTGGTCTGATCTGAAAGAAAAGGAAAAAAAATAGTGGAGAAGGGGAAGAAGATAGGGAAGCCAAAATAGACTAGGAGGGTCTAATATATAGCAGTTTTTAGGGTTAGGAGGGAATTTAGGGGCGCTAGGAGCCCTCCGATCGCGATCCGACGGATCCGATCGCGGGGGTAGATTTAAAAGGCCTAGGAGGAGATAAAGGACTACAGTAGGGGTATTTCCGGGACACGAAGTGAAGGCACTTTGGACCCACACGAACATCGGATGGAAAAGCCAACGGAGTCCAAACGAGACGAGATTTGAGAGGCGGGTTGCACACAACAAAACAACAACACACACAACAACCTCGCGGCACACCGGTAACGTTAAACGCCCGAACAACAAAGTAGGCCTACGGGACGTCACGGACACGTGAGGGAGCTCCGGAACGTGAAACGGACAATGGGAAGAAACGACGAACCGGATGCAACCGACAACACAAATGCAATGCGATGCACATGTCTACATGATATGAATGAATGCCACACACTCACACAACAAAACGACGAAAACCCGAAAGACAAAGAACCCGGAATGGAAATAGATGAAGCCGGAGATATATTATAAGCCCAAAAGGGAAAGTATTACATCCGGGGCATTACACTATTGCAGGAGCAGATGTAGACGTTATGAACGTTTGACAAGCTCGGTATGATGACTACTTGATAGTTTAGTGCGCCATGCTTTATGGCTTATAACCGGGACTTCAAAAACATTTTGAACGCCACGGAGCATATGAGATGTTCCAAGAGTTGAAATTAGTATTCCATACTCATGCCCGTGTCGAGAGGTATAAGACCTCTGACAGTACTTTGCCTACAAGATGGAGGGGAATAGCTCAACTAGTGAGCATGTGCTCAGATTGTCTGGGTACTATAATTGCTTGAATCAAGTGGGAGTTAATCTTCCAGATAAGATAGTAATTGACAAAGTTCTCTAGACACTATCACCAAGTTAGTAGAACTTCGTGATGAACTATAATATGCAAGCGATGGCGAAAGTAATTCACGAGCTCTTTGCGATGCTGAAATCGGCGAAGGTAGAAATCAAGAAAGGGCATCAAGTGTTGATGGTTAACAAGACCACTTGTTTCAAGTAAAGGGCAAAGGGATAGAAGGGGAACTTCAAGAAAAATGACAAGCAAGTTGTCACTCCCGTGAAGAAACCCAAAGCTAAACTCAAGCCTGAAACTAAGTGCTTCTACTGCAAAGGAAATGGTCACTAAAAGTGGAACTGCCCTAGACACTTGGTGGATAAGAAGGATGGCAAAGTGAACAAAGGTATATTTGATATACAGATTATTGATGTGTACTTTACTAGTGTTCGTAGCAACCCCTGGGTATTTGATACTAGTTCAGTTGCTAAAATTAGTAACTCGAAACAAGAGTTGCAGAATGAACAGAGACTAGTTAAAAGTGAAGTGACGATGTGTGTTGGAAGTGGTTCCACGATTGATGTGATCAACATCGCACACTCCCTATACTTTTGGGATTAGTGTAGAACCTAAATAAATGTTATTTGGCATTTGCGTTAAGCATGAATATGATTTGATCATGTTTGTTGCAATACGGTTATTCATTTAAAGTCATAGAATAATTGTTATTTTGTTTACATGAATAAAGCCTTCGATGGTCATACACCCAATGAAAATAGTTTGTTGGATCCCGATCGTAGTGATACACATATTCATAATATTGAAGTCAAAAGATGCAAAGTTTATAATGATAGTGCAACTTATTTGTGGCACTGTCGTTTAGGTCATATTGGTGTAAAGCGCATGAAAAAACTCCATAGTGATGGACTTTTGGAATCACTTGATTATGAATCACTTGGTGCTTGCGAACCATTCCTCATGGGCAAGATGACTAAAACTTTGTTCTCTGGAACAATGGAGCGAGCAACAGATTTGTTGGAGATCATACATACAAATGTATGTGGACCAATGAGTGTTGAAGCTCGCGGAGGGTATCGTTATTTTCTGACCTTCACTGATGATTTGAGCAGATATGGGTATATCTACTTGATGAAACACAAGTCTGAAACATTTGAAAAGTTCAAAGAATTTCAGAGTGAAGTAGAGAATCATCGTAACAAGAAAATAAAGTTTCTACGATCTAATCGTGGAGGTGAATATTTGAGTTACGAGTTTGGTCTTCATTTGAAACAATCTAAAATAGTTTCACAACTCACACCACCTGGAACACCACAGCGTAATGGTGTGTCCAAATGTCGTAACCGCACTTTATTAGATATGGTGCGATCTATGATGTCTCTTACCAATTTACCACTATCATTTTGGGTTATGCATTAGAGACAGCTGCATTCACATTAAATAGGGCACCATCTAAATCCGTTGAGACGATGCCTTATGAACTGTGGTTTGGCAAGAAACCAAAGTTGTCGTTTCTTAAAGTTTGGGGCTGCGATGCTTATGTGAAAATGCTTCAACCTGATAAGCTCGAACCCAAGTCGGAGAAATGTGTCTTCATAGGATACCCAAAGGAGACTGTTGGGTACACCTTCCATCACATATCCGAAGGCAAGATTCGTTGCTAAGAATGGATCCTTTCTAGAGAAGGAGTTTCTCTCGAAAGAAGTGAGTGGGAGGAAAGTGGAACTTGATGAGGTAATTATACCTTCTCCCGAATTGGAAAGTAGTACATCACAGAAACCAGTTCTAGTGATTCCTACACCAATTAGTGAGGAAGCTAATGATGATGATCATGAAACTTAAGATCAAATTTCTGCTGAACTTCGTAGATCAACCAGAGTGCATTCCGCACCAGAGTGGTACGGCAACCCAGTTCTGGAAGTCATGTTACTAGACCGTGATGAACCTACGAACTATGAGGAAGCGATGATGAGCCCAGATTCCGCGAAATGGCTTGAGGCCATGAAATCTGAGATGAGATCCATGTATGAGAACAAAGTGTGGACTTTGGTTGACTTGCCCGATGATCGGCAAGCCATCGAAAATAAATGGATCTTCAAGAGGAAGACCGACGCACACGGTAATGTTACTGTTTACAAAGCTCGACTTGTTGCGAAAGGTTTTCGACAAGTTCAAGGAGTTCACTACGATGAGACTTTCTCACCCGTAGCGATGCTTAAGTCTGTCCGAATCATATTAGCAATTGCCGCATTTTATGAAATCTGGCAAATGGATAACAAAATTGCATTCTTTAATGAATTTATTAAAGAAGAATTGTATATGATGCAACTAGAAGGTTTTGTCAATCCTAAAGAAACTAACAAAATATGCAAGCTCCAGCGATCCATCTATGGACTAGTGCAAGCATCTCGGAGTTGGAATATATGCTTTCATAAGTTGATCAAAGCATATAGATTTATACAGACTTGCGGTGAAGCCTGTATTTACAAGAAAGTGAGTGGGAGCACTACAACCTTTCTGATGGGTATATGTGAATAACATATTGTCAATCGGAAATGATGTAGAATTTTCTGGAAAGCATAAAGGAGTATTTGAAAGGACTTTTTCAAAGAAAGACCTCGGTGAAGGTGCTTACATATTGAGCATGAAGATCTATAGAGATAGATCGAGATGCTTGATAAGTTTTTTCAATGAGTACATACCTTTACAAATTTTGAAGTAGTTCAAAATGGATCAGTCACAGAAGGAGTTCTTGCCTGAGTTAAAATGTATGAAGTTGAGTAAGACTCAAAACCCGACCTCGGCAGAAGATAGAGAAAGAATGAAAGTCATTCCCTATGCCTCAGCCATAGGTTCTATAAAGTATGCCATGCTGTGTACCAAACCTGTTTTGTACCTTTCCATGAGTTTGGCAAGGAGGTACAATAGTGATCTAGGAGTAGATCACTGGACAACGATCAAAATTATCCTTAGTAACCGGATGACTAAGGAAATGTTTCTCGATTATGGAGGTGATAAAGAGTTTGTCGTAAAGAGTTACGTCAATGCAAGCTTTAACACTAATCCAGATGACTCTTAGTATCAATCTGGAAGCACATTGAAAGTGGGAGCAATTAGCTAGAGTAGCTCCATGCAGAGCATTGTAGACATAGAAATTTGCAAAATACATACGGATCTGAATGTAACAGACCCGCTGACTAAACTTCTCTCACGAAGCAAAACATGATCACACATTAGTACCCTTTGGGTGTTAATCACATGGCGGTGTGAACTAGATTGTTGACTCTAGTAAACCCTTTGGGCATTGGTCGCATGGCAATGAGAACTATGGGTGTTAGTCACATGGTGATGTGAACTATTGGTGTTAATCACATGGTGAAGTGATCTAGATTATTGACTCTAGTGCAAGTGGGAGACTAGAGGAAATATGCCCTAGAGGCAATAATAAAGTTATTATTTATTTCCTTATATCATGATAAATTTTTATTATTCATGCTAGAATTGTATTAACTGGAAATTTAAAACATGTGTGAATACATAGACAAAACAGAGTGTCCCTAGTATGCCTCTACTAGACTAGCTCATTGATCAAAGATGGTTATGTTTCCTAGCCATAGACATGAGTTGTCATTTGATCAATGGGGTCACATCATTAGGAGAATGATGTGATGGACAAGACCCATCCGTTAGCTTAGCACTATGATCGTTTAGTTTTACTGTTATTGCTTTCATCATGACTTATACATGTTCCTATGACTACGAGATTATGCAACTCCCGAATACCGGAGGAACACCTTGTGTGCTATCAAACGTCACAACGTAACTGAGTGATCATAAAGATGCTCCACAGGTGTCTCCGAAAGTGTTCGTGGTGTTGGCATAGATCAAGAATAGGATTTGTCACTCCGAGTGTCGGAGAGGTATCTCTGGGCCCTCTCGGTAATACACATCATAATAAGCCTTGCAAGCAAATGACTAATGAGTTAGTCATGGGATGATGTATTATGGAACGAGTAAAGAGACTTGCCGGTAACGATATTGAACTAGGTATTGAGATACCGATGATCGAATCTCGGGCAAGTAACATACCGATGACAAAAGGAACAACGTATGTTGTTATGCGGTTTGACCGATAAAGATCTTCGTAGAATATGTAGGAGCCAATATGAGCATCCAGGTTCCGCTATTGGTTATTGACCGGAGATGAGTCTCGGTCATGTCTACATAGTTCTCGAACCCGTTGGGTCCGCACGCTTAACGTTTGATGACGATCGGTATTATGAGTTGATGAGTTTTGATGTACCGAAGGTAGTTCGGAGTCCCAGATAAGATCACGGACATGACGAGGAGTCTCGGAATGTCTGCGACGTAAATATTGATATATTGGACGACTATATTCGAACACCGGAGGTGTTCCGTAAAGTTTCAGAATTAACCGGAGTGGCGGGGGTTTACCGGAACCCCCCGGGGAAGCTATGGGCCTTAATGGGCCATAGGAGAAAGAGAGAAAGAGGGTCAGGGCTGGGCCGCGCGCCCCCACCCCTTGGTCTGAATTGGACAAGGAAGGAAGGGGGGTCGGCGCCCCTTTCCTTCTCCTTCTCCCTCTCCTTCCTTCCCCCCTTCTCCCTCTTGGTGATTCCTACTAGGAATAGGATTGCTCCTCCTAGGTGCACCAATAGGGGCCGGCCGGCCTCCCCCCTTGCTCCTTCATATACGGGGGCAGGGGGGCACCCTAGAACACACAAGTTGATCTCTCCAGCGGTGTGCGGTGCCCCCCTCCACAGAAACACACCTCAGTCATACCGTTGCAGTGCTTAGGCGAAGCCCTGCGTCGGTAACTTCATCATATCCATCACCACGCCGTCGTGCTGACGAAACTCTCCCGTGAAGCTCAACTGGATCAAGAGCTCGTGGGACGTCATCAAGCTGAATGTGTGCTGAACGCGGCGGAGCCGTACGTTCGGTGCTTGATCGGTTGAATCGCGAAGAAGTTCGACTACATCAACCGCGTCACTTGACGCTTCCGCTTCCGGTCTACGAGGGTACGTAGACACACTCTCCCCTCTCGTTGCTATGCATCTCGTAGATAGATCTTGCGTGATCGTAGGAAAATTTTAAATACTATGTTCCCCAACAGCGGATGCTTGCATTAGTGGTTAATCATAAGTGGGAGGCTTGTCCAAGTAAGGGCAACACCCAAGTATCGGTCCACCCACGTACCAAATTATCAAAGTACCGAACGCGAATCAGACGATCGTGATGAAAACTAGCTTGACGATAATTCCCATGTGTCCTCGGGAGCGCTTTCCTTTATATAAGAGTTTGTCCAGGCTTATCCTATTCTACAAAAAGGATTGGACCACCTTGCTACACCTTATTTACTTTTACCGTTTGTCACTAGCTACCAACTATCTTATCACAAAACTATCTGTTACCTATAATTTCAGTGCTTGCAGAAAATACCTTACTGAAAATTGCCTATCATTCCCTTCTACTCCTCGTTGGGTTCGACACTCTGACTTATCGAAAGGACTACGATAGATCCCCTACACTTGTGGGTCATCAAGACTCTTTTCTGGCGCCGTTGCCGGTGAGTGAAGCGCCTTTGGTAAGGAAAAAATTATATAGTGTGCTGAAATTTATTGTCACTTGTTACTACGGCTCAAAATCCTTTGAGGGGCTTGTTCGGGGTATCTTCACCCGAGCAGAAGAGCAAAGAGTTGCTCCTCAACCTACTGCAACTATTGGAAATGTTTGCTTTGAGATTCCTTCGGGTATGATAGAGAAACTGATTGAAAATCCCTATACAGGAGACGGAACACTTCACCCCGATTTACACCTAATCTATGTGGATGAAGTTTGTGGATTGTTTAAGCTTGCAGGTATGCCTGAGGATGTTATAAGGAAGAAGGTATTCCCTTTATCTTTGAAGGGAGATGCATTGACATGGTTTAGGCTATGCGATGATATGGGATCATGGAACTATAATCGTCTGAAGTTGGAATTTCATCAGAAGTTCTACCCTATGCACCAGGTTCATCATGATCGCAATTATATTTATAATTTCTGGCCTCACGAAGGAGAAAGCATCACTCAAGCTTGGGGGAGGCTTAAGTCAATGTTATATTCATGCCCTAATCATGAGCTTTCAAGAAAGATGATTATCCAAAAAAATTATGCTCAGCTTTCTCTCAATAATCGCACCATGCTCGATAATTCTTGTTCTTGCTCTTTTATGATGAAGACTATTGATTTCAAATGGGATTTATTGGAAAGAATTAAACGCAACTCTGAAGATTGGGATCTTGACGAAGGTAAGGAGTCAGGCATTACTCCTAAGTTTGATTGTGTTAAAGCTTTTATGGATACCAATGTTTTCCGTGAGTTTAGCGATAAATATGGACTTGACTCTGAGATAGTAGCTTCGTTCAGTGAATTCTTTGCTACTCATGTTGATCTCCCCAAGGAGAAGTGGTTTAAATACCATCCCCCTATTGAAGAAAAGTAGTTGAACCTATTAAAGTTGAAGAAAAGACTATCACTTATAATGTTGATCCTGTTATTCCTACCGCTTATATTGAGAAACCACCTTTCCCTGTCAGGATAAATGATCATGCTCAAGCTTCAACTGTAGATCATAAGAGTAATACTAGAACACCTACACCCTCTGAGCAAATTAAAGTTGAACCTAGTGTTGCTATGGTTAAAGATATCTTGTGTAACATCCCAAATTTTCAATTTGGAATGTTATACATAGATCATATTGCATCGCATACTCTTTGCATTTTGTTTGTGGCGTTCCTCGACATTATAAGCAACTCAAGGACCTACGGAGAGAGTTGGAAGTTTTACCGTTTTCGTATTTGAGTTCGCTCGAATACCGGTACGAGGACAGTGTGATTCTAACTATTTTTCTCTCCTAAAAATATTTCTAAATACAAAATTACGAGCGGAGATAATATGACTTCTCCAAAATAACAGAAATATTGGAGGAAAAATATTAAAATCACTTTTGGTATTTTTTCTTGATTTATTTGTGATTTTATTTGCATAAGAAAAATGCATGTTTTTCAAAATTGCATTTAGGTCCGGGAAAAATGTTCACTTTGTCCTAAATATTATTAGAGGACGGTGAAAATTTATTTCCGAATTTTTGAAGTCCGTTTGGTATTTCTTTCGTTAGATTTTCTGCGCCAAGACTCTTTAAAAAAAACGCAACCGACTTGGAGTCGTTTACGACTGGGACTCTGGGCTTTATAAGCCGACCACCCCGTCTTGACAGCCCAGCCGCCCGCCTCCCCTACCCTAGCCACCCCGTGCCGCCGCCGCACTTAGCCCGTGCCGCCCCCGCACTTCGCGCCACCGCCGCACTTCGCGCCGCCGCCGCACTTCGCGTGGACGCCGCCTGCGCCGCACGCCCCGCCGCCCGCAGCACCGCCGCCCCGCCGCCCCCGCAGCGCAGCCGCCTCGCCCGCCGCAGCGTCGGACCGCCGCCGCCGCCGGACGCCGTCTCGCCGGAGTTGCCGTGAGGTAGTTAATCGGTTTTTCTTAAGAATCGATCGGTTTTATTCCGTAGACCGTAGATTCGTTTTTTTTTCCAGTTTAGATCGGTTCGGTTTTCGTCGGTTTAGTTACTTAGCGGACGTTCATCTGTACGATCGTTTAAACGAACGGTTTTCGTCCGTTAGCCGCAGACAGCGAACGTTCGTTCGTTAGTCTGTTCGTCCGTTTTCTTTTTCGGGGTATTTTTCCGCGATTATTCCGATCGCGATTTCTGCCCTGATCTTGTTTTTCGTTTTTGTTTTCGCTCGAGAGTCGGAATCAGGTGATTCAAAATCCCAGATCTTCGTCTCGATGCCCTATTTACGTTTAACAAACTTGAACAAGGTTTTGGCTACTATAAAATTTGACTTTAGGCCAATTAGCAAACCAGAGCTCATTTCTTTCGCAGTTTGAGTTTCGTTGCTTCTTTCGAGTTGATTCTTTTTGCAAACCGGAGTTCTTAAGTTGAACTTTCTCGTTAGATCTATTATTTGAGTTTTACCCATGCATTAGTTAAGTACTTAGTTTGTTTGCGATAGAGTACCCGGAGTGCGCCGCTTGCTACTTTGAATCTCTAGGTTTTGCGGATCATCGGCAAGGCAAGTAACACTTTGATCATACTTTCCAATTACCCAGTTTTCATTGCATTATTCAAACCCTCACACATTGCATGAGTAGGATCAATTAACTTGTGGGACTGGGAAGTAGATTAAGGTAGTACCTATTACCTGCATTACATTCAAACCTTTGGGAGATACTTCTACGTTTGCGGTTAGGCCATGCTATGCTCGTAGACGTGGATTGGGTGAGTGTATCCATGACAGATGTTAGTTTGTTAATTAATGGATCAACTTAAGGTGGCAACTTTAACACACATCTGGGTGGATTGAGGCATCTGGGTATTCCAGTGATTGCCTGTTTTTCTTTTGGACCGCCACCCAGGCTCAAAGGGATCATGAGATTTTCATACTAGAAACTTCCGTGTGCAACCACATGCCAATATGGGCTCTGGCATAGTTGAGTAAGTTATGGGAAACCTTTCCATGATGGGCTAGCAGATGTAGAGGGATTGTAGGTGTACCGGCCTATCTATCTGGTTAAGGGGACCTCTTCGGAAAGACTGTGTCTCGGTCATCCGTTTCTCAAACACCATGCAGTGCGAAAAACCAAACGGAGGCGATCGAGTCTTGTGGGGAAAAGTGCACAAACCTCTGCAGAGTGTACAAACTAATCATGATTAGCCGTGTCCCCGGTTACGGACGTCTTGAGTATCTAGTACTTGGATATCATGTGAATCTCATCATGTTACTCTAAATAATATTGTTGGGTTTAATGATGATTTATTAATTGGGGTTGAGAGGATGTCTATCTTCTCAACGATGTTTCAACTACCATGATAGTTAATTAAAATATATTCCTTTGAAGTAGGAAAAAATTGGCTTTACACAAAAACTGTAACCATAGAGCTTTCCACCAGCCATATTGCATATAGTATAGCTTTACTTTATTGCTCTCTTTGTGTTACTTTGCCAGCATATTCCATGTGCTGACCCGTTTTCGGGCTGCAACGTTCATGTTGCAGACTTTTCAGACGACGAGTAAGGTGCCTTATAGGTCGTGGTTCTATACTCAGTGATGTCGTTGGAGTTAATGGAATCACTTATCTTCCAAGCCTTCCGATGTTATCGTGTTAGATGGCCTTAAGCCATTTTTATTGTAATAAGTTCATCATTGGAACTATCGATGTAATAAGTGTGTGGTTGCTACTCTGTTATAAATCCTTCAAGTATTGTGCATGTCAGCATTACTTATCCAGGGATGACACTGATGCACAGAGATCAGACTGTTTGAGGTCTGGTCGCTACAAGATGGTATCAGAGCACACGCTGACTGTAGGACACGACCACTAAGTTAAGCCCTAGAGCACTATTCACTCTTCTCTTTTCTGACTCCTCATCTTTTCTACTCTTTTAGGATGGTGGATGCAAAGAACAAGTTCATGCAACCGGATGAAGATACACCATTTGGACGACACCTGAAGGAAGTCACCCGATATCTAAATATTGGACTACCAAGTTTCACCGGAAGACTACATCATCATTGACGACACGGATTCGGAACCTGATGATAGCAAAGACGAAGACTACGAAGATGAAGCTGGAGAGGATATCATGGAATCCTCTGTCGATCAAAATTTCTAGAAGACCTTCCCATGACTAGTAGTTTTCCCACTTAGTAGACTTAGAACACTTTTGTAACGATTAGATCCGTGTAAGCCCTTGTTTGAATTTGATTTTGGTGTGATGAATTGGGTGTTTGCCTCATGTGCATATGGGTAGTGATTTTCCCTTAGACCTCTTTTCTATTCTAATCTCTTCCCTCTACACCCACCAGATGCCTCCAAGACGTGAGCCCAGATTTGAGTTTCCCCCTGAGCTCACCCAGATGATCCAGTAGCAGAACACCCTGATGCAACTTCTTGTCCAGAACACCCAGAACAACCAGAACAACAACAACAACCCTCCACCACCACCACCCGTGGACAACCTGACACGTTTCTTAAGGTTGCAACCACCCGTGTTCGCTAGCAGCATCGAACCAATAGTGGCAAATGACTGGCCACGCAAGATTGGAAGGGGTTTGACCACTGCTAACTGCTCAGATGCTGAGAAGGTGCGTTTTGCCGCACACCAGTTGTCTGGACCAGCCGCAGCATGGTGGGAGAATTACACAGTCACTTTTCCCATAGCCAATGTGACTTGGGATCAGTTTCAGCAAGCTTTTCGTACCGCCCATGTCTCAACTGGAGCTATGAGTATGAAGAAGCAGGAGTTCCACAATTTGCGTCAAGGCAACCGTACTGTGGCCCAGTACGTGGATGAGTTTAGTACCCTATCTCGTTATGCCCCAGATGATGGGGCCACAGATGCCGCTAAGCAGGAGAGATTCATGGAAGGGCTGAATGATGAGATGAGTGTACAGTTGATGGGGGCCACTTTCAATAACTACCAGGAGCTGGTTGACCGCGCCCTAATGATTGAAAGGAAGCACCAACAGATTGAAAGCCGCAAGAGGAAGTATGGGCAAGGAAAGTATAACTCTGGAGTTCAGCAGAAGCCTCGTTTTACCCCTAAAACGAGAGGACAATTCCAACATACCCATGGAGGAGGTAGCTCGCACAATCACAATGGCCCCAAGAATGGAAATGGAAATGGAGCAAATGGTAACCAGAGCCGCCTTACCCCGTCCACACCCACCAAGAAGGATTTCAGCCACGTCACTTGTTTCAAGTGCGGGAAGAATGGACATTATGCCAATGACTGCCCTGAAGCTAAGAATGGGAACAGCAATGGAAGCGCCGCAAAGAAGCCCAACCCGTTCAACAAGGGACAAGTGAACCACGTGACTGTGGAGGAGGTAGAAGAGCAACCAGATGGTGTTGTCGGTAAGTTTTTGGTTAAGACATTTACCGCAATAGTTCTTTTCGATACTAGTGCATCGCATTCATATATTTCAAGGGGATTCGTAAATAGACATAGGATGTCCACCCGAGTTCTTAAGACCCCCATGTTAGTAAGTTCCCCTGGAGCAGAGTATATGGCACATCAAGGATGTTTTCAGACGCCATTGATCATAGGACGCCATACTTTCCCCTCTGACCTAATAGTCCCGGAATCACAAGGATTGGATGTGATATTAGGTATGGATTGGCTATCGAAGTATGGAGGTAACATTGACTGTGCTAGTAAGTCAATTATGCTCACCACCCCGGAGGGAAAAAGGATTAAGTATGTATCTAGGCATTCGCCTATAAGGACTCAAGTACATTCTCTCACGGGAGTTGTTCAGGAGGAAGTGCCAGTAGTGAAGGATTATCCGGAAGTGTTTCCAGAGGAGTTACCTGGCATGCCACCGGATAGAGATATAGAGTTTTTGATTGAACTTTTGTCAAGCACCGGGCCAATTTCTAAGAGACCATATAGGATGCCCGCAAAGGATTTGGAGGAGATAAAGAAACAGATTAAGGAGTTACTGGATAAAGGATTCATACGCCCAAGTTCTTCGCCTTGGGGTTCGCCAGTACTTCTAGTGGAGAAGAAGGATGGATCGTTAAGAATGGTTGTTGATTACCGAGGGCTGAACGAAGTAACGATCAAGAACAAGTACCCATTGCCGATGATCAATGATCTGTTCGATAGATTGCAAGGAGCTAAGATATTTTCGAAGATCGATCTGCGATCAGGGTACCACCAATAGAAGATCCGAGAGCAGGATATACCTAAGACGGCCTTTACCACCAGGTACGGGTTGTACGAGTATACCGTTATTTCTTTTGGCCTGACTAACGCACCGGCATACTTTATGAACCTGTTGAACAAAGTGTTTATGGAGTATTTTGATAAGTTCGTCGTGGTGTTCATAGATGATATATTGATTTTCTCGAAGGATGAAGAGGAGCATGCAGAGCATTTGCGTTTGGTATTGGAGAAGCTCAGAGAACATCAGTTATATGCCAAGTTTAGCAAATGCGAGTTTTGGTTGAAGGAAGTCGGATTTCTCGGACACGTTATATCTGGAGAAGGAATAGTTGTAGATCCCGCTAAGGTGGACACTGTGACCCATTGGGAAGCACCAACAATAGTTGGATAGATCTGGAGTTTTCTTGGACTTGCAGGATACTATCGGAGATTTATTGAGAATTTCTCGAGGATTGCAAAGCCAATGACGGAGTTGTTAAAGAAGGACACCAAGTTCAGTTGGACAGAAGAATGTGAGGCCAGTTTCCAGGAATTAAAGAAAAGGTTGGTCCCATCCCCTGTGTTGATTCTGCCAGATCAACATAAGGATTATGAGGTGTACTGCGACGCTTCACGTCGAGGACTTGGAGCAGTCCTTATGCAGGAAGGAAGAGTTGTTTCGTATGCTTCACGACAACTAAAACCTCATGAGCTGAACTATGCCACCCACGATTTGGAGTTAGCAGCCATAGTGCATGCATTGAAGACGTGGAGACATTTTCTTATTGGAAACCATTGTGAAGTATATACGGATCACAAGAGTTTGAAGTATATATTCACTCAGAAGGAGTTGAATCTCAAACAAAGGAGATGGCTGGAACTCATTAAGGATTACGACATGAGATTGCATTATCATCCCGGAAAGGCTAACGTAGTAGCCGATGTGCTAAGCCGTAAGAGCCATGTCAATACCCTATTGACGGAGCAATTTCCAGAGGAATTAGCCGAGGACTTACGAGAACTACGTATGGAGATAGTTCCGAGAGGCTATGTAGCAACCCTGGAGATCCAGCCTACCCTGATGGATAAAATCAGAGAAGCTCAGAAAACTGACAAGGAGGTTGTATCTATAAAGGAGAGGATGAGCGAAGGAAGAGCTAAAGGTTTTCGTGAGGATGAACACGACACCTTATGGTTTGGGACCGCATTTATGTGCCAAATGACCCGGAGATCAGGAAGTTGATTCTATAGGAGGCCCATGATTCACCATACTCGATTCACCCAGGCAATACTAAGATGTATTCGGATTTGAAGGACATTTTCTGGTGGACCGGTATGAAGAAAGATATTGCGGAGTATGTAGCAGTTTGCGATGTATGTCAGAGAGTGAAGGCAGAACACCAGAAACCGGCAGTATTGTTACAACCATTGCCAATACCCGAATGGAAGTGGGATAAGCTAGGTATGGATTTTATTATGGGATTACCCAGAACTCATTCTGGCTATGACTCGATTTCGGTCGTAGTAGATCGTTTAACAAAGGTAGCTCATTTCATCCCCGTAAAGACTACTTATACCAGTGCAAAGTTGGCAAAGATATACATGACCCGAATTGTATGTCTGCATGGAGTTCCCAGGAGCATCGTATCAGATAGAGGAACCCAGTTTACCTCAAAGTTCTGGAATCAGTTACATGAAACTTTGGGTACCAGGCTAGAGTTTAGCACAGCTTTTCACCCGAAGACAGATGGACAAACTGAGAGAGTCAATCAGATTCTGGAGGATATGCTGAGAGCATGTGCACTAGATTATGGATCTAGTTGGGACGACAATTTGCCGTATGCCGAATTTTCTTACAACAACAGTTATCAATCCAGTTTGAAGATGGCCCCTTTCGAAGCGTTATACGGAAGGAGATGTAGGACTCCGTTGTCATGGGACGAAGTTGGAGACCGACAGTTGTTTGGACCAGATTTGATCAAAGAGTCTGAGGAGAAGGTGAAGTTGATTCGAGATAGATTAAAGGTAGCTCAGTCCAGGCAGAAGAGTTATGCCGACTCAAAGCGCAAGGAGATAGCCTATGAGATCGGAGATAGAGCGTACTTGAGAGTATCGCCTCTGCGAGGAGTTAAACGTTTCGGAGTTAAAGGGAAGCTAGCCCCGAGGTTTGTGGGACCTTACCGTGTTTTGGAACGCATGGGAGAGGTTGCCTATAATTTGGAATTGCCCGAAGGATTGTCAGGAGTGCACGACGTGTTTCACGTTTCACAGCTTAAGAAGTGTCATACGGAGATGGCCGATATACCGCTTAGAGACACAGTACCCCTGGAAGCAATTCAGTTGGACAGTGATTTGACTTACGAGGAGAAGCCTGTTAAGATTATCGAATTTTCGAGCAGAGTCACCCGCAGTAAAGTTATCAAGTTTTGCAAAGTTCAGTGGAGTCACCACACCGAGGAAGAAGCCACCTGGGAATGAGAAGATGATCTACAAAAGGACCACCCACACCTGTTCTCTAGCCAAGTTGAATCTCGAGGGCGAGATTCATTCTAAGGGGGGTAGGTTTGTAACATCCCAAATTTTCAATTTGGAATGTTATACATAGATCATATTGCATTGCATACTCTTTGCATTTTTTGTTTGTGGCGTTCCTCGAAATTCTAAGCAACTCAAGGACCTACGGAGAGAGTCGGGAGTTTTACCGTTTTCGTATTTGAGTTCGCTCGAATACCGGTACGGGGATAGTGTGATTCTAACTATTTTTCTCTCCTAAAATATTTCTAAATACAAAATTACGAGCGGAGATAATATGACTTCTCCAAAATAACAGAAATATTGGCGGAAAAATATTAAAATCACTTTCGGTAGTTTTTCTGGATTTATTTGCGATTTTATTTGCATAGGAAAAATGTGCGTTTTTCAAAATTGCATTTAGGTCCGGGAAAAATGTTCACTTTGTCCTAAATATTATTAGAGGACGGTGAAAATTTATTTCGGGATTTTTGGAGTTCGTTTGGTATTTCTTTCGTTAGATTTTCTGCGCCAGGACTCTTTAAAGAAAAACGCAACCAACTTGGAGTCGTTTAGGATTGGGACTCTGGGCTTTATAAGCCAACCGCCCCGGCCCGACAGCCCAGCCGCCCGCCTCCCCTTCCCTAGCCACCCCGCGTCGCCGACGCACTTAGCCCGCGCCGCCGCCGCACTTCGGGCCGCCGCCGCCGCTTGTGCCGCACGCCCCGCCGCCCGCCGCCCCGGCAGCGCAGCCGCCTCGCCCGCCGCCGCCGCCGGACACCGTCTCGCCGGAGTTGCCGTGAGGTAGTTAATCGGTTTTTCTTAAGAACCGATCGGTTTTATTCCGTAGATCGTAGATTCGTTTTTCCAGTTTAGATCGGTTCGGTTTTCGTTTTAACGAACGGTTTTCGTCCGTTAGCCGCAGACAGCGAACATTCATTCGTTAGCCTGTTTGTCCGTTTTCTTTTTCAGGGTATTTATCCGCGATTATTCCGATCGTGATTTCTGCCCTGATCTTGTTTTTTGTTTTTCTTTTCGCTCGAGAGTCGGAATCAGGTGATTCAAAATCCCAGATCTTCGTCTTGATGCCCTCTTTACGTTTAACCAACTTGAACAAGGTTTTGGCTACTGTAAAATTTGACTTTAGGCCAATTTGCAAACCGGAGCTCGTTTCTTTCGCAGTTTGAGTTCAGTTGCTTCTTTCGAGTTGATTCTTTTTGCATACCGGAGTTCTTAAGTTGAACTTTCTAGTTAGATCTCTTATTTGAGTTTTACCCATGCATTAGTTAAGTACTTATTGTGTGCTTGTTCGTTTGCGATAGAGTACCCGGAGTGCGCCGCTTGCTACTTGAATCTCTAGGTTTTGCGGATCATCAGCAAGGCAAGTAACACATTGATCATACTTTCCAATTACCCAGTTTTCATTGCATTAGTCAAACCCTCACACATTGCATGAGTAGGATCAATTAACTTGTGGGACTGGGAAGTAGATTGAGGTAGTACCTATTACCTGCATTACATTCAAACCTTTGGGAGTTACTCCTACGGTTGTTGTTAGGCCATGCTATGCTCGTAGACGTGGATTGGGTGAGTGTATCCATGACAGATGTGAGTTTATTAATTAATGGTTCAACTTAAGGTGGCAACTTTAACACACATCTGGGTGGATTGAGGCATCTGGATATTCCAGTGATTGCCTGTTTTTCTTTTGGACCGCCACCCAGGCTCAAAGGGATCATGAGATTTTCATACAAGAAACTTCCGTGTGCAGCCACATGCCAATATGGGCTCTGGCATAGTTGAGTAAGTTGTGGGAAACCTTTCCATGATGGGCTAGCAGATGTAGAGGTATTGTAGGTGTACCGGCCTATCTATCTGGTTAAGGGGACATCTTCGGAAAGACTGTGTCTCGGTCATCCGTTTCTCAAACACCATGCAATGCGAGAAACCAAACGGAGGCGATCGAGTCTTGTGGGGAAAAGTGCACAAACCTCTGCAGAGTGTACAAACTGATCATGATTAGCCGTGTCCCCGGTTACGGACGTCTTGAGTATCTAGTACTTGGATATCATGTGAATCTCATCATGTTACTCTAAATAATATTGTTGGGTTTAATGATGATTTATTAATTGGGGTTGAGAGGATGTCTATCTTCTCAACGATGTTTCAACTACCATGATAGTTAATTAAAATCTATTCCTTTGAAGTAGGGAAAAATTGGCTTTACGCAAAAACTGTAACCATAGAGCTTTCCACCAGCCATATTGCATATAGTATAGCTTTACTTTATTGCTCTCTTTGTGTTACTTTGCCAGCATATTCCATGCGCTGACCCATTTTCGGGCTGCAACATTCATGTTGCAAACTTTTCACACAACGAGTAAGCTGCCTTATAGGTCGTGGTTCTATACTCAGTGATGCCATTGGAGTTAATGGACTCACTTATCTTCCAAGCCTTCCGTTGTTATCGTGTTAGATGGCCTTAAGCCATTTTTATTGTAATAAGTTCATCATTGGAACTATCGATGTAATAGGTGTGTGGTTGCTACTCTGTTATAAATCCTTCAAGTACTGTGCGTGTCAGCATTGCTGATCCAGGGATGACACTGATGCACAGAGATCAGAATGTTTGAGGTTTGGTCGCTACATCTTGGCAGAAGATTTAGATGGACATGTTATTTATCTCCAAGAAGAGTCTGCTACGATAGCCAAACCCAATGCTAGGAATAAACATAAACCTGTTGTGGGCTTACCTGTATCTCTGTCAAGATAGGTGATCATTTCTATCATGGTTTATGAGACGTAGGTGCTAGTGCGAGTATTATCCCTCTTGATTTGTATAACGAAATTATGCATGATATTGCACCTGTTGAGTTAGAAGGGATTAATGTTACTATTAAGCTTGCTAATAGAGATACTATTTCACCAGTTGGGATTGTTAGAGATATTTAAGTTTTGTGTGGGAAGGTTAAATACCCTGCTGATTTTCTTGTTCTTAGTTCCCACAAGATGCATTCTGTCCCATTATATTTGGTAGACCTCTTCTTAAATACCGTTAATGCCAAGATAGACTGCCTGAAAGACATTGTCACTGTTGGAATAGGGGATATGTCTCATGATTTTAACTTTGCTAAATTCCATAGACAACCCCTTGAAAAAGCACCACCCAGTAAGGATGAAATTATTGGGCTTGCTTCTATTGCCGTGCCACCAAATGACCCCTTAGAATAACACTTGCTAGACCATGAAAATAATATGCATATGAATGAGAGAAGGGAAATAGATGGAATATTCTTTAAATAGGGACCCGTATTGAAAAATAACTTGCCTGTTGAAATCCTAGGGGATCCTCCTCCACCCAAGGGTGATCCCGTGTTTGAACTTAAACCTTTACCTGATAATCTTAAGTATGTTTATCTTGATGAAAAGAAGATATATCCTGTTATTATTAGTGCTAACCTTTCAGAGCAGGAAGAAGAAAGATTATTGAAAACTCTGAAGAAGCACCGTGCTGCTATTGGATATACTCTGGATGATCTTAAGGGTATTAGTCCCACTATATGCCAACACAAGATAAAATTGGAAGAAAATGCTAAACCAGTTATTGATCATCAGCGACGGTTAAATCCTAAGATGAAAGAAGTGGTACAAAAGGAAATACTAAAGCTTCTAGAGGCAGGTATTATCTATCCAGTTGCTGATAGTCAGTGGGTAAGTCCTGTCCATTGTGTCCCTAAGAAAGGAGGTATGATTGTCGTTCCTAATGAAAAGATGAATTGATCCCGCAAAGAATAGTTACAGGTTATAGGATGGTAATTGATTTCCGTAAGTTAAATAAAGCTACTAAGAAAGATCATTACCCCTTGCCATTTATTGATCAAATGCTAGAAAGGTTATCCAAACATACTCATTTCTGCTTTCTAGATGGTTATTCTGGTTTCTCTCAAATACATGTGTCAAAAGGGGCTCAAGAAAAGACCATGTTTACTTTTCCTTTCGGTACCTTTGCTTATAGACGTATGCCTTTTGGTTTATTTAATGCACCTGCTACCTTTCAAAGATGCATGATGGCTATACTCTCTGACTTTTGTGAAAAGATTGTTGAGGTATTCATGGATGATTTCTCTGTTTACGGAACTTCTTTTGATGATTGCTTAAGCAACCTTGATCGAGTTTTGCAGAGATGTGAAGACTCTAATCTTGTCTTGAATTGGGAGAAGTGCCACTTTATGGTTAATGAAGGCATTGTCTTGGGGCATAAAATTTCTGATAGAGGTATTGAAGTTGAGAAAGCTAAGGTTGATGCTATTGAAAAGATGCCATGCCCTAAGGACATCAAAGGTATACGAAGTTTCCTTGGTCATGCCGGGTTTTATAGGAGGTTCATTAAGGACTTCTCCAAAATCTCTAGGCCTCTGACTAATCTCTTACAGAAAGATTCCTTTTGTCTTTGATGATGATTGTCTAGAAGCATTTGAAATACTTAAGAAAGCATTGATCTCTGCACCTATTGTCCAGCCTCCTGACTGGAATTTACCCTTTGAGATTATGTGCGATACTAGTGATTATGTTGTAGGAGCTGTTCTAGGGCAAAGAGTTGATAAGAAATTGAATGTTATCCAGTATGCTAGTAAAACTCTAGATAGTGCCCAAAGAAATTATGCAACCACAGAGAAAGAATTTTTAGCAGTTGTATTTGCTTGTGATAAGTTTCGACCCTACATCGTTGATCCTAAAGTAACCACTCACACTGATCATGCTGCTATCAAATACCTGATGGAAAAGAAAGATGCTAAACCTAGACTTATTAGATGGGTTCTCTTGCTGTAAGAATTTGATTTGCATATTATTGATAGAAAGGGAGCTGAGAACCCCGTATCAGATAACTTGTCTAGGTTAGAAAATATACTTGATGACCCACAACCTATTGATGATAGCTTTCCTGATGAACAATTAGCTGTCATAAATACTTCTCGTACTGCTCCATGGTATGCTGATTATGCTAATTATATTGTTGCTAAGTTTATACCTCCTAGCTTCACATACCAGCAAAAGAAAAAGTTCTTCTATGATTTGAGACATTACTTCTGGGATGACCCACATCTTTATAAAGAAGGAGTAGATGGTATTATTAGACGTTGTGTACCTGAGCATGAACATGAACAGATCCTACGCAAGTGCCACTCCGAAGCTTATGGAGGACACCATGCGGGAGATAGAACTGCACATAAGGTATTGCAATCCGGTTTTTATTGGCCTACTCTCTTCAAGGATGCCCGTAAGTTTGTCTTATCTTGTGATGAATGTCAAAGAATTGGTAATATTAGTAGACGTCAAGAAATCCTTATGAATTATTCACTCGTAATTGAACCATTTGATGTTTGGGGCTTTGATTATATGGGACCTTTTCATGCCTCTAATGGGTACACACATATTTTAGTCGTTGTTGATTACATTACTATGTGGGTAGAAGCTATTCCAACTAGTAGTGCTGATCATAACACCTCTATTAAGATGCTTAAAGAAGTTACATTCCCGAGGTTTGGATTCCCTAGATATCTAATGACTGATGGTGGTTCACACTTTATTCATGGTGCTTTCCGTAAAATGCTTGCTAAGTATGATGTCAACCATAGAATTGCATCACCTTATCACCCACACACTAGTGGTCAAGTAGAACTAAGTAATAGGGAGTTGAAATTAATCTTGCAAAAGACAGTTAATAGGTCTAGAAAGAATTGGTCCAAGAAACTAGATGATGCATTATGGGCCTATAGAACTGCATACAAAAATCCTATGGGTATGTCTCCATATAAGATGGTATATGGAAAAGCATGTCACTTACCTCTTGAGCTAGAACATAAGGCATATTGGGCTGTTAAAGAGCTCAACTACGATTTCAAACTTGCCAGTGAGAAGAGGCTATTTGACATTAGCTGTCTCGATGAGTGGAGAACCCAGGCCTATGAGAATGCCAAACTGTTTAAAGAAAAAGTTAAAAGATGGATGACAAAAGAATACAAAAGCGTGAGTTTAACGTAGGTGACTATGTCTTGCTATTCAACTCTCGTTTAAGATTTTTTGCAGGAAAACTTCTCTCCAAGTGGGAAGGACCTTACATTATCGAGGAGGTCTATCGTTCCGGTGCCATAAAAATCAACAACTTCTAAGGCACAAATCCGAAGGTGGTGAATGGTCAAAGAATCAAACACTACATCTCAGGTAATCCTATAAATGTTGAAACTAATGTTATTGAAACCATAACCCTGGAGGAATACATAAGGGACACTTTCCAGAACGATTCAGCCTCCGAAAAGGAAGAGGTATGTGATACGGTAAGTAAACCGACTCCAAAACAGTTCTAAAGGCAATTTTTCTCCGTTTTGGAATATTTAGAAAAAATAGGAAAATAAACAGCAGTCCGGAAGAGACACGAGGCGTCCTCGAGGGTGGATGGCGCGCCCCCCTTCCCAGGGCACGCCCCCTGCCTCGAGGACACCCCGTGTGTCCCCCGGACTACGTTTTCTTGTGGGTTACTCCTTTCGTTCAGGAAAAATTCATTATATATTCTCGCGAAGGTTTTGACCTCTATATCACGCAAAAATCCTCTGTTTTCGTTTCGAGGTGCTGTTTTTGACAGATCTAGATCATCATGGCGTCCTCCAACACCCCCAAGGACAAGTTCTTGGAGAAGGTCATCAACCCCTACCTTGCGGAGGTGCTGCAGCACCCCAAAACCATGGAGTTGCATGAGGGGGTGCTGCACATCCGTGAAGTTGAGGGGCCGAGAAGAACCGGAACCGTGGAGATAAGACTCAAAGTAATGGAGCAACAAGTTTTCAAGTGCCAAGGTATGGTGTAACGAGGACTCGATGCCAACCACATGATGATCTCGGAGCTTGCCAACAACCTCAAGATGGACTCAAGGATCTTCGGGGAAGCCATCTCCAATCTTCAAGAGAAGATAGATCACCTCCAGGCCCAGATCTATGACCTGTAGAACCAAAAATGTGAGTATGAATATAGATTCAAAAACATGAGTTTGGCTGCAGATTTGAGTACCCCGGAGACTCGATCATCCTTCTACGATGGTGAGCCCATGCTGTGGAAGATGAGCAACAAGCCTACATCAACAACAACTCCATCATCACCAACCCCGAAGGAGACATAATCATACGGGTATGGGCACTCCCCTTGGCAACTGCCAAGCTTGGAGGAGTGACCCCGGTATCGTATCACCATCACTCCTATCTTTACCGTTTTACTTAGTTCTATCCTTTTGGTAGTATCTTGATCTATTAGAATAAAGTTAGCATGATCTAGTTGTGAGCTTTTGCCTTGTGAGCTTTATCCTTTGTAATAGAGTCCGTGAGCTATATAATAAAGATTAGTGTTGAGTCAAGGGCTTGATTTCCTCACTCAGGTCATGGTAAAAAGAAAGAAAACATAAAGAGTATCAAATAGATCATATCAATCTTATGGGAAGTAATGACTTCACATACAAGAGTATGATAAATAAAAGTTGTTGGGAGGTGACAAACATAGTTTTGGTCATCGTTGCAATTAATAGGAAGTAACAAAAGAAGAGAGGCTTCACATACAAATATACTATCTTGGACATCTTTTATGATTGTGAGCACTCATTAAAGTATGACATGCTAAAGAGTTGATGTTGGACAAGGAAGACAACATAATGGGTTATGTCTTCTTATATCTGAAATAAAGTATATTGTCATGGATCTTCCAACATGTTGAGCTTGCCTTTCTCCCTCATGCTAGCCAAAACTCCTCGCACTAAGTAGAGATACTACTTGTGCTTCCATATATCCTTAAACCCAGTTTTGCCATGAGAGTCCACCATACCTACCTATGGATTGAGAAAGATCCTTCCAAGTAAGTTGTCATGTTGCAAATCCGCCAAAATATGTATGATTTATTAGTGTGGGAGAAATTAGCTTTATACGAGCTTGTGATTTGGAAGTAATAAAAGCGACGGACTGCATAATAAAGGTCCTTATCACAAGTGGCAATATAAAGCGAAGTTCCTCTATGCTAAGACTTTGTGCATCCAACCATAAAAACACATGACAACCTCTACTTCCCTCTGCGAAGGGCCTATCTTCTATTCTTGTCTTATAAGTGTCAAGGTGAAATCCACCTTTCCTTTTTACATTTTATCCTTTGGCAAGCACATTGTGTTGGAAAGATCCAGACATATATACCCACTTGGATGTAAGTTTTCATGATCTATTATGGTTGACATTACCCTTGAGGTAAAAGGTTGGGAGGCAACACCATAAGCCCCTATCTTTCTCTGTGTCTGACTAAAACTCCATAAACATAAGTATTGCATGAGTGTGAGCAATTGTGAAAGACTATATGATAGTTCAGTATGTAGGCTTGCTGAAAAGCTCTTATATTGACTCTTTCCGATGTTACGATAAATTGCGATTGCTTCAATGACCAAGATCAAAGTCTGTTAGTTTCCAATGAAGTTTGTGATTCATACTTGATATTGTGGATGAATTGTTACTTTAGCATAAGAATCATATGAATATATTTATCTAAGTTGCTGTTATGAGAATGATCATGATGCCCTCATGTCCGTATTTTCTTTTTATCGACACCTCTATCTTATTTTTTGATATCGGCTTTCGCTTGAGGACAAGCAAGGTCTAAGCTTGGGGGAGTTGATACGTCCATTTTGCGTCATGCTTATAAGTTGATATTTATTACATTATGGACTGTTCATACATGTTTTGTCACAATACTTATGCCTTCTCTCTCTTATTTCACAAGGTTTACATGAAGAGGGAGAATGCCGACAGCTGGAATTCTGGGCTGGAAAAGGAGCAAACTCTGGAAACCTATTCTGCATAACTCGAAAAGCCCTGAAACTCCACAGAACGTCATTTCGGAAAATATAAAAAATATCTGGCGAAAGAAACCCACGAGAGGGGCCACCGGCTGGCCTCGAGGGTGGGGGGCGCGCCCCCCTGCCTCGAGGGCTAGCCGGCAGGCCCCCAATGCCCATCTTCTCCTATATGAAGCGTTTTGACCTGGAAAAATCATAAGGAGGCTTTCGGGACCAGACGCCGCCATCTCGAGGCGGAACCGAGGCGGAAACCAATCTAGGGCTCCGGCAGAGTTGTTCTGTCGGGGATACTTCCCTCCGGGAGGGGGAAGTCGTCACAGCCGTCATCACCAACAACTCTCCCATCTTGGGGAGGGCTATCTTCATCAACATCTTCACCAGCACCATCTCCTCTCAAACCCTAGTTCATCTCTTGTATCCAATCTTTGTACCCAAACCTCAGATTGGTACCTGTGGGTTGCTAGTAGTGTTGATTACTCCTTGTAGTTGATGCTAGTTGGTTTATTTGGTGGAAGATTATATGTTCAGATCCATTATACATATTAATACCCCTCTGATTATGAAAAATATTATGTCTTGTGAGTAGTTACTTTTGTTCCCGAGGACATGGGAGAAGTCTTGCTATTAGTAGTCATGTGAATTTGGTATTCGTTCGATATTTTGATGAGATGTATGTTGTCTCTCCTCTAGTGGTGTCATGTGAACGTCGACTACATGACACTTCGCCATTATTTGGGCCTAGAGGAAGGCATTGGGAAGTAATAAGTAGATGATGGGTTGCTAGAGTGACAAAAGCTTAAACCCTAGTTTATGCGTTGCTTCGTAAGGGGCTGATTTGGATCCATATGTTTCAGGCCATGGTTAGGTTTACCTTAATACTTCTTTTGTAGTTGCGGATGCTTGCATTAGAGGTTAATCATAAGTGGGAGGCTTGTCCAAGTAAGGGCAGCACCAAAGCACCAGTCCACCCACATACCAAATTATCAAAGTACCGAACACGAATCAGACGATCGTGATGAAAACTAGCTTGTCGATAATTCCCATGTGTCCTCGGGAGCGCTTTCCTTTATATAAGAGTTTGTCCAGGCTTGTACTTTGCTACAAAAAGGATTGGGCCACCTTGCTGCACCTTATTTACTTTTAACGTTTGTCACTAGCTACCAACTATCTTATCACAAAACTATCTCTTACCTATAATTTCAGTGCTTGCAGAAAATACCTTACTGAAAACTGCCTATCATTTCCTTCTGCTCCTCGTTGGGTTCGACACTCTTACTTATCGAAAGGACTACGATAGATCCCCTACACTTGTGGGTCATCACAAACCAAGAAAGAACTTGAGTTCACTCATCATAGACATCTCAAACTTTTCTGACATTAGCTTTCCAAACCTTTCACTAAAGTGGGGGTTAGTAGAACCAAATATGATATCATCAACATAAATTTGGCACACAAATAATTCACCATTAACCCTTTTAGTAAAAAGTGTTGAATATATTTTTCCAATTTCAAAGCCTTTTTCAATAAGGAACATGGTCAATCATTTATACCACACTCTAGGAGCTTGTTTAAGACCATAAACAGCTTTATGAAGTTTGTAAACATGATCGGGTTTCTTGGGATTAACAAAGCCGGGAGGTTGTTTAACATAAACTTCCTCCTCAATTTCACCGTTGATAAAATCACTTTTAATGTCCATTTGGTACAAGGTGATATCATGGTGATTAGCATAGGCAAGTAGGATGCGAATAGATTCAAGTCTAGCAACGGGGGCGTATGTCTCACCGTAGTCCATACTTTCGACTTGAGTGTAGCCTTGGGCGACGAGACGTGCTTTGTTGTGGACGACTTGACCATCTTCGTCTTGCTTGTTGCGAAACACCCATTTGGTACCAATGATGTTGTGGTTGTTGTCAGGCTTTTCGAGCAATGTCCACACTTGATTTCTCTCAAAGTTGTGTAGCTCTTCGTGCATTGCGTTTACCCAATCTGGATCATCAAGAGCATCTTCAACCTTCATAGTTTCAAGGTTAGATATGAAAGAGTAATGTTCACAAAACTTAGCTAAGCGAGATTTAAAGCGAGTGATTCTCCCGGTTTGGATATCATTGTAGATTTGCTCTACGGGATGATATCTAGCAATTATTGCTCTAAATCTTGAAAGCTTTTGCTTGGATTGGGGTGGAACATCCTCTTCATCTTCTTATTTTTCTTGTCCTTCTTCATTGTTGTTGGTGTTGTTGTGTGACACCCCGGGACCGGTGCGCCAGGTGTCAGCCAGTTATTCGTTGTCGTTGCCATGTCATCTGCTTGCGTGTTGCATTTTTCCATGCCATCATGTGTGGTGCATCATCATGTTTTCAAAACTTGCATCCGTCCAGGCCACCTTGTTCTTTCCGTTGTCCGTTCTGAGTCCAGACACACTGGCACGCGCCCGCGGCACCTCCGAATATTTATTTTATGAGTGTACAGAAAATGTTCTCAGAATGGGATGAAACTTGGCATGTGGTCTTATTATGGCATAGGTAGGCCGCCTGTCAAGCTTCGTCGCGTTCGGAGTTCGTTTGACAGTCCAACGGCTAACAGCGTTATCCGCCGGAAGCCTTTTCTCTTTTGGCCTAGCACCCCTCCACAACAGCCCGCTAGTCCATCCCAACCACCTCCATCCTCTCGGTCGTTGGATCGTGATCGCGTGGCCGAAAACCGCTCCTCATTTGGACACTCCTAGCTCCCTCTACCTATAAAACAGCCCCCTCCCCCGAAATTTAGGATGAAACCCTAGTCTTCTTCCTCCCTCCGCACCGCCGGACACGTCCGCCGACGGCCGGACATGTCCACCGCAGCCGCCACGTCGCCGGTCCAATCAGAGCGCTCCACGTCACCCCGCCGACGCTTTCCAGCCAACCGATGCCCGCCACGTCAGTGCCCCCCTCCACCTCGCTGCCTCCCGCCGCCGCGGCCCACGGAGCCCGAGCCAGGCCCGCTCGGCCCGAGCGCCCGAGCGCCCGCGCGCCGTCGTCACTCGATCTGCGCCCCGTGCCCTTCGCCCATCGTGCTAGCGGCAGGAGCCCGAGCTCCTGCTCCGGCCCCGTCTCGCCGGACCTCCTCAGCCAGCCGCCGGCAAGCAGAGCGTCGCAGCCGCCTCGACGAAGCTGAGTGCCCCGCGGCCTGCTCCTCCTTTCCCTTCCCCTCCTTCTTCTCACGTCTCCAACTCCCTTCCTGCAGATCCGCGCCGCCGCCGACATGGAGCTCGCCTCCGACCGGATCTCGCACCGCCGACCCCAGATCCGTCATCCCCAGCCTCGGATCTCTCCATTCCGGCGGGTCTCTGACGCCCTTGCCTCGCCGGAGTCCAGAGCATCATCCGCCGCTGCACCAGTAGCCATCGCGGGCCCCTGCCGTGCGAGCGCACCAGGAGGAGGTCGGTGCCTCGTCGCCAGGGCCTTCCTCCTCCCCGCGGCCCATCTCCTCCTTCCACGGCCCAGGTCCCTCGGGCCCAACCGGCCTCCTCTCCACGTTTTGGGCCGGAGCCCATGGTGAGTGGCCCTATTCCCCGCCACCTACGTTGTTTAACTAAGTTGTGCCCGCTCTGTATTTTTCATTAAAAGTGGCCAAGTCCCTGAGATTTGTAAATTTATATGCATGTTTGAGTGGCTGTAATTTTTTGTGTGTATGTCCAAATTGAGTGAATAATATGTCAAAATGTTCGTTGTGATATGCTCTTCATTTTGTTCCACTGTGGCATGCTTGTTTGAGTTCATCTTGATGCCCTAATCATCATTGCAAGAGTGCTATAAGTTTAAAACTGCTGATAACTATAATTTTGTTAGCATGTTTGAGATGTGATAACTTTGTGCATGTTGGTCCAAATGGAGTGTGCGATATGTCAAAATGTTCATTGTGAAGTGCTCTACATGTTGGTTGCTGTAGCATTCATGTTAGGTGTCATATTTCCATGTTAATCTCTGTTGCAAAAGTGCATGTGGCTGATAAGTGATGAAACTTATTATGAGATGCTGTTTTGTCTTGCTCATAGCTATTGATGTGTTTGTCTTTCATGCCACATGTCTATATGTTTTAGACGCACAATCATGCCATATTTGCTGTGGCGCAATCCACTTTTCATGATATGCCTTGAGATGACTTAAACAAGCTTGTAAACATGCCATACCAATGTTGCTGTTTTATACTTAGTGAAAAAACTGCTAAGTCTGGAATCTGTTAAACCTGATGCTATGTTTGCTTGATGCCTCACTCAAAATCCTTGCATGTTTTAGTATGTAAAATGATCATGTCTTGTTGTCCATATTATTTTCTATCCATCCATGCCCTTACTTGCACATATGGCCTACTGTAGCTTATTTATTTCTTGCTCTCAAGTTGCTATAAATTTTACCTGTCAGTCTGTTATCAGCATGATCAATTTGGTGATGCTTGTTGTTATTGATCCATGCCTCCTATGGAGTTGATCCAATGGAGTTGTTTGATGTATGCTATGTCCATTACATGTACATGATCTTTATATATCTAGTGGAGTTGATATGCTTGTTGTTTTGTGCCTCCGAAGGCAGCATCATGATGATCTTTTTGCCTTCCCGGATTTTGATTAAGTCTGGATAAATTTATTGCAACTTGCCATGCTTGTTAAATTGTGTTCCATCAAGTTTTTGGGTGTGTTCTAAGTTCATGCTTGTTAAGTATCATGTCTATTTCACATCCATGCCTCTTGTTATCATGTTTGGGTGATGTAGCATATATATACCTTGCTCCAAAGTTGCTATGTTGCTGATTTTGAACAGCTTGTTGTTATATCTTGTTTCGTGTGTGAGTGTTGATCCGTTGCTCCGTTTTGAGCGTGCCCTATATGAAACTTGCGTGTTTTTGCATGTAGAAGCATAATATCATGTTGTTTACCTGTTTGGAGTGTTTTTTTTGATGTTTGGATGCATTTTGCATAATTGTCATGCTTGTCTTGTTTTGCTCATATCTTCTAGGCCGTAGCTCAGAATTAAACAAACTTGATATGTAACTTGACTGGAATTTCGAGTAGATCATCATGGAGCATGTTAACTTGCTGTTTAACAACTTTAACTGAAGGTTTGTTCAGATCTGGACCTATTTCGAAACATGCATATGAGGACTTACCGGAATTGTTATATGTTTATTCCGGCCTCATTTAAACTTGTTGGTTTGTGTTGTTCTTGTGTGCTTCATCCCTTGCCATGATTTGCATCATATAGTCTTGTCTTGCATCATACTTGGTTGAGCATCTTGTCATGTTCTTGAGTGGTGTGTTTACCATGTTGTGTGCTTTCTTCTCGCTAGTTCTTTTCCGTTGCGATCTTGAGGATTCGTTCGACTACACTTGGTTCATCTTCAAGGCTTCCTCTTCTTCATGGACTCGTTCTTCTTCCTTGCGGGATCTCAGGCAAGATGACCGTCACCTTGGATACCTTTACTATCACTTCTATGCTAGATGTCTCGATGCTATCGCTATATGTCGCGCCACCTATCTTTTGATGTCAGCCTCTCCTTGTTGCCATGAAACCTCTAACCTTTGACACCTTCCCAGCAAACCGTTGGTTGGCTATGTTACCCGTTTGCTCAGCCCCTCTTATAGCGTTGTTAGTTGCAGGTGAAGATGAAGATTGTTCCATGTTGGAACTTGTTGTTGGAATATCGAAATATCTACTATTATTATTAACACACCTATATACTTGGCAATGGGTGGAAGGCTTGGCCTTTTGCTCGGTGTTTTGTTCCACTCATGCCACTTTAGGAGCCGATAAACTGGCGTTATGTTCCTTGATTTTGCATTCCTTACACGGTTGGGTATATGGGGAACCCTTGACAGTTCGTCTTTGAATAAAACTCCTCCAGCAAGGCCCAACATTAGTTTTAATTTGCTCATAATAAAAAAACTTAATTATTTAATTAATTGCATAGGGAGTTAGCGCTACCCGAGGACTCTTTCTACATACCGGGGGGCCAGTGCTGATGGTGTTGGTCCCAAACGGAGGTTCGACGGGGCCGCCACGGGGAAACTCGAGGTATCTGGCTCCCGTAAAATCGCCCATCCGGTCGTGGCCTGAGAAGAGATACACGCGGCTACTATCAGGGTGTCGACACACCGGGAGGTCTTGCTGGACTTGTTTTACCATTGTCGGAATTTCTTGTGCACCGGGAATTCTGAGTCTGATCGGGCCTTCCCAAAATAAGGGGTAATATTATTATTATCTCTGCTGATCATGAGAGCTTGTGATGGGCTAAGTTGGGACACCCCTGCAGGGTTATGATCTTTCGAAAGCCATGCCCGCGGTTATGTGGCAGATTGGAATTTGTTAATGTCCAGTTGTAGAAAACTTGACAGAGGATCCGAAGTAAAACACACAACTGTGTGAGTAGCCGTGACTGTCTCTTTTCACTTTGAGAAAAGAACACGGTGGGGTTATGTTTGACTCGTAGGTAGTTCAGGATCTTTAGCGATCATTACTAGTTTACAACCGTTGGCGTAGATACTCATCTTATTCTTGTACTCGTAAGTTAGCCACCATATTTTGCTTAGCCGCTGCTGCAACCTCACCACTTAACCTCTTCCTACCCTTTAAGCTTTGCTAGTCTTGATACCCATGGTTATGGGATTGCTGAGTCCTCGTGGCTCACAGATACTACAACAACAGTTATAGGTGCAGGTTTCCGATGACTTGACGCGAGAGCGATGTCTTTTGTGTTGGAGTTCTTTCTTCTTCTTCTTCGTCAGTCTTGGGTTAGGTTCCGGGTCGGCAGCCTGGGATCGCAGATGGATGTCGTTCTGCTTTTCATGTTTGCATCCGTAGTCGGATGTTTTCTATTGATATTGTTGTATTCATTGACTTGTATGAATTGTTGTATCCCCCATGTATGTATGTAATGGTACGATGTAATGATGTCCATCTTGCTAAGAGCCTGAGATGCGGTTGTGCCCCTATCACGTATGAGTCACATGGTCGGGATAGAATTGCATCTTGGGCCTGACATGTTGTCCCCTTGTGGAGGTGGAGAAGGAGGTCGATGAAGTTCATCTTGATGCACATCCTTGTTTCCTTCACCATGGCATGTCCCACTTGTGGATGCCTCCATGTCAACTTGTGGTTCACCTTGTTGTGAGGTAGGAGCTTCCACATGGACGAACGAAGTACTCTCTTTCACCTCCGTTGGACGGATCTTGCCAATAGACAAGTCTTGATTTGCTTCCGAAGGATCTTTATCTCCTACATCAATTGGCAATTGCTCTACTTGCGAGCCGTTAGATTCATCAAACTACACATCTACCATCTCTTCAACCTTTTGGGTGAAATTATTGTAAACACGGTAAGTGTGAGAGTTTGATCCATAACCAAGTAGGAAACCTTCATGAGATTTAGGAGCAAATTTAGAACGACGATGCTTATCAAGAATGTAGCACTTTGAGCCGAATACTCGAAAGTATCCAACTTGGGGTTTGTTATCGGTGACAAGCTCGTATGCCGTCTTGCCGAGAAGCTTGTGAAGAAACAAGCGATTTGTTGCATGACAAGCTGTCTCAACTGCTTCCGCCCAAAAGTGTCTTGGCGTCTTGTATTCGTCAAGCATCGTTCTTTCCATTTTGACGAGTGTCCGGTTCTTTCTCTCAACAACTCCATTTTGTTGAGGTGTGTACGTAGCCAAGAACTCATGTGAAATCCCTTCTTCGTCAAGAAAGGTATCCACATTTGCGTTCTTGAACTCTGTTCCGTTTTCGCTGCGAACCTTCTTGGTCTTCACTTAAAATTGATTTTGGGCCTTCCTAGCAAAGTTTTTGAAGATCTTTTGGACCTACGATTTATCATCAAGAAAGAATACACACGTAAATCTTGAAAAATCATCAACAATGACTAATCCAAAAGAGTTATCACCGATGCTTTTGTAAGCATTGGGACCAAAAAGATCCATGTCAAGTAGCTCAAGTGGTCTTCTCGTAGTCATGATGTTCTTCACGGGATGACTTCCTCCAACTTGTTTTCCTTCTTGACAAGCACTACAAAGTCCATCCTTGTAAAATATAACATCTTTAACACCAAGGATATGATCACCTTTAATTAGTTTATCAAGATTTTGCATACTGACATGACCTAACCTTCTATGCCACAACCAACCTTTAGAAGATTTAGCAATGATACAAGTGCGAGGTTGGGCTTTCTTAGTGAAGTCAAAAATGTATAGGTCACCTCTACGAATGCCGGTAAAGACCCTATTATGATTATCTCTACGAACGACTTGGCAATCAACATGAGTGAATAGCACATTTAAACCAAAATCAGTTAATCTAGAGATAGAGAAAAGATTATATCCGAGAGATTCTACAAGCATGACATTCTTAATTGAGCTATCGTTGGATATGGCCACCTTACCAAGGCCAACAACTTTACCTTAGAGTTGTCACCAAAGGTAACATACTTTCGTGGACCATCATTTCTACAAATCTCATCAAACATGTCCTTATCTCCGGTCATGTGATCTGTGCAACCACTATCAAGCACCCATTCCTTTCCTCCGGCTGTGTAACCACGAAGATTTGCCATAAGACCGAAATGTCTCATTTGTTCATCAAGATCATCCTCATCGTAGTATCCATGTTCCTCATCGTCATGTGATTGATCAACACCTAGAGAGAGTGATTCATTAGAAGTATAACCGTAACAATGTTCATCTCTATGAATTCTAATGACTTCGGAAATGTAATTGCTAATTATTCCAACATCTCCTTTGGCACGCATGAGTTCACGAAGCTCAAACAAACAATCACCAAACTTAGGATCACTAGCACTCATCTTATTTAAGGCAATAGACTTATGGAGAATCTCATCCAGATTTTTCAAGGAATAATTTGGGAATCGTTCCTCTAGAAATCTCCATATAGTATAAGCACATTCAAAAGTTGGCAAACATACAAGCAAGTTCCTAGGCAATCCTCTAGTGATAAGATTAACAGTCCTAAGATTTCAAAGCATGTCAAGTTTCTCATTGAAAGTAGGATTCGAAGTATCAACGGGGGGCATACAAGCATTATCAATGTACTTGTTCAAATGATATTCATTGAAGATCTCAAGCATCTCATTTTTCCATTCATGAAAGTACTCTCCATCAAGCATAGGCACTCTTCGTCTAGTACTCCCCAACGTAGACTCATCCATCTTCCTCCAATGGTGATTAAACCAGAGCAATGGAGACCAATGCTCTGATACCAATTGAAAGGATCGAGAAGAGCATGTGTCTAGAGGGGGGTGAATAGACTCTAGCAAGAAAAGTGAGAGCTTTTAAAATACTTGAAGTTGGAGTGGAGATTTAGCACATGTTTAACTTTCACAATGCACAACAAACATGCATA
This sequence comes from Secale cereale, assembly GCA_902687465.1. Lineage (NCBI taxonomy): Eukaryota > Viridiplantae > Streptophyta > Magnoliopsida > Poales > Poaceae > Secale > Secale cereale. Next base: position 184,314,064 of record LR738711.1, on the reverse strand, counting down.
ACAAGAGTATATAGGTATTGTGAAGAAAAGCTTGCTACTTTGACCAATTGACTAAATCAAAATCTAGCCTTTTCCCAATTTTAGTTCTTGGCAGACTTTAGCAACATAGCACAAGTCAAGCAATCAACCTACACATGCAATTCTAAGAGGATAACAGCGGAATGTAAAGCAATTTCATATGAAGGTAATGGGAGGAGTTTAAAGGAGCAAACACAAGTGAAGACATGGATGTTTTTGTCTTGGTTCCGATAGGTGGTGCTATCATACATCCAAGTTGATGGAGACTTCAACACACGAAGGGTAACGACTGCGCGAGTCCACGAAGGGTCCACGAAGAAGCAACCTTGTCTATCCCACCATGGCCATCGCCCACGAAGGACTTGCCTCACTACGGTAGATCTTCACGAAGTAGGCGATCTCCTTGCCCTTACAAACTCCTTGGTTCAACTCCACAATCTCGTCGGAGGCTCCCAAGTGACACCTAACCAATCCAGGAGACACCACTCTCCAAAAGGTAATAAACGGTGTGTTGATGATGGACTCCTTGCTAAAATGCTTCAAATGATGGTCTCCCCAACACTCAAACATCTCCTCACAGATTTGGATATGGTGGAAGAATGATTTGAAACTTGGGGAAGGCTAGAGAACAAGATTCATATGGTAGGAATGGAATATCTTGATCTCAACACTTGAGTAGGTGGTTCTCTCTCAGAACATGTATGATGGAAGTGTAGGTATGTTCTGATGGCTCTCTCCACGAGTGAAGAGTGGGTGGAGGGGTATATATAGCCTCCACACAAAATCTAACCGTTACACACAATTTACCAAACTCAGTGGTACCGATTCAGAGAACTCGGTTAGACTAATTTAGTTCATAATGTGACCGTTAAGCATTTCGGTGGGACCGATATGATCAACTCGGTAGGACCGATTTCATTAGGGTTAGGGCATAACGTAATCTCGGTGAGACCGATTACACTAACTCAGTGGGACCGAATTTGATAATAAGCACACAGAGGGTTGGTCAGGCAAACTCGGTGGGACCGGTTAGCTCATTTCGGTGGGACCGAAACGTTACGAAGGGAAACACAGAGTTTGCAGTGCTAACTCAGTGAGACCGATTCTCACATCTCGGTTGGACCGAAATGTTACAAATAGGAAACATAGAGTTTGCAATCCCATCTCGGTGAGACTGAGATCCCTTTCGGTGAGACCGAAATGATTAGGGTTTCTGGCAGTGACTATGTCAAATGAACTCGGTGGCGCTGTCGTGGTTCTAAGTCTGACAGTACGAGTAGGGGGTACGAATGGAGAGGCAAGGCCCTAGCTATGTGGTGTTGTACACAAGGTTCTTGCGAGTTCAGGCCCTTCTCGGAGGAAGTAACAGCCCTACGTCTTGGTGCCCGGAGGCTGGTCGACTGGTAAGTGTATTCTTGGGTTACACAGGTGCGAACCCTTGTTCAGGAGGAGGAGGTGGCTTATATAGTGTGCTAGGACCCCAGCCATGCTCCACGTTACCAAGGGTTCAATGTACATTAAGGCAGACGTTACTGATAATGCATGTAGTAAAGAGTAATTAAGGTGTTTACTACGGCGAGTAAATACCAGACCGTTGCTGTCTCAAGTGATAGTTGACCTTCGGGGGTCGAGTGCCTTGGATTGGTCGAGTGGGGTTGAGTCATCTTGTGGATGAGGCTCGGTCGAGTGGAGTGTCCTCTTGGACTGTCTCAGTCGACTGTCTCTATCGTCATAAGTTTTTCCTTTTGATCTTCTAGGGCAGTGACCATGGGTGGGGTACCTTGGTCGGACCTGTGACCCTACCCTGGGTCCGTAACCTCGTCAGTAGCCCCCAAATGGATTGAGGCTCGAGCAAGAGAGCGCTGAGGGAAGCTCTGGTTCTGGCTCGACGTCCCTGGGGTAGATTGCTTCTGAGCTTGCAGACTGGGCAGTCTTCCTCAGTCTCGCCTTGGTCGCCTTGATCGATTCTGGAATCGTCGAATGTGTTAATCGCTTCTTGAGTCGACTGGACCTTGCGCTAGGCGTCGGGCGCCGTTAGCACGTGTAGTTTTCGGCGGGGTTGGTTGCCCTTCGGTCGCCGGATTCTGCGGGGTTTTCGAAATTTGGGGAAGCACGCGGGGCGGGACGTGCCGCAGCAATCGGAGGGATACGCTTGAGACGCCTCGATCCTCACGCCACCTTTTTTGCCACGTATCGCGCCCGCGCCTGTTACGGGATTTGATAAGATTACTCGGGGCCACCGGTCAGCCACTCGACCGGGCCGCCATAAGAGCGCGCCGAGCCCGTAGCGGGGGCACTGTGCGCCCAATCTCTCTTCTCCCGCCTCTGCTTCTTCATTGTGCCTCTGTTTCTTCTCGTCCCTCTCCATAGCGACCGCCGGTGCGCGAGCCATGGGCAAGGAAAAGACCGCGGCGATGGAGCGCTCGAAGAAGGCGGCGACGGGGAAGGGGAGGCGGTCCGGCCGGAGCGGATCGTCGTCGAGGTCTGGACTCCCCGCTGGCTGGATCCAGGGGGATTGGATCTGGTGCACCGTCGTCGTGGAGGATCTGGAAGAGCTGGAGGAGGAAGGACTGATCGCCCACGGTTCCTGGCAGGTGCCAGAGGGAGAACTCGAGCCCCGGCCGCAGGAGGGCGAATGCGTCCTCCTCGCGACCCACGTCGACCAGGTGTTTCCATGCCTCCGCATCCTTTCTTTCGCGCGTTCTTGATTTTCTTCGGCGCCCAGTTGCATTACTTCACACCCAACTCCATCGCCTTCCTTTCTGCCTTCGTTTCCATGTGCGAGAACTTCCTCGGTTGCCGGCCGCACTGGGGTTTGTTCAAACACATTTTTACCTACCGCTCGCAAACTGTCAGGAGGGCGAATCCGAGTTACGATAAGACGCACGTCCTCCAGGCGTGCGGCGGGCTCGGAATCCAACTTAGGAATAGGAGCGCGTTCCCCCCCATGATCTTTCCGGAGTCGATTCGGGGCTAGCAGTCGACCTGGTTTTATTACAAGGACAGTCCGACCCCGGGTCAGTCGACTGGTCTTCCTCCGTTCACTCTGGGTCGAGCCAGCCAGCCTCCTTCGATGATAGTGGGTAAGGCCGAGAGGGCCGAAGTGGATATGTTGGTGGAGCGGGTCGTCCAATTAGTCTGCGAGGTTGTAACGGGGATGGATCTGTTTGAGCTGTACCTCATGTGGAGGATCGAGCCGCTCCAAGCTCGGGACCACCCGATGTGGTTGTACTCTGGCACCGATGACTCGTCGCGAGTCCACCCGGAGGCGGCCGACGTGAAGTACGTGGCGCAGTGCTTGAAGTGTATCACAAGGAACAAAGACAATCCCAGGGGGTCTGGGAGGGTCATCCCATTCGACGCTGACCATCTTCCCGACAAGGTTAGTCTTCTACTTCCGAGTGATGTTTCTTCTGTTTGGCTTACGATTTGAATTGACAGATCCGACTGATATTTGGTCGAACTTCTCCCTTTGCAGATCTACACTGAGATGTACTCGCTGCCCAACGGGGACTTGGTCCAGGAGGGCGAGGAGGGCATGGGCGACGCCGCCGAGTGGAAGTCGGAGGAGGAAACCGAGGAGGAGAGCGTAGACTACAGCAGCGGGGAGGAGGTCGATTCACCTCCCCATGATGAGCGGCGGTCCAAGGAGAAGCACGACCCAGGGGCCGCACGGCCTCGGACGGGTCCTTCGGGCTCTCGGATGCCCAAGCGCACTCGGACGGCCACTCCTGACCCTTCTGAGAATGTGCCCAAGCAGCCCAAGGTTACCACCACCAAGCCCCGGAAGGCCTTGCCCAGGATCAAGGTAGACGTATCCATCGCCTCCACGTAAGTATCGCTTGGTCTTGTTTCTTTCTGCTTTTGGAGGTCGACCGCATCTTCTCTCGACTCATCTTCGAGTGAACCTTTCAGTGCCGCTGCTTCCATGACCTCGATGGACATCGACCGGGGCCGAGACGACGAGGAGACCGCGGATGCCACGACATCCCGCACAGGTGCGGGTTCTATGGATTGAGTCTTGTTTTTGTTTTCTTTCGTCGGTCATGGGTGACGGTCGACTGAACTTTGCTTGTTGCTTGACTCGAAGAGCCGTACCTCGTCATAGAGCTCCCGGATGACGATGATGATGAGGAGCGCTTGGGAGGAGACCGACGACGCACAGGGAAGAAGGGCCGGAAGGCGCTTTCTGGCTTGGAGGCCCAGCAACAGGAAGACGCGGCCCGAGCCACGGTCTCCTTTGCAGACCCTGTGTCGACCGTGCGCCTTGCTTCGATAGCCGTCGACCCATCGTCGGCTTCAGTCGTCGACCCAGCGTCTACTCTAGCCGTCGACCTAGTGCCCGCTCCTGCCGTAGACTCAGCGCCTGTACCTGCCGTCAGCCCTACACCTGCCACCTCGTCTGTTCTCTTCTCCTCCTACCGCCTCCCGGAGGATCCTGTGGGAGCGGCTCAAGAAGCCGTTCGCCAGGCGGGGGTGATGATGGAGAGGACGAAGGCGGCGTACGAGGCCAGCATGGCCGCTTATGATGCCAGTTCTGCTCTTCGGGCTAACGTCCAGGTTCATTATCTTCACTGAAATAGTCTTTGGCTTCGAGAGAATCTATTGCTTTGTTCGTGAGATACCACACCCACTGGGTGAACTCTTGATGTGCTTGCCTTTTTTTTAGCTCGAGCCGGAATGATCTCGACCGAGTGAAACCAGTGGGGGCACGCTCAGTGCACCCACTGGGTGTAGTCCCCGAGACCGTGGTCGACTGCTGGCGGTCGGCCATGGTCTTACTATAGAACTTTTCTTCCTTGCTGTTCTTTTTTTTTTGAGCTCGAGCCGGAATGATCTCGGCCGAGTGAAACCAGTGGGGGCACGCTCAGTGCACCCACTGGATGTAGTCACCGAGACTGCGGTTGAGTATTTAAACTCGACTGTAGTCTAAGAATCTTGATTTGTCGTGTTGATGCAGAAATCTTGCGAGTTTGGGGCCAAGTTTGCAGACCTTGAGAAGAAGCAAATCCAGCTCAATCTCGACTTGTAGTTGGCTCGGGACCACCTAAAGAAGACGCAGGATGATGCGGCTGGTAACCGACACCGACCTTTTGTCGACTGACTTTTGATAGATATGCCTTGTGTTCCTTCATGTTCATCTGTCCAGTGGTGGCTTTGGTAGATCAACTGAAAGCAGCCATGGAGCAGAAGGATCTCGACCTGGCGGCGGCGCAGCAGGCGGCTCAAGAGAAAGCGGAACTGGTGGCGCAAAAGTTGGCTTCTGTAGGTGCGCTCGAGGTGGAGATCATCAGGCTAAGAGGCTCGCTCGAAGCAGCTAATCAAGAGGTGACTCAGCTGAAGAACTCCAAGGCCGTCTTGAACGACAAGTACGAGGCTCTTTTCCGGAAGAGGGTTGATCTTGAGGCCTATCTAGGCGACCTCACCAAGAAATGGTACCTCGTGCTCGAAGGTATGTCTCCTTCGGCCCGGTTTAGGCTGGATCGGTCGACCCATATCTTGTCTGCTGACTCGACTTGTTATTTTCGGCGCAGAGTTTTTTCATAACTTTGAAGAGGAAACTGGACGGGTCGAGCCCGGCTTGGACCCAACCAATTCCATCATGAATGATGAGGTAGCCATGAACATCTTGAGGCTAGAGTCCCGCCTCACTGCGGCCACGGATTATCTGGGACGGCTGAAAGCGGTGATGGCCCGAATCGACACCGTGCTCTGGAGGGGGGTCGTGCAGGAGAACGACCTCGAGTCCCTGATGACTCGACTCAACGAGACCCCCAACCGAGTGCAGGAGTGGAAGAAGTCGGCCGCCCGGGGTGGAGCCGATGTGGCGCTGTCCTTGGTCCGCGTGCACTGCAAGGAGGTGAAGGAGAGGAGGCTTGCAGCGCTTAAGGTTGCCAATACGAAGGCGCTCCAATTCGAATCGTTTATGGAGACCTTCCTAGAAGCCACCACTCGTATCGCCGACGGGATCGACCTGGACGAGTTTGTCGCACCCGCAAGCCCGCCTCCCCCTGAGGAATGACTTTGATACTTTAATCTCAATTGCCGCGGAATGCCGTGTGGTCTTGTAACCGTTAAACTCTGGTGGGCTTGTGGCCCAAGTACTCTTGCCCGAATCTTGCGGGACTTTTATCTGATTTTGATCTTTCGGTTTGCGGCTCTTCTTTGATTGCTTGAATCTTTGAGTCGACATCTGCAGCTAAGCCTCCGAGTGAGAGGGTTGCCCTTCACTCGGAGTGGATGTTTGTAACTTAGGCGATTCCAAGCTACGTTGTATTTGTGGCGGAGCTCGGAAGACAGAGCCACATCATACTTGTGTCGTAGCTCGGAGGACCGCGGCTAAGCCCCCCGAGTGAGAGGGATGCTCTTCACTCGGAGTAGGGGTTTGAAACTTAGGCGAGTCACGGGGTCGCAGCTAAGCCTCCGAGTGAGAGGGCTGCTCTTCACTTCGGAGTGGATGTTTGTAACTTAGGCGATTCCAAGCTACGTTGTATTTGTGGCGGAGCTCGGAAGACAGAGCCACATCATACTTGTGTCGTAGCTCGGAGGACCGCAGCTAAGCCCCCGAGTGAGAGGGCTGCTCTTCACTCAGAGTAGGGGTTTGAAACTTAGGCGAGT
>LR738711.1:184221863-184307382 GCA_902687465.1 Secale cereale | reverse complement strand
CGGAGTAGGGGTTTGAAACTTAGGCGAGTCACGGGGTCGCAGCTAAGCCTCCGAGTGAGAGGGTTGCTCTTCACTCGGAGTGGATGTTTGTAACTTAGGCGATTCCAAGCTACGTTGTATTTGTGGCGTAGCTCGGAAGATAGAGCCACATCATACTTGTGTCGTAGCTCGGAGGACCGCAGCTAAGCCCCCGAGTGAGAGGGCTGCTCTTCACTCGGAGTAGGGGTTTGAAACTTAGGCGAGTCACGGGGTCGCAGCTAAGCCTCCGAGTGAGAGGGTTGCTCTTCACTCGGAGTGGATGTTTGTAACTTAGGCGATTCCAAGCTACGTTGTATTTGTGGCGGAGCTCGGAAGACAGAGCCACATCATACTTGTGTCGTAGCTCGGAGGACCGCAGCTAAGCACCCACTGGGGGATTTTGAAGACCAATGTTTTTAGAGAACATCAATCATTGAAGGATCATTGCTAACTTGTCTTTGAAACAAATTGGGAAATCTTTATTACAACTCGACCGTCGAGTGTCTCAACTGTAGATGCGGCGGAGCAGGTCCGCGTTCCACGAACGAGGTTCGTCTTTCTTCTTGGCTACATTGTAGAGGTGATATGCTCCGTTGTGTAGTACCTTGGTGATGATGAATGGTCCTTCCCAGGCCGGGGCGAGCTTGTGTGGACATTTCTGATGCACTCGAAGGACCAAGTATCCTTCCTGGAATGCTCGGCTTCGGACGTTGCGAGCATGGAATCGACGCAGGTCCTGTTGATAAATGGTCGACCGGATCAAGGCCATCTCTATTTCCTCTTCCAAAAGGTCGACTGCATCCTGACGAGCCTGCTCTGCCTCGGCTTCGGAGAAGAGTTCCACTCTGGGGGCGTTGTGCAATAAGTCGCTCGGCAACACAGCTTCGACTGCATAGACCATGAAGAAAGGGGTACGGTTGGTCGACCAGTTTGGAGTTGTTCTCATACCCCATAAGACAGATGGTAGTTCCGTTACCCAAGCCCCAACGGCATGCTTAAGATCACGCATGAGCCGTGGTTTTAGGCCCTGGAGAATCAAACAATTCGCTCTTTCTGCCTGACCATTCGACTGCGGATGCGCCACGGAGGCGTAGTCGATTCGTGTTCCCTGAGAAGCACAGAAAGCCCTGAATTCATCCGAGTCAAAGTTGGAGCCGTTGTCTATGATGATGCTGTGAGGGACTCCATATATGAATATCAATTCCCTGATGAAGCTGATGGCGGTGCTCGACTCGAGGTTCTTGATGGGCTTGGCCTCAATCCATTTGGTGAACTTGTCGACTGCCACGAGTAGGTGAGTGAATCCGCTTCTGCCCATCCTGAAGGGACCGACCATGTCCAAGCCCCAAACAGCAAAGGGCCAGACTAGCGGAATGGTCTTCAAGGCAGACGTCGGCTTGTGGGACATGTTGGAGTAGAACTGGCAGCGTGCGCATTTGTCCACAATATCCCTAGCCATCTCGTTGGCGCGGGGCCAGTAGAACCCGGCCCGGTATGCTTTGGCCACTATAGTCCGAGAGGAAGCGTGGTGGCCGCAAGTTCCCGAGTGGATTTCATCCAAGATCAGTCGACCTTCCTCTAGATCGATGCAGCGCTGAGCGACTCCGGTGACGCTTTCTCTGTAGAGCTGACCCTGGATGACAGTGAACGCCTTGGATCGGCGGACGATCTGGCGTGCTTCCTCCTCATCTTCTGGGAGTTCTTGCCTGAGAAAATACGATATATACGTCACAGTCCAGTCTGGCGTAATCACAAGGACCTCCATGATCAAGTCGAGCACGGCCGGTACCTCGACTTCAGTTGGATTCGACGCGCTGACTGGCTGCGGGGGCTCCTCCGTGAAGGGGTCTTCTTTGACAGAACGGGTGTGTAGATGCTCTAGGAACACATTCTTGGGTATAGGCTTCCGAGTCGACCCAATTTTAGCGAGGTCATCGGCTAGCTGATTCTTGGCTCTGGGCACATGATGGAGCTCTAAGCCTTCAAACTTCTTTTCAAGCTTCCGCACCGCACTGCAATAACTGGTCATTGCCGGGCTCCTGACGTCCCATTCTTTCATCACTTGGTTCACCACCAGGTCGGAGTCGCCGTAGACCATCAGGCGACGGACGCCGAGTGAGATGGCCATAAGCAACCCATACAAAAGTGCTTCTTATTCGGCTTCGTTGTTTGATGAATCAAAGTGGATCTGAAGGACGTAGCTGAGCCTTTCGCCCCTGGGAGAAACCAGGACCACGCCTGCGCCGGATCCGTTCAGCATCTCGGATCCATCGAAGAACATAGTCCAATGGTCCGACTGGACTTGAGTCGGCAGCTCTAGTTCTATCCACTCGGCCACAAAATCTTCTATAGCCTGAGACTTGATGGCTTTCTTCGCTTCAAACTTGATATCTAACGGAAGAAGTTCAATCGCCCATTTTGCCACTCGACCGGTTGCATCTCGGTTGTTTAGGATCTCTGACAGCGGAGCATCGCTGACGACTGAGATCGTATGGTCCAAAAAGTAATGGGCAACCTTTTTTGCAGTCAAGTAAATCCCGTACACAAGCTTTTGGTAATGTGGATACCTTTGCTTGGAGGGAGTCAAAACTTCGGATATATAATAGACCGGGCGTTGGACCTTGTATGCCTTGCCTTCTTCTTCCCGCTCGACCGTGAGTACAGTACTGACGACTAGTCCGGTGGCAGCAATATACAGTAGAATAGGCTCTCCGCTGACTGGGGCAGCGAGCACCGGCTGGGTGGACAGCAGGGCTTTGAGCTCTTCAAACGCTGCTTCGGCTTCGGGATTCCACTCGAACTTGTCGAATTTTTTCATGAGTCGGTAGAGAGGTAGTGCCTTCTCACCAAGATGAGAAATGAATCGACTCAATGCGGCCAAGCAACCAGTAAGCTTCTGGACGTCGTGTATAAGCTCGGGGTGTTTCATTCGGAGGATGGTGCTGACCTTCTCTGGGTTGGCATCGATTCCCCGTTCGGAAACGAGAAAACCGAGCAACTTGCCGCCAGGAACTCCAAATGTACACTTTGACGGGTTGATCTTGATATCGTAGTTTCTTAGGCTTGCGAATGTCTCAGCGAGGTCAGTTAGCAGGTCGGAACCTTTCTGTGACTTGACCACAATGTCATCCATGTATGCCTCGATGTTCCGACTGATTTGCTTTATCAAGCACTTCTGGATCATGCGCATGAAGGCAGCGCCAGCATTTTTGAGGCCGAAAGGCATGGTGACATAACAGAAACACCCGAAGGGGGTGATGAAAGATGTCTTGATTTCGTCAGGCCCGAACAGACGGATCTGATGGTACCCGGAATACGCGTCCAGAAAGGACAAACGTTCACATCCCGCGGTCGAGTCGACTATCTGATCGATGCGGGGAAGAGGAAAATGATCCTTCGGGCAGGCCCGATTGATGTGCTTGAAATCAATGCACATGCGGAGAGACTTGTCCTTCTTGGGGACCATCACGACATTGGCGAGCCACTCGGAGTGGTATATCTCGCGAATAAACTCTGCTGCCAGGAGTCGAGCCACTTCCTCGCCAATTGCCTTTCGCTTCTCCGTAGCGGATCGATGGAGATGTTCCTTCACAGGTTTCACTTTGGGGTCGACTCGCAAATGGTGCTCAGCCAGTCCCCTGGGTACACCCGGCATGTCTGATGGTTTCCATGCGAAGATGTCCCTGTTCTCACAGAGGAACTGAACGAGCGCTTCTTCCTATTTGCTGTCGAGTGTAGTGGAGACGTGGGTCGGTGCTGCGTTGGGGTCGGTGGGGTGGATGTGCACGGGTTTTGTGTTCCCGGCCGACTGCAAAGCTGACTCGGAGGCCGGCTTCTTATCCCTCAGCAGATCACTCGGATCCACGCTCTTTTGGTACTCCTCCATCTCTACTGCTGCCATTTGCTCGTCGGCGACCTTCGAGCCTTTCTGGAAGCATTCTTCTGCTTTCTGACGGTTCCCAGTGACGGTTATAACGCCGTTGGGTCCCGGCATCTTCAGCTTGAGGTAGACGTAACATGGTCGAGCCATGAACCTGGCGTAGGCGGGCCTACCCAGGATGGCGTGATAGGCGCTGTTGAAGTCCACCACTTCGAACGTCAGCTTCTCTTTGCGGTAATTCTTCGACTCACCAAAGACAACGTCGAGTGTGATCTGGCCAAGCGAGTCGGCTTTCTTCCCAGGGATTACCCCGTGGAACCTCATGTTACTTTCTCTCAGTTTGGACATCGGAATGCCCATATCCCGGAGGGTTGCTGCATACAAGATATTCAAGCCACTGCCCCCATCCATCAGAACTCTGGTCAGGCGTGTGCCTTCGATTACCGGATCGACCACCAGTGCCTGCCGCCCGGGGGTGGCAATGTGTGCTGGGTGATCGGACTGGTCGAATGTGATGGGGGTCTTTGACCATTTCAAAAATGTGGGGGTCGCCGGGGCAACCATGTTTACTTCTCTATTGATGATTTTAAGTTGACTTTTGCTATCGACGTCTGCAAAAATCACCAAAGTGGAGTTGATCCGGGGGTATCCTCCGTCCCCTTCCTTATATTCGGACTCTTCTGATTCTTTTTCTTTCTCAGTCGACTGATCTTTCTGGAAGCTCTGGATCAGGAGCCGACACTGTAGAGTGGTGTGCTTGGGATACACCAAGTTCCCCTCTTCATCCTTCTTTGTGTGTATGGGGCACGGCTGGTCGAGCATATCATCCCCAGCCTGACCCTTTCCTTTCTTGGGGGTCCATGAACCTTTTGGCTTCCCTTTGCCCTTTCCTTGATTGACCACTGCAGCCTCTCCCTGAGCGGCTGGCTCGGCCTTGCGCTTGTTCTTCCGATTGGAATTCTGGTCGTCCTGCCCGACTGGTTTCTTGCCGCTGCGGAGCCGATCGGCCTCCTCATCGTTGGCATACCGACTGGCAATCTCCATCATCCGTGATAGGGACATGTCGCCTGTTCGACCAAACTTCAGATTCAACTCTCGGTTACGCACGCCTTCCTTGAAAGCGCACACCGCCTGGTGCTCAGACACGTTCTCCACCGTGTGATGCAAGGTGGTCCATCGCTGGATGTAATCCCTCAAAGTTTCACTCGGCTTCTGCGCGCAGTGCTGAAGTTCTGCGAGTCCAGCAGGTCGTTTGCAGGTGCCTTCGAAGGTCCGAACAAAAAGTCGAGCGAGCTCTTCCCAACTATAAATACTCCTGGGGGCCAATTGATTGAGCCACGCCCGAGCGGAACTGCCCAGCATCAGGGGGAGGTGCTTCATGGCCACGTCGTCGTTCCCGCCTCCGATCTGCACAGCCACTCGGTAGTCTTCTAGCCAAGTGTCCGGCTTCGACTCACTGGTGAACTTGCTTACCCCCGCCGCCAACCTGAAGTTCGGAGGAATCTCCGCGGCTCTGATAGCACTACAGAAACATTTAGGCCCAGAGGCGGGCACTCGGCTGCCACTCGGTTGATCTCTGCCTCGCTCTTCTCTGGATGCCCGGTTTCGGTTGACCCGTCCTTGCACAAGGATAGACCTTGCGTCGAAACCTGGCCTCCGGGGATCTGGGGGAATCCTTCGCTCGTCATCACGCAGGCGCCTGCCCTCGTGCCGCTGGGGCGAGTGCGACCCGCTTCCCGGAGGAGGCGTAGGCACTCGACGGCGGTCGTGACGTCCGTTCCGACGGTCGAGTGGATCGTCGTTCCGACCCAGATGCCGGTCTTGCCGCGGGCCACGCTCCTCACGCCTCGGGGGCGATCTTGGACTGTGGGCCGACCATACGGTGTCTACAGCCACCGATCTGCTGTGAATCCTGTTGTGCGACTGAGAAACAACCGCGTTTTGTTCTTCAGCCGTTCGGAGCAAAGCTCGGATTTGCCGAAGGCCTCTCCCAGCCTCCGACTGGGAGGGTTGAATCGACTCCGCGATGCGAGCCACGGCTTCGAGTTTCTGGACTAGCGTGCGGAACACCTGAGCTTCGCGCTGACGCGATTGCCGCGGTCGTCGACTGGACTCGGGGACCAATCGGCGGGCCTGTTCGTCGAGTGAGCGTTGGATGTTTTCCAAGCGCGCACGTTCGGCCACGGTGGCCAAGCACGTGGCTTCGAGGGCCAGAGCCTCCGGGGAATCTCCCACGATGGGAGTGAAGAGTGCATCTTCGTTGCGGCGACAAAGCTCAGCCCTTTGCTCGGAGGTGAGGGGCTGAGGAATGTAACCGTCGTTGTCGTGCGATCGGTCGCCGCCGCTGCCGCCGTTTCCGCCGCGAGGAAAACCCGGCGGGCTGCGGCGCGAATCGACCATGAGGATTTCTGCCGCGGGATCGCTGCTCCCGCACTCGGAAACGGAATCTACGAGCCCGGTCGACGGATCGGCCGGCTCGTAGAGGTAGCCGTCGGGCTCAATGGCCGCGACTTGAGGGGTGGCCGTTTGGCGGGCCACCGCGTGTTTCACCCACTGCTGGAGCCGCGAGCGACCAGATCGTTTGCAGCGGTGTCCGGCGGGGATGGGGGACGATGAATACTGAGTCGATGGCTGTCGCAGGAGGACGCCGCCGGCGCCGGCGCGAAAGTGCGCAGCCCCCCGGGTGGGCAGAGCCTCGACGTCAATAGGGGCTTCCTGGAGCCATGCGGAGTCGTCGGCGATGAACATGAGTGCGCCGAGTCGGATCTCGTGGCCCAACGCCGAACCACCGCCTGACACCATGATGAAAGCGGTCGGAGGAGGAGTTGCAACCTCACCAGATGTCGCTAAGACGCCTTGCCCCACGGTGGGCGCCAACTGTCGTGGTTCTAAGTCTGACAGTACGAGTAGGGGGTACGAATGGAGAGGCAAGGCCCTAGCTATGGTGGTGTTGTACACAAGGTGTTTGCAAGTTCAGGCCCTTCTTGGAGGAAGTAATAGCCCTACGTCTCGGTGCCCGGAGGCTGGTCGACTAGTAAGTGTATTCGTGGGTTACAGAGGTGCGAACCCTTGTTCAGGAGGAGGGGGTGGCTTATATAGTGCGCCAGGACCCCAGCCATGCTCCACGTTACCAAGGGTTCAATGTACATTAAGGCAGGCGTTACTGATAACGCCTGCATTAAAGAGTAATTAAGGTGTTTACTACGGCGAGTAAATACCAGACCGTTGCTGTCTCAAGTGACACTTGACCTTCGAGGGTCGAGTGCCTTGGATTGGTCGAGTGGGGTTGAGTCGTCTTGTGGATGAGGCTCAGTCGAGTGGAGTGTCCTCTTGGACTGTCTCAGTCGACTGTCTCTATCGTCATAAGTTTTGCCTTTTGATCTTCTAGGACAGTGACCTTGGGTGGGGTACCTTGGTCGGACCTGTGAACCTACCTTAGGTCCGTAACCTCGTCAGGCACCAAATAGAACTTTTCGGTAGGGTGGAGTTTGACTTTTGATTTGGGACATATGTGGGTGTGAGAAAGTGGTTAAGGGTTTTGGAGCATATCACTAAGCACTTTGAGCAAGCAAGCCATTAACCAACACCTCATACCCTTTTGATAGTATTGGCTTTCCTATGCACTCAATGTGATCTTGGATCACTGAAATAGAAAATTTAGAGTCCCGAGCTTTGAGCTTGAGCCAATCCTTTTGTCCTTATCATATTGAAGGGGTTCCACATCCTCTAGTCCATGCCACTCCATCTGTTGAACTGGTCTAAAATATACTAGATGAAAACATTAGTCCAACAAGAGATATGTTGACATTAATTACCAAAATCACCCAGGGAGCACTTGTGCTTTCAGTGATTTGGCACTGGTGCAACACTTTCTTGAACTACACTCCTTTGTCATAAATGACAATAGCTTTTGCCTTTGTTTTACACATACAAAATCTAGCTGAGGGATTTCATAGGCCCCTATCGAACCAAGATTTCCTTCAATTCAATGAGCTAGAACAAACTATGATGCATATCACCTTCTTTGTTTGCTGACAAAATGGACTTATGGCTGGAAATCGCATATTGTCTGCTCTAAGATTATGTATATCCATCTGATGGGGCATTCAAAATTTTGTTTTCTTTTCAAATGGATTTGGAAGAGTGCAAGTAGGGTCAGGCATAAGATTTTCTTTTGTCTGGCTATGTATGACAGGATAAATACCAGGGGACTAATCAAGAGAAAATCATTTTATATGGACTCCTATGTATATGTGCTTTGCAATGAATCAACAAAATCTACTCTATAATTTCTAGGGGATTGTACTTTTGCACAATCTTGCTGGGCATCTATCTCTCCAAACAAACACATGTGTATATCTCTATTTGATGAAGTGCTTCTGCTCCACCAAACATTACCTAAACAGATTGCAATTGATATCATGCAAAGGAATGGAAAGATATTCAGAACTGAAATTCCTAGAGAGAGATCTTGGACAGATACTCAAGAAAGACCTTCTTCTTGTTAAGCATGAGACTGACGGTGTGGGCTCTTACCATCTCGACTCCCGACCACGTGGGCTGGGCTGAGGACCCCCTTGTCGGTTCCATCCTGGGCCACTTCGGGCAGCCCATTACGATTACAAGGAAGATCCCGAATACATGATGTATATTCCAAGACATTTGATCCATGGAGGACTCTACTTCCTCGTATGTGCCCGACTAGGAACATGCACCCTAGGACCCCCTAATACCTATATAAACCGAGGGGCTGGGCTTGTAGACAACATAAGTTAAATATTACAAACTCTTGGTAGATAGTTGTACTCCAGCGCAATAAACACAAGTAGAACATAGGGTATTATCACATCGGAGAGCCCAAACCTGGGTAAAATCTCCGTGTCTCTATTACCCTCGTTCCAAGACATCTAACTTAGGATCCCCTACCTTGAGATGTTTCGCTTTATGTTCTGCCAGAGACTAATAAGAAAAATATCGATTGCCTCACTAGGTGGATTATGTCCATGAGCTGACTAAAGACGGTACACACTTCCATTGATTCCTGTGTTAGGAAAAACCAGAGTGGGCTAGATGTTATTTCTATAATGTTTTTCCTTTTTGTATGTACATAATTTTATACTTTATTAATACAAATTTACCATAGAACAATTGTTCTAAGGTTTCGGGGTCAAAACTTAAATTTCGATCAGCCAAGAATGGTTCACATAAATCTCCAAGGCGTGGCACACTAGCACACAATAAATATAGTGAAACTCCTATGAAGGTATGTTGTAATACATGGAACTCCAAAACGTTTGTTATACTTACGTCGTACTCGATGACATATTATTCAAACACAAGTGGAACTCCCGTAGATATTTCAAGGTTAGTGAAACATGTGCACACCTGATGAAAATAATTGCATCATTAGTGATACTAATCATCACATTTGACTCGAGAGAGGTATATAGGAAAACATGTGTGAATATGTTGTAGACGCTAGTGAAACATGCTAAGATAATTGGGAAACTTAACTAGCAGTTGATCAAACATTACAGAAACATAGCAATTTTTCAGAATATATTTTAAGATTTTTTCAAAATTTCCTTCTTTATAATGAAATGAATTTGTGAAAGATCATCAAGACCGAAACATGCTTGAAACGCACTGAAACATTTCCATGAGTTTATAAAAATGCATCTAAAACAATAGTTATACAGTAAGTCTGAGGTTTTAGTGAAACTTTACAAAACTGTAGTGACACATGTGAAACAAATTGAATCATAGGCATACAAGCCAAAATTTTACAAGTACATATCAAGATAAACCAATGCAAAATCGTAGGCATACGAGTCTTCTTTTACAAGTACATATCAAGACAAAACTGTAAGTGCATCAAGTGCCCCGTTAGTGGTTTTAGAGTATTGAAGACAAATAGGTTAAGGGACTAATGTGTTTGTGAGCGTACACAAGTGATATAGTCACTGAAGATTTGGTTTAACCCATGGAAGAAGACCCCTAAAAATGTTTTTCTTTAGGTGAAGAAATTGGTACGGCCTTTGAAGAAATTGATGTGAATACTTTGAAGCTTGTAGACTTTGTTTTCATAGTTTTCTTCTTCTTGTTTTGAGTCATAGGAAGAAGTGTACTATTAAAGGGAGTCTAGGTGAATCATAGTTCACATTTCAAAGTGATGCTCAAACCTAGCCATACACAAGCTCTTTTGTGTGAAGCCTTTGGAAATCTCCGGAACAACTGACAATTTGCTAGCGGCAATGATGAAGTTCATCTGGTCGCTGACGAATTTGGTCATGCTGATGAGTTGGATTTCACGAGTGCGATGTGCCTATCATGAGGAAATCAAGTGCCCCGACAAAATTGAGAGATCAATTTTCCGACCGTTGCTGCGCTGCGGGCTAGCTGTCGAGTATATCCTTATTGTGACAACGACCATGTTTGAGAAGGGCATTTATGACAATTCATGTCGGGTTGCCCGGCTATAAATAGTCACCCCCACAACCACTTGTTGGTTGGCTGCTCTAGAGAGAACTTGACACTTGGTCATTTGAGAGCAACCCTTCCCCTGACGACTTTGAGAGAAACCTATGTGAGGAAAAACCCAACCAAAGCCAAAGTGATTGAGTATCACTGAAGAGATTGATCTGTGTGATCCCACGCCTGTTACCTTTGAAGGTTGTTATTCTTATAGACGGTTAGGCGTCATGTTCTGAGCATCCAAGAGCAATTATGGTCTTTGAAGGCTGTGCAACAACGTCATGGGATATCACATCTACTACCTCCTTTCCTTTCCTACATGTAGGATGTTTTGGCAGTTTATTTTAAACTGTCAAAACACCTTATATTTAGAAACAAAAGGTGCCTTTGTGAAAGGACTTAGGCTTTTACCTCGTTGTGAGGGGCCGAACCTGGGTAAACTCGTGCCTCTCGTGCCGTTCAACCCCTTCGAGCTAACCTACGTTGCGATTGCTCCACACCTAAGTCCTTTCACAAAAGCATCTGCCGTGACAAAACCACGACAAGTGTGGCAAACACATATTAAGATCCAGAGCACTGGATGACATGTTTCTAAGCATACCCTATACCTATACCTATATCTAAATAGGGAATCCTGCTAATATATTCTTCTCAATGTTCAACCATGTATTAGAAATGAATATATTGCAAAACAATTGTGCAACAACGTCGTGGAGTATCACATCTACTACAGACGTGAAGTTTCTGCACCAGATCTCAAATGAGCTCGAGTGAACAGTAAAATCGGAAAATATTTTTAAAATGTTACAAAAGTCTGATTTTTTTATGACAAATTTTCTAGAGCTTGCAAAGATTCATGTCTAAATCACATTTGAGAAAGCCGTGGCAAAAACAAAAAACAAAATCGATACTCTGAAAATGCTACATTCAAAAGCATTTTGGAGCACTAAATTTGTCTTTTTTGCCATGACTTACACAAATGTGATTTCTAGATGAAAATTTGCAAGCTTTAGAACATATGTCATAAAAAAATCATATTTTTTTGAACACTTTTTAAAATGTTTTTGATGTTACTGTTCATCCAGATCTCATTTAAGCTCGGGTGTAGAAGGGCACTTTCGATCTACTACCTCCTCTTCTTTCCTACTTGTAGGATGTTTTGGCTGTTTATTTTAAACTGTCAAAACACCTTATATTTAGAAACAAAAGGTGTAGTTGCAATATACTCCCTCCGTTCCGAATTACTTGTCGCAGGTATGGATGTATCTAAATGTATTTTAGTTCTAGATACATCCATTTCTACGACGAGTAATTTGGAACGGAGGGAGTACACTGCACTAGCCTTTATCTATAATGTAATGGATAGAAGAACACAACTATATAGATTAAATAAAGAACAAAACAATTGATTAGAGATTACAAGCTAATAGTAGTAGTTCTAAATCCTGTGGTGTGGATAAATAAAAAATAAAACAATTGATTAGAGATTACAAGCTAATATAATAGTAGTAGTACTAAATCCTGTGGTGTGGATAAATAAAGAATAAAACAATTGATTAGAGATTACAAGCTAATAGTAGTGGTACTAAATATGTGGTGTGGTTAATTTGATGAGAAGCTCTCGAAGCTCAAACTGCTGCTGCCGCTTTCCTTGGATGGATCCCACGAGACGGCCCAGTCTCGAGTAGCTGCACACCACACCTCTCGGCCGCTTCGACGATTCCGGCGACGACGGCTGCATGCTTCGCCCCCGTGCTTTGCTCCTTCCCATCCCTGCTCACCTCGGCCACCATCCCTCCAAGAGGGCGAAGAAACATCTCGACGACGCGCGCGGCAGGCCCGACCACATCCGCCTCCCACAGGGCGCGCTCCGCTTCTTCGTCCTTGGCCTTCCCGACCTTGAGCGAAAGCACCCTGGTGACGTCTAGGCGGCGGATGGTCCACCCAGGCAGGCGTCGTAGCCGGTGGATCTTCCGCAACTGGCTGCACGCCAGCCTGCATGTGTTCTCCTTGATTTGGTTCACGGCGGCCTCGAGGAGCCCCGCCCGTAGTTCGTCGTCTCCGTCCAGCGCCCCGGCGGCCTCCATCCGGAAGTAGGTGTCCATCTCCGGCACGCCTATGGCCCTCCGGATCCCGCGGGAGTAGTCCCCGTCTGCCCGGAAAAATTCCCGTACCTCGCCCACGAGGCCTTGCTCCACCATGCAGTCCACGCGGTCGGCGACGTACCGTTCTAGCACCGACGTGTCGGCGTCCACCCAGACAAAGGAACAGTCGTACCGCCGGCGGAATCCCGGCTCGTCGTCAACCAGCGCCTCGAGGTAGCTATTGGACCCGCCGGCGATGATCGGCAGGCGGCCCCTGGCAAGGACCGACTCCACGGCGCGCGTGGCCTCGCGCCGGAAGTCCGCGACGGAGTAGTCGGCGTCGGGGTGAACGCCGCCGATCATGTGGTGGGGCACCCCGGCTTGCTCGCGGGCGGTGGCCTTGTTGGTGACCACGGGGAGGCCATCGTGGACCTGTATCTTGTCTGAGTTAACGACCTCGCCTCCGAACCTTAGCGCGAGGTCGACGGCCAGCTTGGACTTGCCGGTGGCCGTGGCGCCCATAACAATAACGACCTTGGCTTTGCCATTGCCGCTCGCTGCCGCGCTAATGCCCGCCATGCATGCACGAGTATACGAAGTAAGTAAGTCGTGTGTGTTTGGTTGCTGCGCGCACGCTCGAGAAGGGCTTACGAATTCCGAGAAGATTGATCGGTGCATGAAACTAGCGGGAGATGGCTGTCTATTTATACTGCTATAGCCTGCAGGTAGATTTTGTTTTTTGGCGGTGTGGTTCTCGGAAGCAAGGAGACTGTCACTGTCTTAGCTGTGTTAACGCGCATGCCCGCCTACGTACTTTGTGTTTATAGTTTTCCAATGGTCAACTTTCAAATAAAATAAAATTCCGATAGTCGCGTCACTGGCTATTTTGCTACATTTTGGTTAGCGTTCGGTGGATTGAAAAAGAACAGTCTCTCTCGGGCTCAATGTCAAGATCACGGGAACCTGGCACGTACTTGCATTGCCCTGCCAGTCAGAATACAACTGGCAACTAAGCAACTCCTGCAAATACTACAACCGGTATCAGTACTCATGCATGCATGCCGATTCACAAAGTTTTCTTGCGATTTTTGTATTCGGAAAACAAAAGTTATATGGTTTCTTGTTTTCAAATTTCAGTCACGGGTTGTCTCGATGTTTCACCAAGTCACACCTTTACCTGTATTGTAATCTTAATAGGTTTAGTCTTAGGCACTTTTAGGGACTGAAGTTTTCAAAAATGGTTCAGAGAGGCGACTGGGAATTAGCCAAAAGTTAATAGCACTTCCACCTTATGAACACAAATTATATACGTTCACATATATTACCCGAGTCAAAGTCACGAGTTGACCGAGATTGAACTTGATTTATTCAATGTGGGGATGTGTCAACTGTATGTGTACGTGGCTGTTTCCCGATCGAGTAGGTGAGTCTGAACGAACGTACTGAGCTGCTCCTTCCTGGGAAACTTGATCGATTCTCGCGAAGAAAAGAAGAAAGTTACAACAGTAGTTTGTGGCACGGTGGAGAGACCGAGCACCATTACTTACCGTCACCGTCACGGAGTTAGACCGCGCTCGCTTGAGGAAGATTGACCCACCGTCTAGAACGCATGGACCAGAAACTATTTCGTGGGAACCGAAATGGCACGGATCTTGTTACCACAGCTTGTTCCAAGTGGAAGTATGAAAGCCCCCCTCAGACTCCATGCATGCATGAATCTTTCTCAACAAGCAGTACCGGGATAATCTTTGCTGCCTTGCACCGCGCAAAGAGTTCTTATAAGTTTTGTATTGCGAGGCTCTTGGGCCTGATTGGCCCCGGCCTGCCTGGGTTCCTTCAAACCAGAGCCAACTAGACCAGTAGGAGGACACACCCCTTCTGGGTTGTGTTTACGACATTATCTTGAACGCTGTGGACGACGCGTAATAAGAGCAACTCCAACGGGCCGATCCAAACGGACGGCGATTTCGTCTGCTTTTTGTCCGTTTGAGTCGGCC
The DNA here is from genome assembly GCA_902687465.1 of Secale cereale. Taxonomy (NCBI): domain Eukaryota; kingdom Viridiplantae; phylum Streptophyta; class Magnoliopsida; order Poales; family Poaceae; genus Secale; species Secale cereale. The sequence continues at coordinate 184,292,929 of LR738711.1, read as the reverse complement.
GCCCGCCCGGCGTCCGCCCTGTTTTTGATATGGGTCGGCAGCTGATGAGGACATCACTAACAAGGTTACACCCACAGCTCCAACTGACATATATACATGACCAATTATTAGAGCTCGCGCACGCCAATTAAATTACCAGGTACTTTCGTTTCTTGGTAATGAATCTAATGTTCATGAGAATATGATGCTGCCTAAATTGGATACATTTGTCTTGCTTACAAATGAAGGGCCTAGCTTGGACAAGAAGGATGAATATTGGAGCAAGATCAAGCATGAAGATGATGGCATGCGCAAGGGGAACAAGAATGGAGTTACAAGTGATGATTTCAGGACTTTGAAGCCACCATAATGAGTGCGTGAAGCCTTGGACGAAATATACAAGATGCCACTTCATAAATTTCGTCCAGAGACTATTATAGGTGCTGCGTCACCTTATTATTGGGCCAGGCCCATGTAATTTCGAAATACTTGAGTATAGGCTGTTTTTAGAGTCCGTATGTGTGGGGAAACAAGAGTTAGGGTTGGTTTCGGACCCCTCCACCAAGGGCCACGAAATTCCCCCCTCTTTCTCCCATATATACAACCTTAGGGCGTCGTTTAGACTTTGAGTTTTGTTTAGATTAAAGTTCGCCATAGCTGCAACTTCGCGTACTTCGTTTGTGTTCGACGACCAGACCAAGACGTCACAGAACCCCACTTGATCAATAAAGCTTTCCTCTTGAATTCACAATATCCAGATTGCAATCTCAGTTTCTTGCTTGTTCTTCGTTTGCCTGCAGGAAACAGACCTTTGTGGTCAGGTTGATCGTGCTCCGGCGTGGTCAATAACCTCTCGGAGTTGGTTTAGCGATTGCTAAGGCGCGACGTCCTCGCACGTTCGTAGTCGGATCGTCAAAGTCGACTTCCTCCAAAACGATAGCCACAATCTCATCGAAAGACGGGACACCTTTGCCTCTATCAAGTGGTATCAGATTTCCAGGTTGCTCGGTGAGATTTTACAGTTTTTCGTAGATTAGATCGAGTCTGTTCTTCATACCTACAGTCCACGAAAAGACAAAAAAAAAATTTAGGGTTAGTTCATCATATCCGAACCAGTCTGAGCCATTGCATTATCTTTTCCGTGTTTTCTTAGTTGAATTTGCGGTTGCATCGTCGTGTCAAGTTGCTGGTCTTAGCGTCTAGTCTTTTAGAGTTTCGAGTTCTGGTCATAAGTTGTCACGCCGCCGCCACAACATCTTCATCGCTATTGCCACATACCACCACCGATCTGTATCCATATACCACCACCAATCCGTATCCATATACCAGCACCGCTGCCAAATACCAGCACCGCTGCCATATTCTACCACCACATATCCACCACCAATCCGAGTTCTTTTCGTTCTAGATTAGCTTTCGAGATCCATCTAGTTTCGGTTTCGTATTTCCTTGCCTGAGTAGTTCTCGAAAAAAAAAAGAGTCTGGAGACCCCCGGGCAGTTTTTAGGCCAAAATTTCGACAGGTGAAAATATTTTTTCCCTATCCTATTTTTCGGCTTTTCTGAGTCTTTTGAGACACGTGCCATCATATTGTTTTTTTACCGCACTTTTTCGTCGTCGCTGCCCTGATTCAGAAAAAAAATTGTCAAAAAAATTTCGTGGCTATCATCTTAGTTTGACTTGGGAAGTGTTTTGAGACACTCGCCATTATAGTGATGTTCGGCAAAAAAAAAACGAAAAAAAAGAGGCGGAAAAAAAATTCAGAGTGTGCTTTTCCCTTTATTACGTGCATCGCCGTGATTTTGTTATTGTTCTAGGCTCGCGTCTCTAGTACGGTCTAGCCTATGACCAGCACAGTACCGTCGTTGAGCGTTTATTCAACTTTGCATCTCTGAATTGATTATTGCTGACCCCTTTTGCTACCATCTTATAAGCCTTCCCAGCTCCGCATACATCTACGTCGTGCGTTTGACTCTCCCTGGTAATCGCTTTATCCAAGCTTTGAGAGTTTTGACTACCACGGTTGCCGATCACCACCTGCTGCTGGGTAAGAACTGGTAAGAATTTGAGATTTGCTTGTCGGATTTGTGACACCCGCCACCACCACCACTTATTAGTAGTCTGTAGGATCATATTCTTGTGTGTTTCTATTGCTGCTAACCATGCCAGGATCACAAGTCGACGAGATTGACTGGGAGAACTTGACGAACAAGGAGCTTCATGATAAGTTTCAGCAAATGATGAGTGTACAAGTGCAAGATGTGCTAAACACATTGGACGAGGCCATGGAGAAGATAGATGGCATGGAGAAGACGTTTGAAACAAAGCTAGATAACAAGTTTGCTGAATTGCTTTCGCGTTTTCCACCACCACCGGCTGCTGCAGCTGTCCCACCTCTACAACAACAACAACAACAACAACAACAACAACAACAACAACAACAACATCGCCTTCCAAATCAAGTGGGACGAGCACAGCGCGTTCCCCTTGAGCCTGGTCAAGCTTCTGGTGCTGCTGTTGATGTTTCTGTAGCTCTTGCTGCTACTGCAGAGGTGGAGGACCATTACGAGGATGAGGTTGACCAAAATCAGAACTACGTGCAACAACCAGCACCACCACCACCAAGTCGTCCTCATGCATATCATCGCAACGGTAGGGCTGCACCACCACCTGAGGTACATGACCATCTTCCTAAACTGAAATTGAATATTCCACCATTTGAGGGTAGATATGTTCCTGATATATATCTTACTTGGGAGTTAGAAACTGAACAACATTTTACATGTTTACATTATCCCGAGGAGAGACGTGTTCCTGCTGCTGTTTGTGCTTTCACTAGTTTTGCATGTGTTTGGTGGTCTGAACATTGTAGATTATATCCTATTCCAGCTACTTGGGCTGCTTTGAAAACTGCTATGCGTACTCGTTGGGTTCCACCATATTATCAACGTGAATTACTTCAAAAACTGCAACGCTTAAGACAAGAAAAAAAATTATGTAGAAGAATATTATCAGCAATTACAAACTGGCCTGATTAGATGTGGTATTGTTGAGGAGAATGAAGCTATGCTTGCACGTTTTATGGGTGGATTAAATAGAGAGATTCAGACCATTCTAGAGTATAAGGATTATAATAATATCACTCGTTTATTCCATCTTGCTTGTAAAGCTGAACGTGAAGTGCAGGATCGACAAGCATTGGCGCAGACTAACTTTTCTGCAGGTCGACCTTCATCATGGACACTGCGTGCATCCTCTACTTCCACACATTCTACTGCACCGACACCTCCATCAGCTGTTACCGCCAGCCGTGATACAAGGAAGCAGGCACAACCACCATTATATGCCAAGAGCACACCTATTGGGCCTGCACAGAGTTCGTCTTCTTCCATGGCATCAACAGGGCACACCAGTGATATTATTTGTCATCGTTGTAAGGGAAGAGGACATTTTGCGAGAGAATGCAAATCTCAGCGTGTAATGATTGCTACTGAGGATGGTGGATATGAGTCCGCTAATGACTATGATGAGGAGATTTTGGCTCTTATTACACGTGAAGAACACGGCGAAGACGATTCTGATCATGAGACGCAATACATGGCTCCTGAAGATGCTGACAAGTATGAATGTTTAGTTGCTCAACGTGTTTTAAGTGTGCAGGTTACACAAGCTGAGCAAAATCAGAGGCATAATTTGTTCCATACAAAGGGAGTTGTGAAGGAACGTTCTGTTCGCGTGATCATAGATGGAGGGAGTTGCAACAACTTGGCTAGCATGGAGATGGTGGAGAAGCTATCTCACACCACAAGACCACATCCACATCCTTACTACATCCAATGGTTCAACAACAGCGGCAAGGTTAAGGTAACACGTACTGTTCGTGTGCATTTCAGTATCTCTACATATGCTGATTATGTTGATTGTGATGTGGTACCTATGCAAGCATGTTCCTTATTACTTGGTAGACCATGGCAATTTGATAAAAATTCTGTACACCATGGTAGAAACAATCAGTATACTCTTGTTCATAAGGATTAAAATATTACTTTGCTTCCTATGACTCCTGATTCCATTTTGAAAGATGATATTAATAGAGCTAATAAAGCAAAACTGGAGAAAAATAAGAGAGAAAATCAGATTGTGGCAAAGGAATTTGAGCAACAAATGAAGCCTAATAATAAACCATCTACTGTTGCTTCTGAAATTAAATTGACAAGTGCATGTTTATTTGCCACCAAATCTGATATTGCTGAGCTAGATTTTAGCAAATCTGCTTGCTATGCTTTTGTGTGCAAAGAGGCATTATTTTCATTCGAGGACGTGCCTTCCTCTTTGCCTCCTGCTGTCACTAACATTTTGCAGGAGTTCATGGACGTCTTTCCACAAGACGTGCCACCGGGATTACCACCTATTCGAGGGATTGAGCATCAGATTGACTTAATTCACGGTGCATCGCTACCCAACCGCGCACCATACCGTACCAATCCAGAAGAGACGAAGAAGATTATGCGTCAAGTACAGGAGCTACTCGACAAAGGTTATATACGCGAATCCCTTAGTCCTTGTGCTGTTCCTATTATTCTAGTGCCGAAAAAGGATGGTACATCGCGTATGTGTGCTGATTGTAGAGGCATTAATAATATTACTATTCGTTATCGTCATCCTATTCCTAGGCTAGATGCTATTCTTGATGAATTGAGTGGATCTACAATATTCTCCAAAATTTATTTGCGTAGTGGATACCATCAAATTCATATGAGATTGGGAGATGAATGGAAAACAACATTTAAAACTAAGTTTGGATTATATGAGTGGTTAGTCATGCCTTTTGGGCTAACTAATGCACCTAGTACTTTCATGAGATTAATGAATGAAGTTTTACGTGCTTTCATTGGACGATTTGTGGTAGTATACTTTGATGATATATTGATTTTTAGCAGATCTTTGGAGGAACATTTACGTGCTGTTTTTATTGCTCTACGTGATGCATGTTTGTTTGGTAACCTTGGAAAGTGCACCTTTTGCACCGACCGAGTGTGTTTTCTTGGCTATGTTGTTACTCCACAGGGAATTGAGGTTGATAAAGCCAAGATTGAAGCTATTGAGAGTTGGCCGCAGCCCAAAACGGTCACACACGTGAGGAGTTTCCTTGGGCTCACTGGATTCTATCGGCGTTTTGTGAGAGATTTCAGCACCATTGCTGCACCTCTCAATGAGCTTACAAAGAAGGATGTGCCTTTTGTTTGGGGTACTGCACGGGAAGAAGCATTCACGGTATTGAAAGATAAGTTGACACATGCTCCTTTATTTTAATAAGACTTTTGAGCTTGAATGTGATGCTAGTGGAATTGGGTTAGGAGGTGTGTTATTACAAGATGGTAAACCTGTTGCATACTTTTCTGAAAAATTGAGTGGGCCTAGTCTGAATTATTCTACTTATGATAAGGAATTATATGCTCTTGTTCGGACTTTAGAAACATGGCAACATTATTTATGGCCCAAAGAATTTGTTATACATCCTGATCATGAATCTTGGAAGCACATTAAAAGTCAAGCAAAACTGAACTGTAGACATGCTAAATGGGTTGAATTCATAGAGACTTTCCCTTATGTTATTAAACACAAGAAGGGAAAAGAAAATGTTATTGCTGATGCATTGTCTCGTCGTTATACTATGCTTTCACAACTTGACTTTAAAATATTTGATTTGGAGACCATCAAAGATTAATATGTGCATGATGCTGAATTTAAAGATGTATTGCAGAATTGTAAACAAGGGAGAACATGGAACAAGTTCGTCGTTAATGATGGATTTGTGTTTCGTGCTAACAAGCTATGCATTCCAGCTAGCTCTGTTCGTCTTTTGTTGTTGCAGGAGGCGCATGGAGGAGGATTAATGTGACACTTTGGCATGAAGAAGACAAAGGACGTACTTGCTACACATTTCTTTTGGCTAAAGATGCGACGGGATGTTGAGCGTTTTGTTGGTCGCTGCACTACATGTCAAAAAGCTAAGTCACGACTCAATCCTCATGGTTTATATATGCCTTTGCATGTTCCTAGTGTTCCTTGGGAAGATATATCTATGGACTTTGTTTTAGGTTTACCTCGAACAAAGAAGGGGAGGGATAGCATATTTGTTGTCGTGGATAGGTTCTTGAAGATGGCACACTTTATACCATGTCATAAAAGCGATGCTGCTGCTAATGTTGCTGACTTGTTCTTTCGTGAAATTATTCGCTTGCATGGTGTGCCAAATACTATTGTTTCAGATCGTGATACTAAATTTCTTAGCCACTTTTGGACATGTTTATGGGCTAAGTTGGGGACTAAACTGCTTTTTAGTACTACTTGTCACCCCCAAACTGATGGTCAAACTGAAGTAGTCAACAAAACTTTGTCTACTATGCTTAGGGTTGTTTTGAAGAATAATAAGAAAATGTGGGAAGAATTCTTGCCTCATATTGAATTTGCTTATAATCGTTCGTTGCATTCTACTACTAAGATGTGCCCTTTTGAAATTGTCTATGGTTTCCTACCTCGTGCACCTATTGATTTGTTGCCTCTTCCATCTTCGGAGAAGGTTAATTTTGATGCTAAACAACGTGCTGAATTGATCTTAAAAATGCATGAGTTAACTAAGGAAAATATTGAGCGCATGAATGCTAAATATAAACTTGTTGGAGATAAGGGTAGAAAATGTGTTGTCTTTGCACCTGGAGATCTTATTTGGTTACATTTGCGTAAGGATAGGTTTCCTAATTTGCGCAAGTCAAAGCTAATGCCACGTGCTGATGGTCCTTTCAAGGTGTTAGAGAAAATAAATGATAATGCATATAAACTTGAGTTGCCTGCAGATTTTGGGGTTAGTCCCACATTTAACATTGCAGATTTGAAGCCTTACTTGGGTGAGGAAGATGAGCTTCCGTCGAGGACGACTTCAATTCAAGAAGGGGAGGATGATGAGGACATCACTAACAAGGTTACACCCACATCTCCAACTGACACATATACAAGACCAATTACTAGAGCTCGCGCACGCCAATTAAATTACCAGGTACTTTCGTTTCTTGGTAATGAATCTAATGTTCATGAGAATATGATGCTGCCTAAATTGGATACATTTGTCTTGCTTACAAATGAAGGGCCTAGCTTGGACAAGAAGGATGAATATTGGAGCAAGATCAAGCATGGAGATGATGGCATGTGCAAGGGGAACAAGAATGGAGTTACAGTGATGATTTCAGGACTTTGAAGCCACCATAATGAGTGCGTGAAGCCTTGGACGAAATATACAAGATGCCACTTCATAAATTTCGTCCAGAGGCTATTATAGGTGCTGCGTCACCTTATTATTGGGCCAGGCCCATGTAATTTCGAAATACTTGAGTATAGGCTGTTTTTAGAGTCCGTATGTGTGGGGAAACAAGAGTTAGGGTTGGTTTCGTACCCCTCCACCAAGGGCCACGAAATTCCCCCCTCTTTCTCCCATATATACAGCCCTTAGGGCGTTGTTTAGACTTTGGGTTTTGTTTAGATTAAAGTTCGCCATAGCTGCAACTTCGCGTACTTCGTTTGTGTTCAACGACCAGACCAAGACGTCACAGAACCCCACTTGATCAATAAAGCTTTCCTCTTGAATTCGCAATATCCAGATTGCAATCTCAGTTTCTTGCTTGTTCTTCGTTTTCCTGCAGGAAACAGACCTTTGTGGTCAGGTTGATCGTGCTCTGGCGTGGTCAATAACCTCTCGAAGTTGGTTTAGCGATTGCTAAGGCGCGACGTCGTCGCACGTTCGTAGTCGGATCATCAAAGTCGACTTCCTCCAAAACGATAGCCACCATCTCATCGAAAGACGGGACACCTTTGCCTCTATCAGCAGCGCGCCGAACGCGTCGACCCATATGTGCCGGCGTGGCGTGCTGACCTCACAATTTTACATTGATTAATTTTACATTGATTTGCATTCAACATATTGTCAAATGAAAATGTTTTACAAGCCAAATAATCTGGGCGCCCAAATAAATAGTATAGTTTTACAAGACAAATACAAATAAAAATGTTTCACATAGTTTCGCAAACGAATAAAAGAAGATACATCTATTGGTTTCCAACATGAGCCCACATATGCTCAACCAAATCATTTTGCAGTTGCACGTGAGTTTCCCAATCATGCATGTCTTCATGAAATTGAGTGAACTACTCAAATGTTGCCGCTACTCCCTGCTCAGGCACAACATTCTCACCCTAAAACTGAAAGCCTTGATCGTATAGACGTTCCGGGCGCTCGTCTTCTACGATCATATTGTGCATGATCACACAAGCAGCCATCACCTCACATAGTTTTTGCGTGCTCCAAGTATTAGTAGAATACCGAACGATGCCCCATAGAGATTGCAAAACACCAAAGGAGGATGTGAAGGCGGCGGCAGTTGGAAGAGTCGCCGGTAAAAATGGGCGGCGGCGTCAGTGACGGAGGAGGCGGGCGATGGTTGCTTGTTGGCCGAGGGGGTGAGAGGGGAGGCCAATGTGCCACAGACCAGCGGGCTCGGGGACAGAAGTAGGCAAGCGCGCGCGCGTCCGTCGCTTGTCCGGGTCGACGCAAATTTGGCCCAAAAATGGGCCGGGAATGAGTCGCTCGCGGACGAAAAACAGACACACGTCCGTTTGGGTCGGCGCGTTGGGCCGCCTTTTGTGTCCGCGCCGACCCGAATGGACGGCCACGGACGAAATGGGTCGCCCCATTGAAGTTGCTCTAAGATGACAATTGGGAGGGTTTTTCTTCGACAGGCCTCTACCTCGGTCTTCAAAATCGTTGCATTTTTGCAGCACTGACACATGTTGTCTAGGCAGCGCGGCCGCGAGTGTATGGAGCATACTCCCTCCGTCCGGTATTGAAGTTGCTCTAAGATGACAATTGGGAGGGTTTTTCTTCGACGGGCCTCTGCCTCGGTCTTCAGAATCCTTGCATTTTTGCAGCACTGACACATGTTGTCTAGGCAGCGCTGCCGCGAGTGTATGGAGCATACTCCCTCTGTCCGGTAAAGAGTGAACGTTTGACTTCAAAATTTGTCCACAAAAGAATGTACTTATATCTTCCCAATGCACTTTAAAGTAGAAAAAATACTTCTCTCTCATCACACGGTAATCAAGACCAATAATAAGCTACACATGGTCTTCTTAATTTCTACATGCACATAGCTCATTGGGGGTTGATTAATTAAAGAGGAGAGAGATGATGACTTGCACTTTTGCAATGCATTTTTTACTTCACTTCATAATTTGTTCTAAAATCTCTAGATGTTCACTCTACACCGGACGGAAGTATGAAGGACGCGATGTTTGTTGCCGCTCGCCGACTATGCCCTTTGAGTCAGTGGCCACTTGGTTGTCTTTTTTTGTCTCTAATGTTGTCTTTGGGCGTGTTTGTGCTGATGCCGCAGTAGACTATTTTATTTCGCTGTGCTTGAACTTGTTGTGTAGGCGTATTGATGTTTTTTTAAATAAAACGAGGCGATAGCCTATTTCACAGAAAATAACCTTTGTTGCCAAGTACTCGCAAGTTCCAACATTTACTCAGCATATATATCCACATCTACTCGTGCTTTTTTGTGTGTGGAATGGACCCCAACATATATTTTGAAGCTATGATATGTTCTATGAGAAAATCATATACTACCACCATTTAACTCAGACTCTTTCTTGTCGCAAATTATATTGACAGTAGGTAAACTAAAGTTACTCACGAATAGGTGGCTGGCTAACTTCTTGTAGTGCCACTGGACTTCTCGTACATACTACCTACCGAAGACCAACAATTGGAGGAGTCAACAACCATGAACAATCCTTGTAATAGCAACGGTAAATTGTGGAAACTTACTCGCTCCATTCCAACGTAGTGGAGTGAATTGCAAAAAACCACCACATTTCAAGTTCATATTCGGATTTGCAACCAAACAATTCAGTCAAAGAAGCCTGGTAAGCTATGATGGCGGTCTCCCCTTCCCCTCCTCTCCCCTCTCCTCCCCGCTCCCCGTCTCTCTCTCTCCCTGTTCTCGTCACTGGCAATGGCCCCTCGCAGCGGCGCGTGCCCTTTCCCGTGCCCTCCCACTCCCCCCCGTCGCCCCCCGCTGCATGCGGCGCCGGGTGGTCCTCCTTACTCCGGTCGCGCGGTGGCTCGCTCGGTGGCCTCTCCTGGCTCTTCGGCCTTCCACGGCTCTCGTTTCTGGGCTTTGGGAAATGCGGATGATTCGGCCTCTGATTCGGAGGAGTGTGTTTCGTCCGTGATGGTGGCAGTGGTGCCAGCCGTCCCTGCGTCGGGCCGTGCCCGGAAATTTGCTCCAGGAGGCCGGGGTCGGCCGGTGTCGGTGCCTTCAGGGTCGTCGGGGTGGATGCATGTTGCTCGGCGCCGGCGATTGACGGGTCAGGGCCCGGCACATTCCCCGGATCTTGGTCACCTCAGTCCCCCCCCCCCCTCCGCTGTGCTGGATCCGGGTGCTGTGGGCTCTCCGGGTGCTGGCGCCGCTCTTCCTGCTCCTCTCCGGCCGGGGTTGCTGTCGCTGGCGGCGGACGCGGGGTCGGCTGGTGGCCAAACCCTAGATCCGGATTGCCCTTTGGTGGAGGGGGGGGCATGTGGCCATTTGTGCCGGCTGGCTCCCAGCCTGGTAAGGGTTGGCCACCTAGGCCCCCGGCTCTGTCTTCGTTAGTTGTGTTCCCCCGTCCCGTCTGTGGGCCCAGAGGGGTTGGTTATGTCCACTGCTTTGCGTCCTATCCCTCCCCCGGCCCGCTGTCCCGCGCCGGCCCATTCTGGCCCGGCCTGGCTTGGCTATATATGGGTGCGCCGCGGTTCCATTCCCCCCTCCTAGGGTTTCCGGCTTCCGCCGCTGATATTCGCAGGGCGCGCCGTCCTATCCGCCATTTCTCCAGATCCAGTTCCTCTCCTCCTCCTCTCCTCCTCTCTTTAGCTGAAGTGCTCGCCATGGACAAGTCGAGGGGCTCCTCCTCTGAGGCTCTTTCGGGTAGCAAGCGGGCCCATGAAGCTTCGCAGGGCAATGGTGCCGATCTGGCGTATGAAGCAGAGTTGCGGTCGAAGCTCGAGACTAAGCTGGCGACGCACGAGGTGTCTCACGAGAGGGAGGCTTGGGTGGCGGGACCGGAGCAGCCTCTTCGCGACGAGCAAGAGTGCTCGGCTGCCAGATCTGGGATGACGCTCCCTGGATCTGGTGGTGTGTCGGGGCCGGGGGCGGATCCGTGGGAGGCGGCCGCTGCCTCGATGGGTGGTGGCTCCTCCTCATCGGCGCCGTGCCCTGCTCCGGCCAGGGGTCCGGCACCTCCGCCTCGGCCGCCCCCTCGCTCTTTCGTGGCTGGTGTTGCCTCTCATTCGGGGCCGCACTACGGTCCAGGCTCCTCTTCCTCACTAGTCAGAGATCGTCGTGCTCCTCCTTCTACTCCGGGTGCCTCGTCTGCGGTTCGTGGTGATGGCATCTTGCCGCCGCCTCGTCCTCCCGCCAGCAATCTGTTGCCGTTGGACCCTCTCCGTCCCTGACCTGCTTCGCATGCCATCGCCCCAACCACTTCCAGTCAAGGTGCACCAATCCTCCCTTCTGCCTCATCTGCCGCTCGGATGGAAATCTTACGGTGGACTGCCGCAATCGATCCAAGAGCCCTTCCTTCGTTCAGTTTGGGTTGGGTTTGCCAGGCTGCTCTTTCTTCGCTCTGGATGCTGATGTTCCTATGGTGATGGCTGCGCCTTCTCTCTCTATTGCGGCCATCATTACGGTGTGTGGTCAGAAGATTACCCTGCAGATCCTACTGGATGGTCTGAAGATTTGGGATGATACCGATTGGGATTGGCAGGTGCGCCAGCTCTCAGAATATGAGTTCGCAGTGGTCTTCCCCTCCAAGGACTGTCTAAGGATGATCTCCTCGTGCACCAGCTTTACTCTTCCTCTAAACGAGCTGGTGGTGTCAGTTAAGGCGGCTACTTGTGGTGCGAAGGCGGTGGGCCCTCTTACCAAGACTTGGGTGCTAGTTGATGACGTGCTAGTTGGGTTACGATCCGTGGAGTTCATGATGGCTTTTGTTAATCTCATTGGCAAACATGTGGAAGTTGATGCGGAGTCTTTGGGCAAGGTTGGTCTGGTTCGTCTCAGTGTGTGGTGTATTGACCCTGTCTGCGTTCATGGTGCCGTGGATGTCTCTCCATCTCCTGAGGGTGTGCGCTTACGAGTTCGGGTCGAGGGTGCTGATTTCCATGTTCCCCCACCGCCCCTCCTTCCAAGCCTTCTGATCAAGATGACATGCAGAGGGATGGCTCGGGCAACGGGCAAAACCCTAGTGGCGGCACGGATCCTCGCTTTACTCAATCTGAATGGGATAAACTGGACCTTGATGAACGGGAGCTGCTCAAGGACAATGCCCCAGCTGCTAATCCTCAGAAGGAGGGCGCGGCTCCCCGTCATGCCGATGCTGGTAAAGGGACCCCCTTCTCTGGTGTGTGATCCAACGTGCCTATTTTCCCACAATCTCCCTCCTTCTCTGGGATTGAGGATCTTCCCGCTCCCCCCCATGATCCAGCGAACACTCAACTCTGAAGAAGAAGAAATTGTCGGTTCAAAAGTTTTCTGCTAAGAGTCGGGCTTCTTCTGCCTCCAAGCATTCGGTGGCGGGTCTAGCTCGGCGCCTGGATAAGGATCTGGGTTCTGCCTCGGGATCTGGCCCGGGTCCGGTGTTGCCTGTGCGGTGGTCCCCGGTGCTGCGTTCTCCGGCGTCCACGGCTCGAAAGGGATGGCGCGTGCACGACTCTGGCGTCTCGATGGCGGTGCGGCTGAGCGGTGCGCCGCGGATAGGGATCTTCCTCCTCCATGTCCGTCTGTCCAATCCCCTCCCCCTGCTTCCCCTATTCGCCTTGTTTTACCTGCACTATCGGATGATCATCTGCTTCATATTATGTCTGGTGTTGGGGTGGCTACTGTACCGGGGTTGGGCTCTCCTTCTCGCCTTCTTTTTGTTATTAGGGCAATGAAGCTGCCTAGGCTGCTATTGCAAAGGCCATGGAGGCTGCGGCTGTTGCTGCCAATGCTGGGGCCCCGGGTCAGTCTAGGGAAGGTGGAGTGACAAATGGTTGTGGCCAGTCGTCTCCACCTCTCGCTCAAGTTAAGAAAGGCCATTCCAAGCGCTCCAAGGCGTGTTTGGCCCCATGCAGATCGGGCCTTCGTATTAAAAACCTTACCTTCAAATGAGAGCTCTTTTCTGGAATGTTCGTGGTTTCGGTGCTAGGGGGCGCCGAAACCATATTCAAGACTTGGTTTGTGGAGAACATATTGACATTTTAGGGTTTGTCGAAACGTTTAACGAATCATTCTCCTGTCCTGAACTGTCTGCGGTGGCTGGCATGGCTAGGTTCGACTGGCACTTTCTCCCTGCTTTGGGCCATTCTGGGGGCATCTTGATAGGGTCCAAGCGGGACGTGTTTGACTTCATTACCTTTGATCATGGAATCTTTTGGGCTAGCTGTGTAGTTCATCACCGCCAGCTGAACACTTTATGGGAATTTATGGTGGTTTATGGCCCCGTGGATCAATCTCTTACTCCTCTATTTGTAGATGAACTTTCGATTAAGATTGAAGCTTGTAATATTCCTCTTATAATTGGCGGTGATTTCAACTTGTTACGCTCTCCGACAGATAAGAACAGTCCTAATTTATCTTGGCCTCTTGCCAATGCTTTTAATGATTTCATCAGTAATTGTGCACTCCGTCAGCTTCCTAGGGTGGGGGCGCGGTTCACCTGGTCTAATCATTAGTCCTCTCCTGCGTGGTCGGTGTTGGATCGTGTCTTTGTCTCTGACAGATGGGATTTGCTTTTCCCGTGTGCGGTGCTAAAAGCCAGGCATGCGGTTGGCTCCGACCATGTCCCCCTAGTCCTGGATGCGGGCATCCTCTCCCTTGTGTCTCCTTCCCATTTCCAATTTGATGCCTCTTGGCTTGTAGTGGAGGGATTTTGTGAGATGATGGCCGCCAAGATCTCTAATCTTCTTTCTTCTCCTCGTCGCTCCTTTGGTCCCATGGATGACTGGCACAAAGTGTTTTATGAGCTTCGTAAATTATTAATGGGTTGGTCTCGGAATAGGGCAGCTAAGCTCCGTAGAGATAAAGAGACCCTTGAACCTCAACTCCGGGTTCTGGACCACTCTGCTGACTTGTCTGGCCTCTCCACTTCTCAATGGGCCACTCGTTACTCCGTGGAAGACGCCTTGATGCTGCTACATCAGAAGTCGGAAATTTACTGGCGTCAGCGCGGTGCCCTTAATTGGACCCTAAAGGGGGATGTTGTAATGCCTAGTATGAGATTATACCTCCCACGTGTCGAGGCACGACTTAAAGGTATAAGCTCATACTAGAATGATCTCAAGTATGGTATCTTTGCACGACTCATGTAAAAGAGGGATGAAATTGCAAAAGAGTAGTTGGCTTACACTCGCCACGTCACACAATACATTACATAAGCAATCACCATCCAAATAACATCATAGTCCGTCTACGGACGAAGATCCAAATGAAAGATACCATAAATAAATAACACAAGATCCCGATCATCCTAGTAAGAGCCCTACTGATCCTCTGGATAAGACACATAGTATCGCCCACGCTCTTCGTCGAACTCCCAGTACAACTCTGTGCCATCACCTGTGTAGTTCACCATGGTACCTGCATCTGGTGTTGTGTAGAATCTGTGAGCCACGGAGGACTCAGCAATCCCGTTCGCGGGTAGCAAAACTATCTAAGCCTTGGGTGTGGAACAAGGCTGAAGAACAAGGTTGCAGCTGCACTAGCACTAGCTTACATGTATAGAGCGAGAAGAGAAGTGCCAACGATCGTCAAATGATCACGAAGTGATCCTATCTAAGCACGTCAAACATAACCCCACCGTGTTCACTTCCCGAACCCCTTCGGAAAGCGACCGTCACGGTTACTCACGCCGGTAGTGTATTATGAACATGGTGTCAAGTTTTCTACAACCGGATATTAACAAATTCCCATCTGCCACATAACCGCGGGCACGGCTTTCGAAAGATCAAACCCTGCAGGGGTGTCCCAACTTAGCCCATCACAAGCTCACGATCTGTGGAGTCGCAACTCCAAGGTGGGAAGACCCGAGTATTCTCGGAATCCCGTGCTCAAGATATTTCGAATAAGATCAAACTAATCCAACAAGACCTCCCGGCGTGCCGACACCCTGATATTAGCCGCGCGTATCTCGTCTCAGGCCACGACCGGATGGGACAAGCTACAGGTTTTTACCAGCCCTTGAGTTTCCTCGAGGTGGCTCCGCAGCACGCCCAGTTTGGACCAACACTCATGTGGAGCACTGGCCTGGGTTGTTGATTAAGAAAAGGGTTTATAACTCCCTATGCAAGTTTTAGTTGTTAGGCAAATGTAAAACCAATGTTGGGCCTCGCTGGAAATGCTTTAGCGCTAAGCGGGTTATCGAGGGGGGCCCATAAACCTCAACCGTGTTAGGGACGCAAAATCAAGGAACATAACACCGGTTTAAACGGTTCCTAGGGTGGCATGAGTGGAACAAAACACCAAGCAAGAGGCTTAGCCTTCCACCCATTACCAATATATAGATGATTTAGTTTAACATATTAGATAGTGTGACATCCCAACAATAACTTCATCATAAAGCAAGTATTTTCAAATCTTCTCTTGCAACTAACAATGCTATAAGAGGGGCTGAGCGAAGCTTACGTAGCCAAACAACGGTTTGCTAGGTTGGGTGATTAGAGAGGTTCATGGCAACAATAGAAGGCTGACGAACAGACATAGGCATCGAGGCAATAAGCTAAAGAGCGTAACATCTAGCAATAGGCAAAGATAGTAATGATATCTAGGTCAGGTCATCTTGCCTATTGAATCCTCGGAGGGAACGTAATCTGGCTCCTCACACTCAACCTCGGTAGAACCCTCGTTCTCAGTATCTTCACCAGGCTCTAACCAAACACAACAATGCACAACGGAACAAAATCAATCAACATGCAGTGCTCAATCACATGATGCATGAACATGAAGCTTGAGAACATGGAAAGACATGATGCATGGCCTAGGGTCACAAGAATGCAATATCATCACAACCACAAGATCAACCACACATAATGAAACAAGCAAAAGAACAAGTTGGCAAGTTTATGTAGATTATCAAACAAGCAACCAACATGTTTAAAAGAGGTTGTTTAACATGGCAAGGGTGCAACTAACATAACAGTAACATGTTAGGAAATTTAAATGGGCTGGAATTAAATACAACAATATCCAGAAAATCCCATCTTCATATATTTGCATTTGGGACAGATTTGAAATACTACTGTGATGGAGTTGTCAAACATGCTAAACAACAGCACCAAAATATTCTACACATTTTTCTACCCCGAATGCTTATAAAGTTTGTTGAAATTGGAGTTGTAGAGAATTAGTTATGAATTTTGCAAGTTTGAGCATATTTAAATCTAATTTAAAATCAAACAACATTTAAATATTTTTAAACATGGCAGCAAGTGACATTTTCATAATCTACACAAAATTCTAAGCACTTTAAAATATATGACACGTTTTATTTGTATGCATGGATAATTAGTTATACACAAATACAAAACAGTGGCATTATGAAAAAAAATGCAAAGCACTAGAGAGAGGAAGTGCTAAAACCCACAGACAGAGAAGAAAAATAAACATGGGCCCGAAGAATCATAGTTCATCAGCCCAGCTATGGGATCAGGCTCGAGCGCAGAGTGTGGGTGCGGCAACAAAAAAAATGAGGGACCTGGAAATCGAACCCAAGCCCTCCTGGTCTGGGTCGGCCTGGGATTTGAACCCAGGATCTGAAGCAAGTGTTCGCGCGAGATTAACCAGTGCGCTACAGGCCTGCTTGTGAAGGAATTGGGCACGCCCTCTTAAGAGACGACCCAGGGTCGAGCTCCTCTATAAAAGACAGAGAAGAAGACGGCTGCGTCGACGGCACAAGCGAGGGCAGCGCGCGATGCGAGGGTGGAAGAGCTGCAGCGGGCGTGCGGGATTTGGAGCCTGAGCGGGCTCAAGAGATCGGAAGCTAGGAGAGGCCCGGGCGCTCAAGTTCGAGCACATGCTCGTCTCGGGCCATGGCGAGGCACGGGGATGCAGGGGAAGTGGAGGTGCAGCGAGGCTCTAGGCGTGATCAAGCAACAGCGAAGCACTGCGGGTGCGCGAGAGTGAGTGAGGACATGCAGCATCACGGCGAGCGAAGCCAGATCCTACCTAGACGCACAACGAAAAAGAATGCAGGAGGTCGGAGCACCGGGAGCGTGATCAGAACATGGATGGCATGACGCTTATGGAGCGAAAATTGAATGCAAGATGGGGTAAGAAGAAGGTTGGGTATACCTAGTATATCTAGGACGTGGTTTAGTGGACCGGGGCGCAGCAGATCGACGACGGGGAGGCGACGAACTCCGGTAGACTTGCTGTCCGCGAAGAAGACGAGTAGTGGAAGAAGATGCCGCGGGTGATGGTGATCCTTGGGCGCGTCTTGGCGTCTGGATGGAACCAGGACGGAGTTGCAATGCTCGAGGACGAGAGGAGGAAGGCCGGCGGAGCTCCTATGCCAGGGGGCAGCTCGCGGCCTCGCCGGCCATGGCTCCTGGAAGCAGCGGGGCAAGGCGATAGGTGGTGATTTGTGGAGAGGCGGCGGCGTAGAGGGAAGAGAGGGAAAGAGAGAAACCCTAGGGCGAGGCCTGGGACCGCTTTATAGGAGAGGGGGCGCGGCATCGGGGCTGGTCCTCGTGGCCATGTATGCCCTTCCTCTGCTTTTACTGTGAGGGGGATGTGGCGAGAGGAGGAAGAAAAGGGAGAAGGGAACGGTCGCTGCAGGTGGGCTCAGCGCGGGTGGCCAGCGTGGCAAGCTGAAATTACCAGCGAAGGGGGGACAGAGGTGGGCTGCTGTTGTTGATGGGCCTCGGCTGGGCTGCGAAGGAGGGCAAGAGCCAGTTAGTTGTGGTTGCTGGGCTGTACTGATGCTGCTCTCTCTCTCACACACATCTTTTTTTGATTAAATAAATAATAGCAAAAGAAAGGGAAAAACCCAGGGAGGTGGGAGTTGAATTAGGAAGAAGTAAGGATATCTCTGGACTCCTAGAATTATGCTCCATATAAGAAAATTGCTTCGGACATTTTTAGAGGTAGAAAAATAGAAGGAGTTTGAATATGGATCAAACTCTTGATATTTTAAAACCCAACCAAATCGTTTTCAAAAGAGGTGATATTTGGTGGAGAGGATACTGGCATGTGGCAAGATTTAAGGGAGGACAAAGAAACACTATGGCACTAGCTAGGTGGCTCGCACAATAGAGCAAAGAAAAGGCCAGAAAGAAAAGAAGAAGAAGAAGAAGAAGAAGAAGAAGAAGGGAGAAGAGGGGTAGGGTTTAGCTTGGCTTAGCTTAACCCACACACAACAACATCACAAGGTCTCACACATGCACAAAATAAAATAAACTATGACGCCATGATGATATGATGATGAGCAACGCAAGGATGCAAAATAATAAAAGGTATGTCAATGCAATTAAAATAAATGACAAGAACCCCCCAAGGATAATGACAAGGATCAAAGAGGAAGCTTTATTGCCATTATAGGAAAGTGTTACATTTGGGGCATTACAAACTCTCCTACACTACAAAAAGATCTCGTCCCGAGATCTCGGACTGAAAGAAGGAAGGGTACTCGGAACGAAGGTGATCTTCTCGTTCCCACGTAGCTTCTCGGTCGGTATGGTGTGACCACTTTACTTTCAAGAACTTGATTGACTTGTTGCGGGTTTTGCGCTCAGTTTCCTCAAGAATAGCAACAGGGTGCTCACGATAAGATAAGTCTTGTTGAAGATCAATCTCCTCGAATGGAATGGTGCGTTCAGGTGTCTTGAAGCACTTGCGGAGTTGAGACACGTGAAACAAATCATGAACATTTGCAAAGTTGGAGGGGAGCTCAAGTTGATAGGCTAGATCGCCTCTTTTGCCAAGAATCTTGAAAGTCCCCACATATCTAGGAGCAAGCTTTCCTTTGATACCGAATCTTTGGGTTCCTTTCATAGGAGAAACACGGAGATAGACATGATCCCCAATGTCGACGGCCAAATCACGATGCTTGCCGTCCTAGTAACTCTTTTGACGCGATTGAGCGGCTTTGAGATTCTCACGTATGACTTTGCACATTTCTTCGGCTTCTGAGATCAAGTCATTGCCAAGAAGTTGACGTTCACCAGTCTCGGACCAGTTGAGAGGGGTACGACACTTTCTGCCATAGAGGATTTCAAAAGGAGCTTTGCCGGCACTTGCTTGGAAACTGTTGTTGTAAGAGAACTCTGCAAACGGGAGACAATCTTCCCACTTCATACCGAAAGAGATGACACAAACTCTCAGCATGTCTTCGATGATCTGGTTCACTCTTTCGACTTGACCACTAGTCTGAGGGTGAAACGTAGTGCTGAAACGTATCTTAGTGCCCATGGTTGACTGAAAGGAGTCACAGAACTTGGATGTGAACAAACTTCCACGGTCTGAGGAGATGACTTGAGGAATGCCATGCAACGAAACAATTCTGGAAGTGTACAACTCTGCCAAATGAGCTGCGTTGATGGATTCTTTGACGGGCAGGAAGTGAGCTACTTTGGTTAGCTTGTCAATCACAACAGAGATAGCATCATTCCCCTTCTTGGACTTAGGAAACCCAGTGACGAAATCCATTTCAATGTGGTCGAACTTCCACTCGGGAATAGGTAGAGGTTGGAGGAGACCGGCTGGACGTTGATGCTCTGTGTTGACACCAGATTTTGGCATGGTCACGAATTCGGGTTCGTATGCAAAAGTTAGAGGCAACACTTCGCGGACCGGCCCTGAGTTAGAAAGTATTCGGCCTTTTCCGGCTGAATGAAAACCTTGCTGGAGTAAAACCTTGCCGGTGTGAAGGCTTGCCGGCGTGGAAAGATTGCCGGCGTGGAAGGCTTGCCGACGGAGAAGCTTGCCGGTGTGAAATCTTGCCGAGGGAGAAACCTTGCCGAGGAGGAACTCTTGCCGGGGTAGAAACCTTGCCGAGCTAAAACCGTGCTGATGTGAAATCTTTCCGGGGGAGAAATCTTGCTAGGAACCCTTGCCGGTGTAAAACCTTGCCGTGGTGAAACCTTGTCGGTGTGGAAAGCTTACCCGGGTGGAAGGCCTGCCGGGGTGGAGGTTGTGATAGTCAAGCCGACGAGAAGTTGAAGATGGGCTCGGAAGCTAATTCAGATTATCTTGGATGGAGAAATGTCCTACACGGAAGTTGTGCATCTCGTCGAAATGATCGATTTTGATATAAAGATCGTCTCAATCCGAGATCGTATGCAAAAGTTAGAGCCCGCACAGCGAGACCCTCCACAGAGCAAAATGTGACACCTGGAACCACACACATATGGGTGTGTCTGATGAGCTGCGTGAGTAATTATCTGTTTTGCGCGAGCGATTTGACCCTTGAGATGACCTCTAATGAAAACACGTTCAACATGAAAGATGTTCGTCTCGTCGAAATGGTTAAGATTGCTTTTGGGCTCGATTCTATCCGAGGTTGGTTGTCACCACAAAAAGGACCCTCAAAGTACAGCTAGTTTAAACCGAGCAGTTTTGGAAAGTTCGGATAAAACCAGTCCGAATTTGACTAGGTTTTTGGACGTGAATTGATGTAATTTTCTTGTAAGGAAAGCCTAGATAAATCCTTTGCTTGTACGGGAAGTCCAGCCGCCTCTTATATATGTTGGGGGTGACGGCCGATCGGAACAACACACAATCGAACAAATCAATATACTACTCTTTCCAGTCTACGTTTTACCTCTTCATCGTTTTTTCTCTCTCGTTCTTCGCTGTTCTTCGTGTTTGAGAGCTTTGAATCTCGAGGCTCTAGGGGCGAGCGAATCGACCTAGGGCAGCCATAGCCGCCGTACTCCCTGACGGGGTCCCTCCCGGGGGTGTGGGGGTTTTCGGGTCCGCAAAAGCGCCCGTCGACTGTCTTGCGTATCGCGCTGTCGGTCGGGCCTCCTTCGACGTGAGCTGCGGTGCATCACCCCCGGCGTTGAGGGTACACGTGACGTGTTCGTGTGTCAACACACTTTTGTGGGGACCCCGACTTAGAAGTCGAGATCAACGAATGCACGTGTACGTTGATCCCAGAGATCAATGCTCACTGAACACACAGAAACTGAATAACAAGATTCTTACATCCATACATAACGTCTTACACAAATTAAGGCCATTATGGCCAAGTCTTAGATAGATAAAGCCTCACGGGATGAATAGCAAATAACTCAAATAGCGGAAGTCTTCGATGATAAGTAGAACCCACGACATTTGCCTTAACCCTACAGGCATTCTGACTGGGATAGCTTCCTAGTTCGCATGTTCGTCTCCATAAAACTCTTCTTCATATTCCTGTTCCTCCATGCCTGGCCAATTAAATAACCAGTGGCAAGCCAATGAGTACTTTGAATGTACTCGCAAGCAACCCATGATTTGGTTCAAGGTAACAATGCAATTGAACAACAGTGAGCAATCTAGCAACAAACTAGAATAAATATTCTACCGTCAAGTATATGCATCAATGACTTCACGTAACCTCGAGAACAGGTTACCGATATCAACATGAATATGATTCAGCTCAACGAGTCAAGTCACCACCTTGACTCATCACACACACATACTTTCACCGATGTAGTAAAACTCTGGACATAGTTTAAGTAGCACCACCCAACTGTCCATGACCGTGGACACGGCTATTCGAATAGTTTTACACTCTGCAGAGGTTGCGCACTTTACCCACAAGATTCGGGAACCTTTCGTGTCACCCACGATCCCGCAGTACCTCAAGTACTCGGGGGAAGCACCCGGTCATTATCTTTCCTTAGACGACACTAACAATGAGTCCACTCGTTGGTACACGGCCCTCGAGTACAAACAATAGATCATGGGACTTGCCCTAATTTCAATGTCACGCGTACCCGAAGGGACCAACGGTGTGTCCAGTGCCCTGTAAAAACAGTCATAGTCGTCTATCCAAGCACGACCCCGTCCCGAGAAAGACCTCAAGTCTTCCCGTCACTAGTAATGCGGGCACCATGCTAGTATCGGCCTAAGTAATCAATAAAGCCCCGTCCCATAAGGGGTAGAGTGGTTGCACATGTTTGGTTGGGACGGTAGTAACACATAAATCTAATCCATTATTTCACCCATGCACAAGATCTTTACTCGGCACATCACTTCTTCCTCAAGTGATGACCCAACTGAATATCACCCTCGGGCATTAGGGGCACCCGATGGTGTTTTTGAAAAGAATGCAACCACGAAGGTTTCATGACACAACATGCATTACTAAGCATCACTACTACCCATTAGCATTTCATCTAGCACATAGCAAGATCAAGAGTAAAGCATGCATCATATGGTGGTTCTTAACTAGGTCACCGCCGTAACTCTTATCATCATGCATTCGGAAACAAACGGGTTCCGAAGAACACAAGTGTATCATGGTCAAAGGGCTGCTTGCCTGGATTGGCTGGGTCTTCAAAGTCTTCAAATCCTTCTCCACCTTCTTCCTCAGCAACCTCGTCAAATACGGTATCTAATCGTTGCAAAATAACAACGAGAAAATAAGACCACAATAAAAATAGAAAAATCAAAGTGCTCAGAAAAATGTCAACTTATTTTTGTTAAATACTAGAGGGAAAACTAAGATGGCAAAAATTCTTAGTTGGAGTTTTGGAGTTGCAGAATGGGATCTAAGGATTTTTGAACAAAAGTTTTAATGTTCAAATATGAATTTAAATTTGAACAGAACAGAAAAGGTTTATGTATATGTGTGAAAGTGACACCATTAAATAGGTTGGAGTTTTACAAGATTTTAGGAGTTGAATTAATTCATTTGGACAATTATTTATTTCTGTGAAATTATTTGAAATAATCATAGAAAAGAATAAAAGGAAAAGGCCCTGTGCCACTGGGCCAGAACGGCCACAGTGCACGGCCCAGGGCGAATAGCCCACCGCTCGGGCGCCAGCGCACACGCTTCAGGGTTTCTAAACCTGACGGGCGGGGCCCGGCGGTCAGTGGCAGAGAGGGGAGAGAGAGAGTGGTGAGGATGACAGGCGGGGCCAGCCTGTCATCTTCAACCTCACGGCCAGAGCGACGGCGAGCTCACCGGCGGCGATTTCGGGCACGGCGGGGCAAGCTGAGGGTAGGAACGGGCTCATCAGTGAGTCGCCGTTCCAGTGGTAGTGGTGCGGATCGCCGGAGAGGCCTGGTTTGCCGGTGGCGAGGACATGCGGCGAAGGAGCGTCGGGAAGATCCTGGCTGGCTCGCTCCGGGCTGCAATAGGAGTGGGAGAAGGAGGGGAACGAGTCAGTGGGGTACGGCGGCTCCAGATCGAGCAAGAATCGGGGCGGAGAGGGGCTGTACTGCGAGATCTCCGGTCGCCCGACGCGGCGGAGCTCCGGCCGATCCCGAGCACAGAGGCTTCCTGCGGGCGAGTGGGTGGTGCTGGAGTGCTACTGGGGGTGTGGGGAGGAGATGGGTGCCCTTGGAGAGGCTCGGGGCATGCTTATATAGCCGAGCCCCGGTCCACCGTGGACTCGTGCGCCGGCGAGGTTACGGGCGAGGCCAGAGGCCGTGCGGGCGCTCGTGTTCGAGTCGGGAAGGTTCATGGGTGAGGTCTACGCCTAGTAGAGGGGAGAGGAGGAGCGGGGGATGCTCCAGAGGGCGCGCGCGTGTGAGGCCGACGAGTGGAGCTTGCGGGCGGCCGGCGCGCGTGCGAGGGCGACCACTGGAGGGAGGAGAAGGAGGGGGACAACGCCGGGGGAGGTCGCAGACGTCGAGGCGCATCGGTAGGCGCGAGGGGGGAGCACGAGGTGGTCGGAGGCGAGCGATTGGGCGAAGCTACAGTGCGGGTGCGCACTGTAGCGCGCTCTGGAGCGTGCTTATCGCATGCCATGGCATGCCATTGGCTCTTTGGGTGTGTCCGCCGTGTCTGGGGGGTCCATGATGAAGTAAACAACTCAGGTGAGGCCTTGGATGCTTTGGATGATCAATGAGGGAGAAGTGAAGCTGGTAAATGAGTAGATTTTGGGTGTCCAGCAAGGTGAATTGGGGTTTTCACCCCTCAATCATGGAGTTGTGGACATGGGGGAGTTACTGGAAGTAGAATGTAACTAGATGAAGCTGTGGTAGAAAGTTGAGGCAAAATTAAATAGTAAAAGAGGCCAAGATGATGGTTTTGGTAAAATGGCAGAAGGTGTTTGATCAAGTTTTGGTCAAGCAAATGATTTCCACTAGCCATGACACTTAACAGGATTGAATTTCATAAGGAAATAGGGTGTTTCACCAAATTTGGGCTCATTTGAAGAAACTAGCCAATGTAAATTTGGTGAACCCTAGAAAACAACGGAAATGGCTCCATCTTGTTTAAGTCAAGCTAATCATCTCCCCTTGATGCACCACTTGGTGTAGTTTCATCATTTGGGGTATTGATCATGCTCACAAAGTTTGACGCTCCAGATAAAAAGCTGGTAATGTAAAGTTGTTCAAATTTGAATTTGAACAGAAAGGGTTTTGGGGTATTCTGATCAAGTTGCCCTACTCCAAATCTTGTGACGTTTGTTCTAGATGCCTTATTAGGCCATTCTAGCATGTGCACCAAGCTTGAGAGCATTTGGACAAGTTTGGCAGTGTAAAGTTGCTCAAACTTCAAATATGGACAGAATGGTTTTGAAGGGTTTCGAGGATGCTATCTTGCTTCCCAAGGCATGGGACTTGGCAAGATCATCAAATATGTCATATATGACATGATAGAATTTCTCTGGAATTTTTGGAGAATATTTCCTTTGTAAATATTTCAAAAGCTTGAAATATCCAGAAAGGGTTTTAGAGGGATTAGCCCATTAGTTTGAACATGACCAAGTGTTGAAACTCTTATATATGGACAATATATGTCCTATGAGTCTCCCTGAATTTTGGCAAATATTTTTGAAACACTTAAATAATTTTCCCCTATTAAAGACCATTTCTGGTCTTAAGAAAAAGCTTTTAAATAAAATAGGAAAATAACTTTTAAAATTATACTTTTGTGGTTTCTGGGAGTCCTATGACTACTTGGTCTCAAACATACTATTTGAAATAATTTTCTCACCCTAAATCAAGCACTTGTAGTGCAAACCTCAATTAAGGGGTTTTTGGAATACTAAATTTTAAAAATACATTTTGGCCAAAATAATTTTATAAGAAAATACTATACTGCTATATAACACTTGGCATGATCATTGGGCAGAAGTTTTGGGTATGGAGATGAATTCTACAAGAGGTAATAGTTGACTTTAATGAGCACAAGAAAAACACATGAGGCAAAAAGCTTAATTCAAATAAAAGCCAAATGATGCCAAAAAAAATTTGCTAGCCCAAATTTTCATGTTTCATTGATGCAAATGACATGTTACAAATGCATGGTGTGACAGACCTACCCCCCTTACAAGAATCTCGTCCCCGAGATTCCTAAACTAGGTCTTAAAAGAGATCGGGATACTCGGATCTAAGATAGTCTTCACGTTCCCAGGTTGCTTCTGCTTCCGTGTGGTTGCTCCACTGGACCTTGAAGTACTTGATGGTGCGGCTTCGCGTATGTCATTCTGCTTCATCCAGAATGCGAATGGGCTTCTCGCGGTAGGTCAAATCAGGCTGCAGATCAGTGGCTTGGTAATCAACATCCTTGTAGAGACCAGGCTTGTTTGGAACTTGGAGACATTTCCGGAGTTGTGACACGTGGAACACATTGTGCACATCGGATAGCTCAGGTGGTAGTTCCAACTGGTAAGCCACTTCTCCTCGTCGTGCAGTGATCTCAAAGGGTCCAATGAACCTTGGTGCGAGCTTCCCCTTGACATGGAAACACTTGGTTCCCTTCAAAGGAGTTACTCGTAGGTATACATGATCCCCGACATGGAAACTCATGTCCCGACGGTGAGTGTCAGCATAGCTCTTCTGCCTTGACTTGGCTGCCTTCAAACGTTCTCTGACTAGTTGGACTGGCTCTTCTGCTTCACGGAGAATATCCGGTCCAAAGACTAGCCCTTCTCCAGTCTCTGACCAGTTGAGGGGTGTGCGACATCTGCGTCCATACAATGCCTCAAATGGTGCCATCTGAAGGCTCGACTGATAACTGTTGTTATAGGAGAACTCGACAAAAGGGAGACAATCTTCCCACTTGGCTCCATATGCCAAGACACAGGCTCGGAGCATGTCTTCGAGAATTTGATTTACTCGTTCTGTCTGACCTTCGGTCTGTGGGTGGAAAGCCGTGCTGAAAGACAACTCGGTTCCCAAGGCTTCTTGGAACTTCTTCCAGAACCTTGAGGTGAACTGGGTTCCTCGATCTGACACAATCTCCTTGGGAACGCCGTGAAGGCTTACGATTCTGTCGATGTAGAGAGCTGCCAGCCGGTTGCCATCATAAGTAGTTTTGACAGGAATGAAGTGGGCCACATTGGTCAAATGGTCGACTATGACCCAGATAGAGTCATGTCCTCTACTTGACCTTGGTAATCCGGTGATGAAGTCCATTCCGACTTTATCCCACTTCCACTCAGGAACCTTGAGTGGTTGAAGCAATCCAGCGGGTCGCTGATATTCAGCCTTGACCCTTTGGCACACATCACACTTTGCAACATAGGTTGCAATCTCTCTTTTCATCCCGTGCCACCAGAATCTTTCCTTCAAGTCTTGATACATCTTGGTTCCTCCAGGGTGGATGGAATACGGAGTGTCGTGGGCTTCTTGCAGGATCGGGTTCTTCAACTCCATCTGGTTTGGTACGCAGATGCGGCCTTTGTACCAAACAATCCCGTGCTCGTCTTCGGAAAATCCTGGGGCCTTGCCTAGCTTTATCTTCTTCTTGATGCCTTCAATGCTTGCGTGCCCACCTTGCGCCTTCTTGACTTCGTCCATCAGGGTTGGTTTGACTTCCAAATGATCCAGAAATCCAGGGGTGACCAGTTCCAGACTGAATTGTTTGAGTTCCTTAAACAAGGCTGGCTGTCTCTCTTGAATAATGGCATTCAAAGAGCAAGCCTTCCTGCTTAAGGCATCGGCCACCACGTTAGCCTTCCCGGGGTGATACTGAACACTGAGGTCATAGTCTTTGATGAGTTCCAACCATCTTCGCTGCCTCATGTTCAATTCCATTTGGGTGAAAATGTACTTCAGACTTTTGTGGTCCGTGTATATCTCACACCGTTTCCCTTGGAGGTAATGCCGCCATGTCTTGAAAGCATGAACTACTGCTGCTAACTCAAGATCGTGAGTAGCGTAGTTCTCTTCATGAGGTCGTAGCTGCCTGGAGAGGTAAGCTATGACTCGGCCTTCTTGCATCAGAACGCTTCCCAATCCGGTTCGAGAGGCATCACAATATATCACGAACTCCTTGTGAATATCAGGTGTTGCCAGAACTGGGGCGATGGTCAATCTCTTCTTGAGCTCTTGGAAGCTCTCTTCGCATTTTGGCGTCCACTCGAACTTCTTGTCCTTTTTGAGGAGCTGAGTCATCGCCCGGGCAATGCTAGAGAATCCTTCCACGAATTTGCGGTAATAGCCCGCAAGTCCGAGGAAGCTTCTGACTTCCTTGAAGGTCGTTGGAGATTGCCATTGGGTCACAGCTTCGATCTTTGCGGGATCAACTGACAATCCTTTTTCGGTCAAGACATGACTTAAGAATCCAAGTTTATGCAGCCAGAACTCACACTTGCTGAATTTGGCATATAGTTGGTGCTCCCGAAGCTTGTCTAGGACCATCCTCAAATGTTGCTCGTGTTCTTCCTCCGTCTTCGAGAAGACAAGAATGTCATCGATGAAGACAACAACAAACTTGTCCAAATATTCCATGAAGACTTTATTCATGAGATACATGAAGTAAGCTGGGGCACTGGTTAACCCAAATGACATGACCGTGCACTCGTACATGCCATATCTGGTTACAAATGCCGTCTTCGGAATATCTTGGGGTCTGATCTTCAGCTGGTAGTACCCAGATCTAAGGTCGATCTTGGAGAACACCTTGGCTCCGCTGAGCTGATGAAACAAATCTTCAATCTTGGGAAGTGGATATTTGTTCTTGATTGTAACTTCATTGAGGGAGCGATAGTCAATGCATAAGCGGATGGTACCGTCCCTCTTTGCCACAAACAGAACAGGTGATCCCCAAGGGGAGGCACTTGGGCGGATAAATCCCTTCCTCAGCTGCTCTTCCAGCTGCTTCTTCAACTCGGCTAATTCTTCCGTCCCCATTCTATAAGGCTTCTTATAGATGGGTCCTGCTCTGGGCACGAGCTCAATGATGAACTCAATGTCACGGTCAGGGGGCATTCCCGGTAGTTCATCCGGAAAAACATCAGGATACTCGCATACCACCGGTACTTGCTCTAGCCCAACTTCAGACAGACAGTTGACTTGAATGGCTTGAGCGGAAGAGGAGTGGGGAGCAAACTTGACTTCGACTCCTTGGTCATTGGCCACAGTGACTGTCCGATTGGCACAGTCTAACAAGCCTTGGTGCTTGCTGAGCCAATTCATGCCTAGGATCACATCCAAGCCTTGTGATCTCAGGACGATGAGGTCTGCTAGGAAATCTACACCGTTAATGGTAATACTGACTCCCTTACAGCCTATCTTGGCTCTCATCTCTGCTCTGGGGGTTTGTACCACCATGGGGTTATTCAGGGGAGTAGGGGTCATGACACTTTTTAATGCAAATCTTTGAGTGACAAATGAATGCGTGGCTCCAGAATCAAACAAGATAGTTGCAGGTGCTGAGTTGACAAGGAACGTACCCAGCATGACGTCCGGGTCTTCCTGGGCTTCTTCAGTAGTGACGTGATTCACATGCCCCTTCCCATGGTTAGGCGAGTTGCGAGTTGCTGGGTTCCTTGGTGGCATCCCGCGGCCTTGTCCTGGGTTCGGCACATTGGGGCGCGGGGCATCAGGCTTCTTGTTGGGGCACACC
The DNA here is from genome assembly GCA_902687465.1 of Secale cereale. Lineage (NCBI taxonomy): Eukaryota > Viridiplantae > Streptophyta > Magnoliopsida > Poales > Poaceae > Secale > Secale cereale. The sequence continues at coordinate 184,263,866 of LR738711.1, read as the reverse complement.
CTTGAGATGTGTCCTGACTGACCACATCCAAAGCAAGTGACTTGGTTTGGATTGTTGATCTTGTTGCCACCACTGTTATTGGGGTTGAATGCTGGCCTTGGGTTGGCATACTGCTGAGGCTGAAAGTTGGTGCGAGGTGCAGGAGCTCTTGGTTGCTGATAGGTTGGCTTGGCGGGGGCTGACTGCCACGGGCGAGGCTTCTGGTTGCTGGAACTTCCCTTGCTGACCATCTTGCGCTTGCGAGTGTCTTCCAGAGCACGCCGCTTGTCTTCAAGCATGAGTGCTTTGTTCACTAGGTCAGGGAAGGTCGGGCAGTCGCACACGATAAGCGAGTATTGCAGAGTCTGATTGAGGCCTTCCATGAAGCGCTCCCTTTTTGCAGCATCAGTGCTGACATCTTCAGGGGCATATCTTGACAGAACATTGAACTTCTGCATGTACTCCTTGACAGTGCCACTTCCTTGCTTCAGGGCTCGGACCTCGCGCTTTTTAATAGCCATGATCCCGGAAGGAATGTGGGCTTTGTGGAATTCCGCCTTGAAGTTGTCCCAAGTGATGTCTTGTCCAGCATGCATGACCTTGAATCCATCCCATCAAGCTCTAGCAGTCCCCCCGAGGCAGTGGGCTGCATAAGCCACCTTCTCGCGGTCTTCGGTGCATCCGACTAGTTCCAGCAAGTCCTCAATGGTGCAGACCCAGTCGTCTGCATCCAGGGGTTCAGCAGTCTCGATGAAAGTTGGCGGTGCATGCTTCTTGAACTCTGCCAACGTGGAACGTCCATTGCCATTCCCCGCCGGTTGGCGGTTGTTGGTGACAACTTGAGCAATCAACTGAAGGGCTGCAGTGTTGGCTTGGCGTTCCTCTCGGAAAGCTTGGAGAAGCTGAGCCATGTCCATGTTCGGAGGAGGTAGTGGTGGAGCTTGGTCGTTGGTTTGGTCGTGGCCTGCCTCTGATTGAGCGGATGCTCCGGCTTCAGGCTGCTGGGTAGAGGTACCAGTACGAGTTACAACAGGCATCCTGTTGGAGTGGTAAAAGGTCTCATGACTTGGAAGACGGAAAGCAAGATAGATGGGTGCCTAGTAAGGGGGTGGGTGTGACACTAATCAAATCATGCAAGGGCCGAAAGGGCCAAACACATTCATTAAAATACAAAGGGGTGATGCAGTCGTTTACATATTCCCGAAGGAAGAATACGACATACATCCAAACACAACAAAATCAACACTAGATGGTTTCATATGAACCATACAAGGACTCGACTGCGCATAGGGGTTACACGACCTATCCTACCGTAGAGGTCAGGAACTGGCATATCAGAGTAGCGAATAATGCCTAAGCGGCGGAATGCTCGGTCGCGTATTCTGGCTCTTCTGGATCTTCCTCCTTGTCTTCATCTATCTGGGCCCCCTTGTCACTTGAGGGCGTGGGGGAGTGGACGAGTTGGATACGACGGTGCTTTGTCGGTGGTGCAGGGAAAAGCTTGCGATATTCCCTTGCCGTCATGCGGCGTCGCCGAGATGGTTCTTCATCCTTGGAAGATACATCTCCGGAGGGCCTTCCGCCTCGGTACGCGATAGCGGACTGTCCAGAAGGCGCTCCTTCTTTCTTGATCCTATTTGTCCTCTCTTGTGCTCGACGAAGAAGTGCCTTGGTCTTGTGAAGTTTTTCTCGGAGCTTCATTGATTCCGCGGCCAAATCTTGTGCCAAGCTATCGGCACATAGACTGAAGTAGGTCTGGAATCGAAGCGAGAGTCCTTCCTTCAATGAAGGGGCTAGTGCGCTGCTTTCATCTTCACCTTCCTTCCGGTAAGGCAAGAAGCGGGTTGTCATCTTGGCTGCCATCTCCGGAAGAAGCTCGCGGAGACGGGTTAGTGCCTTGAGTGCAGCTGCCTCGACAGCGAGAGGTAATGTTGCCATCTGGGGTCCCTCAAAGAACCAACTTGTGGGAGGATCGTTTGCCTTCACGATCACTTCTACATGGTACTCCACCTCAGTGTCGCTAACCCAATGCTCAAGGTAGGTGAGGATGGGTGCTCGGTGGAACTGGCACTCCTGGAGGCTATCCTCGAGAAGCAAAGGAAACCCAGTGGTCAGGTGTTCTTCAGGTACAACGGCCATCTACAAAGGTTGAATAGGAGAGGTTAATAGGCTGATGATAACTCAGGTTGGTAAGGTTTAGAAAAGAAGAGAGGTTCAGAAGGTTTTTGAAAAAAGGGTCTCATCTAACTAACACCCATGCTAACTAAGGCTTCCTACAGTCAGGATGGCTCTGATACCAGCTCTGTGGGGACCCCGACTTAGAAGTCGAGATCACCGAATGCACGTGTACAGTGATCCCAGAGATCAATGCTCACGGAACACACAGAAGCTGAATAACAAGAGTCTTACATCCATACATACCGTCTTACACAAATTAAGGCCATTATGGCCAAGTCTTACATAGATAAAGCCTCACGGGCTGAATAGCAAATAACTCAAATAGCGGAAGTCTTCGACGATAAGTAGAACCCACGCCATCTGCCTAAACCCTACAGGCATTCTGACTGGGATAGCTTCCTAGTTCGCATGTTCGTCTCCATAAAACTCTTCTTCATATTCCTGTTCCTCCATGCCTGGCCAATTAAATAACCAGTGGCAAGCCAATGAGTACTTTGAATGTACTCGCAAGCAACCCATGATTTGGTTCAAGGTAACAATGCAATTGAACAACAATGAGAAATCTAGCAACAAGCTAGAATAAATATTGTACCGTCAAGTATATGCATCAATGACTTCACGTAACCTCGAGAACAGGTTACCGATATCAACATGAATATGATTCAGCTCAATGAGTCAAGTCACCACCTTGACTCATCACACACACATACTTTCACCGATGTAGTAAAACTCTGGACATAGTTTAAGTAGCACCACCCAACTGTCCATGACCGTGGACACGGCTATTCGAATAGTTTTACACTCTGCAGAGGTTGCGCACTTTACCCACAAGATCCGGGAACCTTTCGTGTCACCCATGATCCCGCAGTACCTCAAGTACTCGGGGGAAGCACCCGGTCATTATCTTTCCTTAGACGACACTAACATAGAGTCCACTCGTTGGTACACGGCCCTCGAGTACAAACAATAGATCATGGGACTTGCCCTAATTTCAATGTCACGCATACCCGAAGGGACCAACGGTGTGTCCGGTGCCCTGTAAAAACAGTCATGGTCGTCTATCCAAGCACGACCCCGTCCCGGGAAAGACCTCAAGTCTTCCCGTCACTAGTAATGCGGACACCATGCTAGTATCGGCCTAAGTAATCAATAAAGCCCCGTCCCATAAGGGGTAGAGTGGTTGCACATGTTTGGTTGGGACGGTAGTCACACATAAATCTAATCCATTATTTCACCCATGCACAAGATCTTTACCCGACACATCACTTCTTCCTCAAGTGATGACCCAACTCAATATCACCCTCGGGCATTAGGGGCACCCGATTGTTTTTTTGAAAAGAATGCAACCACGAAGGTTTCATGGCACAACATGCATTACTAAGCATCACTACTACCCATTAGCATTTCATCTAGCACATAGCAAGATCAAGAGTAAAGCATGTATCATATGGTGGTTCTTAACTAGGTCACCACCGTAACTCTTATCATCATGCATTCGGAAACAAACGGGTTCCGAAGAACACAAGTGTATCATGGTCAAAGGGCTGCTTGCCTGGATTAGCTGGGTCTTCAAAGTCTTCAAATCCTTCTCCACCTTCTTCCTCAGCAACCTTGTCAAATACGGTATCTAATCGTCGCAAAATAACAATGGGAAAATAAGACCACAATAAAAACAGAAAAATCAAAGTGCTCAGAAAAATGTCAACTTATTTTTGTTAAATACTAGAGGGAAAACTAAGATGGCAATAATTCTTAGTTGGAGTTTTGGAGTTGCAGAATGGGATCTAAGGATTTTTGAACAGAAGTTTTAATGTTCAAATATAAATTTAAATTTGAACAGAACAGAAAAGGTTTATGGATATGTGTGAAAGTGACACCATTAAATAGGTTGGAATTTTACAAGATTTTAGGAGTTGGAATTAATTCATTTGGACAATTATTTATTTCTGTGAAATTATTTGAAATAATCATAGAAAAGAATAAAAGGAAAAGGCCCTGTGCCACTGGGCCAGAACGGCCACAGTGCATGGCCCAGGGCGAATAGCCCACCGCTCGGGCGCCAGCGCGCGCGTCAGGGTTTTTAAACCTGACGGGCGGGGCCCGACGGTCAGTGGCAGAGAGGGGAGAGAGAGAGTGGTGAGGATGACAGGCGGGGCCCGCCTGTCATCTTCAACCTCCCGGCCAGAGCGACGGTGAGCTCACCGGCGGCGATTCCGGGCATGGCGGGGCAAGCTGAGGGTAGGAACGGGCTCAACAGTGAGTCGCCGTTCCAGTGGTGGTGGTGCGGCCCGCCGGAGAGGCCTGGTTCGCCGACAGCGAGGACACGCGGCGGAGGAGCGTCGGGAAGATCCTGGCTGGCTCGCTCCGGGCTGCAATAGGAGTGGGAGAAGGAGGGAACGAGTCAGTGGGGTACGGCGGCTCCAGATCGAGCAAGAATCGGGGCGGAGAGGGGCTGTACTGCGAGATCTCCGGTCGCCCGACGCGGCGGAGCTCCGGTCGTTCCCGAGCACAGAGGCATCCTGGGGGCGAGTGGGTGGTGCTGGAGTGCTACTGGGGATGTGGGGAGGAGATGGGTTCCGTTGGAGAGGCTCGGGGCGTGCTTATATAGCCGAGCCGCGGTCCACCATGGACTCGTGCGCCGGCGAGGTTACGGGCGAGGCCAGAGGCCGTGCAGGCGCTCGTGTTCGAGTCGGGAAGGTTCATGGGTGAGGTCTACGCCTAGTAGAGGGGAGAGGAGGAGCGGGGGATGCTCCAGAGGGCGCGCGCGTCTGAGGCCCACGAGAGGAGCTTGCGGGCGGCCGATGCGCGTGAGAGGGCGGCCACTGGAGGGAGGAGGAGGAGGGGGACAGCGCCGGGGGAGGTCGCAGACGTCGAGGCGCATCGGTAGGCGCGAGGGGTGAGCACGAGGTGGTCGGAGGCGAGCGATTGGGCGAAGCTACAGTGCGGGTGCGCACTATAGCGCGCTCTGGAGCGTGCTTATCGCATGCCATGGCATGCCATTGGCTCTCTGGGCGTGTCCGCCGTGTCTGGGGGGTCCATGACGAAGTAAACAACTTAGGTGAGGCCTTGGATGCTCTGGATGATCAATGAGGGAGGAGTGAAGCTGGTAAATGAGTAGATTTTGGGTGTCCAGCAAGGTGAATTGGGGTTTTCACCCCTCAATCATGGAGCTGTGGACATGGGGGAGTTACTGGAGGTAGAATGTAACTAGATGAAGCTGTGGTAGAAAGTTGAGGCAAAAGTAAATAGTAAAAGAGGCCAAGATGATGGTTTTGGTAAAACTGCAGAAGGTGTTTGATCAAGTTTTTGTTAAGCAAATTATTTCCACTAGCCATGACACTTAACAGGATTGAATGTCATAAGGAAATAGGGTGTTTCACCAAATTTGGGCTCATTTGAAGAAACTAGCCAATGTAACTTTGGTGAACCCTAGAAAACAACAGAAATGGCTTCATCTTGTTTAAGTCAAGCTAATCATCTCCCCTTGATGCACCACTTGGTGTAGTTTCATCATTTGGGGTATTGATCATGCTCAGAAAGTTTGAAGCTCCAAATAAAAAGTTGGTAATGTAAAGTTGTTCAAATTTGAATTTGAACAGAAAGGGTTTTGGGGTATTCTGATCAAGTTGCCCTACTCCAAATCTTGTGCCATTTGGTCTTGATGCCTTATTAGGCCATTCTAGCATGTGCACCAAGTTTGAGAGCATTTGGACAAGTTTGGCAGTGTAAAGTTGCTCAAACTTCAAATATGGACATAATGGTTTTGAAGGGTTTTGAGGATGCTATCTTGCTTCCCAAGGCATGGGACTTGGCAAGATCATCAAATATGTCATATATGACATGATAGAATTTCCCTGGAATTTTTGGAGAATATTTCCTTTGTAAATATTTCAAAAGCTTGAAATATCCAGAAAGGGTTTTAGAGGGATTAGCCCATTATTTTGAACATGACCAAGTGTTGAAACTCTTATATATGGACAATATATGTCCTATGAGTCTCCCCGAATTTTGGCAAATATTTTTGAAACACTTAAATAATTTTCCCCTATTAAAGACCATTTCTGGCCTTAAGAAAAAGCTTTTAAATAAAATAGGAAAATAACTTTTAAAATTATACTTTTGTGGTTTCTGGGAGTCCTATGACTACTAGGTCTCAAACATACTTTTTGAAATAATTTTCTCACCCTAAATCAAGCACTTGCAGTGCAAACCTCAATTCAGGGGTTTTTGGAATACTAAATTTTAAAAATACATTTTGGCCAAAATAATTTTATAAGAAAATACTATACTGCTATATAACACTTGGCATGATCATTGGGCAGAAGTTTTGGGTATGGAGATGAATTCTACAAGAGGTAATAGTTGACTTTAATGAGCACAAGAAAAACACATGAGGCAAAAAGCTTAATTCAAATAAAAGCCAAATGATGCCAAAAAATTTTGCTAGCCCAAATTTTCATGTTTCATTGATGCAAATGACATGTTACAAAATGCAGGGTGTGACAACTTTTTGGCGACTCCGCTGGGGATTCGAAGGTCAGTCATCATCATCCACCATGTCCGATTTTCCCAAGCCATCTGAGGTAGACGCCGATAACATCATTAAGCCTAGTCTTGATGAGATATCGGCCGATCATCGCCAAATCTATGAGGAGTACAAGAAGGCGCGCGAAGAGAAGGAGTTGCAGGAGTTCCTTGCGAAGTTCAAGAAGGATCGCCAAGGCAACATCACTCCGGTTGAAGAAATCAAGTTCCCTCCTCTTCAAGCCGAGCAGGTTAAACCCTCTGTGAGTACTACCTTTTCTCATGAGTAGTGGGCTGAGATTGAGAGTCGTATTGCTGATGGTAACAATCTAGTCTATCAAACTTTCATAGAAAATACTAATACTCAGAAAAATATATCGCGATCGTCTAGTGGTAATGGTGGTATAGCTGCTAGTGTGCAAAACCCTAATCTGACTCTGCCTATTTCATCGGCACCTCCCATGCCGATGACTTATCCTACACAAACAAATCAGATTGTGGCTGCACCAATTAGTCCTATCATGAACATGCCAGGTTCGATGGCAACGCCAAACCAAACCCTACCTACAGCTACAACCACTCGACCACTACCAAGTTATGGGTCGACATACATGCCACAACTCCTACCTACTGCTAGTAACCCTACTCCTCCTATGCCACTGCCACAAGCTTCATCGTCCACTATGGATGATGGTCTAGCTAATCTTAGAGAGGAGATGGCTAAGATGCTTCGAGAGAATTTTGGAGTTGAGTTACCTCGGAATCGGATTTACCAAAAGCCGTACCCCGAATACTTCGATGCCGTCCAGTGCCCTCCAGGATATAAAATTCCAGATTTTGTTAAGTTTAATGGAGAAGGCACAAAAACAACATGGGAGCATGTTAGTCAATATTTAGCACAATTGGGTGAGGCAGGCTCATTGAATGAATTGACAGTGCGTTTGTTCCCTTTATCATTAACTGGTACCGCATTTTCATGGTTTTCTTCTTTACCACATGGTTCCATTCGGGTTTGGTCGTAGCTAGAGCAGAAATTTCATGATCACTTTTATAGCGGCGATAATGAACTCAAGTCACATCTGACATCGGTTAAACAAAAGCATGATGAATCGGTCTCCGATTATGTCAAGAGATTCAGATAAACAAAAAAATGTTGTTATAGTTTGGTGATAATCGAGAGAGACTTGGCAGACCTAGTGCTGAGTGGTTTAATGACTCCCATTAGAGAAAAGCTAGAAGGCTATGAGTTCTTAAATATTAACCAAGTCTTACAAAGGGTTTTGGCTCAGGAAAGCCGAAGCAAAGATCTCAAAGAAGTGCATAGGTACAAAGCTGATAGTCCAAAGATGAATATGGTTGAATATGATAATGATCACTCGGACGATGAGGGTGACATGTATGCTACTGAATTTCTTTGGCCATCTAAGGCCAAACCATTTACTTGCAATGATATGAAACCGATTTATAAGAATCGCGATGAAGAGATGAAGTTTACTTTTAACATTGCCAAGTGTGATCAAATATTTGATGCTTTGCTGCAAGCTAAAATTATTAGAATATCTCACACTTTACCACCGTTTGAAGAGCTGAAACGGCGCGCTTATTGCAAGTATCATAATTCTTTTTCTCATGCTACTAACGATTGCAATGTTTTTCGACGACAGATACAATCGGCCATTAATGACGGTCGATTGAACTTTTCTGAGATGCAAGTTGATAAACAACCCTTTCCAATGAATGCCATGGATTTGGAGGGGAAGAAGTTACTCATTCGGCCAGAGGTGGCCGAATCTGCTAATAAAGCTAATGTCATTGTTGGTGAGCCCAGGAAGGACAAGGAGGACAGCAAGATCTTGGGGAGGCAGATTGTGATTGACAAGCAACCCGGTGGTAAGGAGGTAATCAAGATCACCATCAAGAATCCTACACTCGGGGGGCAATCACAAGTGCAAGAGAACACTCATGTCAAATTTGTTAAGCCCAAGAGTCCAGAGGTTGGCAGGTGGAAGACGAATGAAGCTAAAGTGCAGCGCAAGAGAATAAAGCCAACTTTTGATATGCTGTTGTCCAAGTATGCCAATCAAGCGGCCGGTTCTAGCTCTAATCGGTCATCAAATTTGAAGCGCTCAAGATCACCTCCGAGGGAAGAATCTCATCATCACGCAAGGCCATATGGGTCATGGGCTCCAGGACCATGGATGACGCCGCCCCCCTATGCGCCATACTACATGGGAGGCTTCAATGGAGGATGGGGGCAGCCCCCAATGGCCCCTTATGCTTTTCATCCGGGTTGGGTAGAAACAAGGAGGCCCGTTCATGAGAGACTTTCTTATCCCACACGAGGCCGTTTGAACAATGGTGTCAATCGGCCAATGCAAGATAATCAAAAAAGGGTCAACCGGCAAGTGTGGCGTGCCAAATCACCAAGTGCTGCAATTTCAGAGCCTAACAAGCAAAAGGAGAAGAATGATAGTGGTGAAACTATTATGATAGGCACTAAAGAATTAATAATCAAAGAGCCGATTATTGTTGATAATCCGGCTAATTCTAATAAAGATGTGGCTGCGGTCTAGCAAGGCCCCATGGCTAATGATCATGAAGCTAGCATAAGCAAGGCCAAGTCGAGGGATCCAAAATATACTCAGCCAAAGTGGTGTCCTCCATGGCTAACAAAGACACAGAAGAGGAAACTGCAGAGGTTAAGGAGCCAAGAGATGGCAGAACAGGAGGCCGAGAAGCAAAGGGATAAGTTGTTCAATAACACTCGACCCATGGTTCCAGCAAAACAAGTGTGGAGGCCTAAACAAATACAAGATAAGACAGCTTCTACATCTATCACAGCAATACCTACACCACCAAAGGAGGACGATGCAACAGCCATCACATTGTTTGCGACACTTCTTACTTCTCCTTCACTCGGACAGATTTCAGAGTCGGTGGATGCACGTGAGGCAGAGGATGATATGTTAGATTATGAGTCGACGCCGGTTCATGAAGGTATGGATATCAATGTGGTTTATTATTTTCCTGATGAATTTCATGCTATAGATGAGGAAGGGGAGGTTGCTCAGCTGGATTTTGGCCCTAAAAATGCAATATTTGAGAAGCCAAAAGACCCAGTAACGCATCTGAAACCATTGTATCTCAGAGGCCATATCAATGGATCACCTCTCACTCGGATGCTTGTTGATGGTGGTGTTGTGGTAAATCTGATGCCCTATTCGGTCTTCAAGAAATTGAGTTTGCCCGATGAAGAGTTGATAAAGACGAATATGGTGCTCAATGTATTTGAAGGCAAAGAGAAAACTGAAGCCAAAGGCGTGATGTATGTGGAACTTACAGTCGGAAGCAAAACTTTGGCTACTGTATTCTTTGTCGCAGAAGTGCAAGGTAACTACAACGTCATACTAGGTCGTGATTGGGTTCATGCAAACCAGTGCGTGCTATCCACTATGCACCCGTTTTTGATCCAGTGGGTTGATGATGAATTAGAAGTCATTCATGCGGATAACTCGGCCTGTGTTGCTTTGGCCGACACATCGGTGGATTGGCAACATCCCAATGCTACTTGCTTGACGGGACGTGACTTGTCAGAGTTTGATTTTCTCAGCGCGACCAAGAATGGTTTCGTCCCCGTTTCTTTAAAGCCGACTGAATGCAGTTGGCTCCAAGGTATGATATGTTTGAATGGATTCTAGTTCCGAGTGGTTACAAAAATGTCTTGTAAAATATCGGTCGAGTGAGAACGATATGTATGAATCTATAGAGGAATTAGATGACATGGATAAGCTTGGACAAGGTTTTACATCGACTGATCCATTAGAAGAGGTAGATATTGGAGATGGTTCAGTCACTCGACCGACGTTTGTAAACAAAAATTTGAAAGCCGATTGTAAAGCTAAGTTGGTCAAGCTATTGAAAGAATATGTTTGTTGCTTTGCATGGGAATATCATGAGATGTCGGGTTTAAGTCGAGAGCTAGTGGAGCATCGGTTACCTATAAAGGCTGGTTTTAGACCATATAAACAATCGGCCAGAAAGTTTAATCCAAAAACATATGACCGGATCAAGGAAGAGATCGGTCGACTGCTGAAAGCTAATTTCATTCGACCTTGCAGGTATGCCGACTGGATTTCTAACATTGTCCCAGTGGAGAAAAAGGGATCCGAGAAGTTAAGGGTATGCACTGATTTCAGATTTTTGAATAGGGCTACACCCAAAGATGAGTATCCCATGCCAATAGCCGATATGCTTATTAATGATGCTTCTGGACATAAAGTCATTAGCTTCCTTGATGGTAACGCAGGGTATAACCAAATTTTCATGGCCGAAGAGGACATGTCCAAAACGGCTTTCCGATGCCCTGGTTTCCTTGGTTTATTCGAATGGATGGTGATGACATTCGGATTAAAAAATGTTGGCGCCACATATCAAAGGGCTATGAATTTGTTTTTTCATGATTTACTTGGTGTCATACTTGAAGTTTATATTGATGATATTGTTTTCAAATCGGATGCTTTTGAATCTCATTTAGCCGATTTGCGTTTAGCTTTTGAGAGAATGAAAAAGTATGGACTGAAGATGAATCCTTTGAAGTGTGCATTCGGCGTGTCAGCTGGTAAGTTTTTGGGTTTCATTATTCATGAAGATGGCATGGAAATTGATCCCAAAAAGGTAGAAACTATACAGAAAGTGGAAGCGCCAACATGCAAGAGAGATATGCAAAAGTTCCTTGGCAAGGTCAATTATTTGAGAAGGTTCATAGCTAATTTGTCAGGGAAAGTTGATGCATTTACTCCTATCCTTCGGTTAAAGAATGATGTTGATTTCACTTGGGGGGCAAAACAGCAAGAAGCCTTTGATATGATCAAGAATTATTTGTGCACTCCTCCGGTGATGAAAGCACCCAAGCATAAGGAGCCCTTTAAGCTTTACATTGCAGCAGAAGAAGGTGTTATTGGTGCTGTTTTGACTCAAGAAACCGAAGGAAAAGATCATGCTATTACATATTTGAGCAGACGCTTATTCGACGCCGAGACAAGGTATACATTTATTGAAAAACTATGTCTATGCTTGTATTATGCTTGCAAAAAATTGAGACATTATTTAGTGCCGAGTGCTTGCATAGTAGCTTGTCAAACCGATGTCATTAAATACATGTTGCATGGGCCAATTCTTAGTGGCAGAATTGGCAAGTGGGCTTATGCTTTGATTGAGTATGATTTGGCTTATGAATCTCTAAAATCCATGAAAGGCCAAATCGTTGCTAATTTTATTTTTGAGCATCGGATTAATGACAAGCATGACATTGATATAAACCTTGTCTCATTAGTACCCTGGAGATTATATTTCGATGGTTCAGTTTGTTGCAATGGCCAAGGTGTTGGTATTGTTTATATATCTCCTCATGGTGCTGTCTTTGAAGCCTCATGCCGCTTAGAATACTTTTGCACAAATAATCTGGCCGAATATGAGGCTTTGTTATTCGGCCTAGAGATGTTAGTTGCTATAGGTGTTACACATATTGAGGCTTTTGGTGATTCGTTACTAGTGGTGCAGCAAATATCCAAAGTCTTTCAGTGTTTGGACGAATCACTTAATGTTTATCTTGACAGATGTCTAGATATAATCTCTACTTTGGACAGTTTTAGCATTGCTCATATATCTAGGCATGACAATTGGAAAGCAAATGAGTTGGCACAACAAGCATCTGGATATCATGTTGATCATGGCATGTTTCATATCTCTCAAAGACCGATGTCTTGTCTTGTCAATATGGGAGAGGCCGAACCTGAACCCATTGATTCGGCCGTTAATAAAAAATCTAGTACATGTGACAATCCCGACTGGAGGAAGCCCATTATTGATTACTTGTGCAATCCGAGTGAAAGGGTGGACAGGGCTGTTCGGCGTATGGCTTTCAAGTATACAATGGGAGATGATGGTCTTTATCGCCGAACAGTGGATGATGGTCTTCTAAAGTGCTTGGACGAGGACAAAGCGAGAGTTGATATGGGGGAGGTCCATGAAGGTATTTGTGGCACTCATCAGTCAGCTCCCAAGATGAAATGGTTACTACGACGTGCTGGGTTTTATTGGCCGACCATGATTAATGATTGCTTCAGATATTATAAAGGGTGTGAAGCTTGTCAAAAATTTGGTGATATTCAGTTGGCTCCTGCTGCTATGTTACATCCCATTATCAAGCCGTGGCCTTTCATAGGATGGGGTTTAAACTTTATTGGACAAATTCATCCGTCTTCCTCAAAGGGGCATCGGTTCCTATTGGTGGCAACCGATTATTTCACTAAATGGTCTGAAGCAGTACCTCTCAAGAACATGACACATGCGGAGGTAATTAAATTCATAACCGAGCACATTATTCATAGATTCGGCATTCCTCAAACATCGACTACAGATCAAGGCTCATCTTTTATGTCACACCAAGTCAGAGAATTTGCCGAATCTTATAACATAAAGTTGCTCAATTCCTCTCCATATTATGCCCAAGCCAATGGACAAGCTGAGTCTAGCAATAAAATTTTAATCAAACTCATCAAGAAGAAGATTGAGGATAATCCAAGGAGATGGCATGAGTTGTTGTCTGAGGCTTTGTGGGCACATAGGATCTCAAGGCACGGTGCTACAAAGGTGACTCCATATGAGCTAGTATATGGTCAAGAGGCTGTTTTACCGGTGGAAGTAAATTTGAATGCTTTGAGAATAGCCAAACAAAATGATTTATCGGCAATAGACTTTTATAACTTGATGATGGACAATATTGATGAGGTTGCCGATAAACGTTTGGCTGCTTTGAAGGCCATAGAGAAGGACAAGTTGAGGGTAGCATGGGCTTACAATAGGAAAGTTAAGTTGAAGAATTTTCAAGTTGGTGATCTCGTCTGGAAAGTAATTCTCCCGATTGGTTCAAGAGACAGAAAATTCGGGAAATGGTCTCCAAGTTGGGAAGGTCCTTTTAGAATTGTAAGAATAGTTCCTGGAAACTCTTATTTGGTGGAATCCGTACAAGGGGCACTGTTACCTCGAGATCTTAATGGAAAGTACTTGAAGAAATACCACCCAAGTGTGTGGCAAGAAGCCTAAGTGGGCAATGGCCGATATATGATTATCGCCTATAGCACAAAATGGCCGATATGTAATTATCGCCCTAAGAAAAATAAATGGTCGATGGGGTGTTGACATCGTCCTTAGAACAAACACAATACAAGTTATTTTTCGGCACACAAGTTTTGCCGAAAAACAAGGGGGCATGTGTTGACACCAGATTTTGGCATGGTCACGAATCCGGATTTGTATGCAGAAGTTAGAGGCAACACTTCGCGGGCCGGCCCTGAGTGAGAAATTATTCGGCCTTTTCCGGCTGAATGAAAACCTTGCCGGTGTGAAGGCTTGCCGGCGTGGAAAGATTGCCGACGTGGCAGGCTTGCCGGTGGAGAAGCTTGCCGGTGTGAAATCTTGCCGAGGGAGAAACCTTGCCGAGGAGGAATTCTTGCCGGGGTAGAAACCTTGCCGAGGTAAAACCTTGCTGATGTGAAATCTTGCCAGGGGAGAAATCTTGCTAGGGAGGAACCCTTGCCGGTGTAAAAACCTTGCCGGGGTGAAACCTTGTCGGTGTGGAAAGCTTACCCGGGTGGAAGGCCTGCCGGGGTGGAGGTTGTGATAGTCAAGCCGACGAGAAGTTGAAGATGGGCTTGGAAGCTAATTCAGATGATCTTTGATGGAGAAATGTCCTACACGGAAGTTGTGCGTCTCGTCGAAATGATCGATTTTGATATAAAGTTTGTCTCAATTTGAGGTCGTATGCAAAATTTAGAGCGCGCACAGCGAGACCCTCCAGAGAGCAAAATGTGACGCCTGGAACCAGACACATATGGGTGTGTCTGATGAGCTGCGTGAGTAATTATCTGTTTTGCGCAAGCGATTTGACCCTCTAGATGACCTCTAATGAAAAAACGTTCAACATGAAAGATGTTCGTCTCGTCGAAACAGTCAAGATTGCTTTTGGGCTCGATTCCATCTGAGGTTGTTTCTCACCACAAAAAGGACCCTCAAAGTACAGCCAGTTTAAACCGAGCAGTTTTGGAAAGTTCGGATAAAACCAGTCCGAATTTGACTAGGGTTTTGGACGTGAATTGATGTAATTTTCTTGTAAGGAAAGCCTAGATAAATCCTTTGCTTGTACTGGAAGTCCAGCCGCCTCTTATATATGTTGGGGGTGACGGCCGATTGGAACAACACACAATCGAACAAATCAATATACTACTTTTCCAGTCTACGTTTTACCTCTTCATCATTTTTTCTCTCTCGTTCTTCGCTATTCTTCGTGTTTGAGAGCTGCGAATCTCGAGGCTCTAGAGGCGAGCGAATCGACCTAGGGCAGCCCATAGCCGCCGCACTCTCTGACGGGGTCCCTCCCGGGGGTGTGGGGTTTTCGGGTCCGCAAAAGCTCCCGTCGACTGTCTTGCGTATCGCACCGTCGGTCGGGCCTCCTTCGACGTGAGCTGCGGTGCATCACCCCCGGCGTCGAGGGTACACGTGACGTGTTCATGTGTCAATACTCTGCCTTCACTCTTCTGCAGACATCACATTCATTCACGAATGGGCAATCTCCCTTTTCATGCGAGTCCACCAGTAAGATTTTTTGAGGTCTTGGTACATCTTAGAACTTCCGAGATGAATCGAGAGGAGGGAGTCATGTTCTTCGTTCATTATGAGCTTCCTGAGATCACCCTTGGGAACCACAATTCTGTCCTCAAAGAACAAGGTGTCTTTCTCATCATCGCGATAGCACTTGTATTTGGGAGTACCCTTAGCAATACCATGTTTCACTTTCTGCATCATAGCATCACTTAGTTGGGCCTCACGGATCTGATCTTCCAAGGTAGGAGCAACTTGAAGATTTGCAAGAAAACCTTGGGGAACAACTTGGAGGTTGAGCTTCCTGAACGTTTCACAAAGCTCTGGCTGGAATGGCTTGAGAAGGAGACTGTTGCAATATGCCTTTCTGCTCAAGGCATCTGCAATGACATTGGCCTTGCCAGGTGTGTATTCAATGCTTGTATCATACTCTTGGATCATCTCAACCCAACGAGTCTGGCGAAGGATCATGTTAGGCTGTGTGAAGATGTACTTCAAGCTCTTGTGATCGGTGAAGATGTCCACTTTTCTGCCCAACAGAAGATGTCTCCATGTGATCAGAGCATGTACCACTGCTGCTAGCTCAAGATTGTGTGTGGGGTAATTCTTCTCATTTGGTTTCAATTGACGAGAAGTGTATGCCACAATATTCTTGTCTTGCATGAGAACACCACCAAGTCCCTGTAAGGAAGCATCACAGAAGACTTCATAGGGCTTGGACTCATCCGGAGGAGTAAGAACCGGAGCAGAAATGAGCTTCTCTTTGAGTGTTTTGAATGCCACATCATAATCAGGAGTCTAGTTGTACTTGACATTCTTCTGCAGCAAGTTTGAGAGAGGCTTGGCAATCTTGGAGAAGTTCTCAACGAACCTTCTGCAATAGCTAGCGAGACCAAGGAAGCTTCGGAGTTGCTTGACATTCTGCGGGGGTTCCCAGTTGACAATAGCTTCAACTTTCTCGGGGTTGACAGAAATACCCTCAGCAGAGATGATATGGCCAAGATATAAGACCTTATCTAGCCAGAATTCACACTTGGAGAACTTCGCATAGAACTTGTGTTCACGGAGCCTGGCCAAAACCAAACGGAGGTGCTTGGCATGGTCTTCTTCATTCTTGGAGAATACCAAGATGTCATCCAGATAGACGAGAACAAATTCATTGGTTTAGGGGTTGAATATGAAGTGCATCATCCTCGAGAAGGTGGGTGGAGCATTTGCGAGGCCAAAAGACATAACCGTGTATTCATAAGAGCCAAAACTCGTTCTGAATGCGGTCTTAGGAATATCTTCTTCACGGATACGGATCAGGTGATAACCCATCCAGAGATCGAGCTTTGAGAACACCTTTTCTCCTTTGAGCTGCTCGAACAATTCATTGATGTTGGGGAGCGGATACTTGTTCTTTATTGTCTTCTTGTTCAACGGCCGGTAATCAACGCAAAGGCGTTCCGTGCCATCCTTCTTCTTGACAAATAGAACACCACAGCCCCAAGGAGAAGTGCTAGGCCTGATTAGACCCATATGCTCTTGCTCATCGAGTTGTTTCTTCAACTCCTTCAACTCATCAGGGGAAAGCTTGTTCGGACGCCGACATGCTGGCTCAGTACCGGGTTTGAGTTCAATGACGAATTCAACTTGACGATGCGGAGGCATGCCTGGAAGCTCTTCAGGGAAAACATCTTCATATTCATTAACCACCGGAATCTGAGAGATGGCATTAATCTCGCCCTTGTCATTGAGAGAGAATAGCTTGATTGTGTTATCTCGAGAGGCGAAGATAATCACGTCTTCGTCAGGATGAGTAATCTTGACTTCCTTATTTGCACAATCAATGTGAGCATCATGCTTGGAAAGCCAATCCATCCCAAGAATAAGATCAATGTCGGAGTTGCCGAGAATAACCAGAGAAACCCGAAAACTGTAGTCACCCATGTGAATAGATATATCCGGAGCATACAAGCTAGAATTCATTTGCTTTCCCGGAGAAGTAATTGATAACTCCCTTGGTAAAGCCACAGTGCCCACATTGTGCTTGGATGCAAATGGATATGACATGAAAGAATGTGATGCACCAGAATCAAACAAAACTTTAGCAGGTTTAAGGTTGACTGGAAGGTTACCAAGTATCACATCTGAAGAATTCTCTGCTTGAGCTGCATTCATCAGATTCACTCTTGCAACCTTGGGATTGTGCTTGACAATAGCAGTGCTGACAGGTGGAGGAGGCGGAAGGCGCCTTGGGTTGGGACACTTGTTAGCATAATGACCCTTCTGAGTGCACTTGTTGCAAACCATTTCTGAGAGAGGACGTTGATAAGGAGCACTTGACTTCGATGCTTGAAAGTGATTCTTGGATTGGTTGCTTGGGTTGGGTGGGTGGGAGAAGCCACAGCCACCAGAATGCTTGTTGTTGTTGTTGTTGTTGTTGTTGTTGGGAGGGCGGAGCACTGGAGGAGGTGGAAGCCAAAACTTCTGCTGCTTTGCGACCACTTGGGAAGAAGAGGAGGAGTTAACAGCATCTCTAATCCTCTTTTTGGAAGCTTCAACCTTGAGCTGGGCTGCCTCTTGCTTAAGTGCCATGTTATAGAATTGATCAAATTCATCCGGCTCAAACAAGGTGAGAGCTAGTTGGAGTTCATCCTTCAGACCACCACGGAACTGATAAATCTTGCTCTTGGAATCTGGGATGTCTTGCTTGGCATAGCGGGCAAGGTTATGGAACTTGACATTGTATTGATAGACGGACATGGTGCCTTGCTTGAGGTTGTGGAATTGATCACGCATGCCTTTGGTGACACTTGTTGGAATGTGGTGAGAGCGGAAATCCTTGCAGAAGTTAGTCCACGAGATTTCACGTCCACCTCTGGAATCTTTGTACTATTGCCACCAATCAGCAGCTTGATCCTTGAGTTGGAAGGCGACAAACTTGACATAATTCAAAGTGCTTCTTGATGTCTGTTATCCAGTCTTCAACATCTAGTGGATCCACACAGTAACTGAACGCCTTCGGTTGGTTTGCCAGGAATTGGTTGAGAGTTGCAAAGTGAGGTTGGTTGAACAGATTGCCTTGGCCTTGGTTCCCATGACCACCTTGATTTGGTTGGTTGGCTTGAAAGTTCTGCATCATTTGCATAAGCATCTGGGTGTTCTGGTTCGTCGCTTGCATAATTGCTCTCCAGGCCTCAGACGGAGGAGGAGGGGAAGGAGGACGATCAGGAACTTCTTCACCCTCTGGGTTAGCATTGGGAACCTTCTTAGGAGCCATCCTAAATGAGATGACAACTATTAGCCATTGATTGAAAATATATAAGTTGAATCAACGGCTAGAAATTGCAACATAAGTCTTCACAAGAACATTCGAACAAAAAATGAACGAATGTAATCCACAGTTTAATGGTACAAAAATCTTGTCGAGAAGCCACTTGGGAGAACAAAAGGTAAAATAAAAACAACAAGGAGCAGATAGAACAAATACAAGATAGAAGCTTCGTTCAACATATTCGTGCTAAAAGCTTATGGAACGTGTTACGAAAGGGTTTTGCAATCCCCGGATCAGCATAGCCAAGGACCCTTTAAGATGCAACTCCCGATCGGAACAAACGCCCATAAAACCACTTCACTCAATGTAGAACCCCGAACTCCATATCATGCATTCATTGGAAGAATGCCTACGAGCTACTAGATGAACCCACCTATTAATTTCTGAAAGTTTCCAGTTATGCAATCAGGTGTTGGGGATACAGGGGAAGCACCGCGCACTCAACTCTAATCCTACGTCTAGCTGTATCCATCCTTCAACACATAACCAGTTATTTCCGGAAATCGTCTACCTCGGACCTTCGAAACGCATCTGCTATACAAGCTATGGCACTACTCCCGAACTACCTCCCCAGTACTGGGTGATGTCGGGGTTATCTAGCCACTAACCGCATAGAAGAGTTTTCGATGTCGGTCGTCTTAAGTATTTCAGAACTGCTGCGATAGATTTGTGATGACAACACCTCAGAGCTCAATTCCCCGTGACACTGCCACAACCCCTAAATGACAGGAGGCATCGAGAACAATGTTCTCGTCACAAAGACATCGAAACAATACAAACAATACTCACGTGATCCTAAATTTTTTTTAGTGAATTTTTGAGAGTAGAAGAGATAAGTAATCGTCAGGAGTCCTCACCAAAGTGAAAAAAAGATGAGGAGTAAAAGAAACCCTACTCTCCGATATATATATATAGGACTCAGAACATTTTCATGTGTGTGCCTAGACTCAACCGTCAACGATTCGATCAATCAGTGGGGGCTCCTAGGTCGGAGAAGGCTCTGGTTACCAACTTCTAATGCCCACTATGAAATTATACCTCCCACGTGTCGAGGCGTGACTTAAAGGTATAAGCTCATACTAGAATGATCTCAAGTATGGTATCTTTGCACGACTCATGTAAAATAGGGATGAAATTGCAAAAGAGTAGTTGGATTACACTCGCCACGTCACACAATACATTACATAAGCAATCACCATCCAAATAACATCATAGTCCGTCCACGGTCGAAGATCCAAATGAAAGATACCATAAATAAATAACACAAGGTCCCGATCATCCTAGTAAGAGCCCTACTGATCCTTTGGATAAGACACGTAGTATCGCCCATGCTCTTCGTCGAACTCCCAGTACAACTCTGTGCCATCACCTGTGTAGTTCACCATGGTACCTGCATCTGATGTTGTGTAGAGTCTGTGAGCCACGGAGGACTCAGCAATCCCGTTCCCAGGTAGCAAAACTATCTAAGCGTTGGGTGTGGAACAAGGCTGAAGAACAAGGTTGCAGCTGCACTAGCACTAGCTTACGTGTATAGAGCGAGAAGAGAAGTGCCAACGATCGTCAAATGATCACGAAGTGATCCTATCTAAGCACGTCAAACATAACCCCACCATGTTCACTTCCCGAACCCCTTCGGAAAGCGACCGTCACGGTTACTCACGCCGGTAGTGTATTATGAACATGGTGTCAAGTTTTCTACAACCGGATATTAAAAAATTCCCATCTGCCACATAACCGCGGGCACGGCTTTCGAAAGATCAAACCCTGTAGGGGTGTCCCAACTTAGCCCGTCACAAGCTCACGATCTGCAAAGTCGCAACTCCAAGGTGGGAAGACCCGAGTATTCTCGGAATCCCGTGCTCAAGATATTCCGACTAAGGTAAAACTAATCTAGCAAGACCTCCCAGCGTGCCGACACCCTGATAGTAGCCGCGCGTATCTCGTCTCAGGCCACGACCGGATGGGACAAGCTACAGGTTTTTACCAGCCCTTGAGTTTCCTTGAGGTGGCCCCGCAGCACGCCCAGTTTGGACCAACACTCATGTGGAGCACTAGCCCGGGTTGTTGATTAAGAAAAGGTTTTATAACTCCCTATGCAAGTTTTAGTTGTTAGGCAAATGTAAAATCAATGTCGGGCCTCGCTGGAAAAGCTTTAGCGCTAAGCGGGTTATCGAGGGGAGCCCATAAACCCCAACCGTGTTAGGGATGAAAAATCAAGGAACATAACACCGGTTTAAACGGTTCCTAGGGTGGCATGAGTGGAACAAAACACCAAGCAAGAGGCGTAGCCTTCCACCCATTACCAATATATAGATGATTTAGTTTAATAGATTATATAGTGTGATATCCCAACAATAACTTCATCATAATGCAAGTATCTTCAAATCTTCTCCTGCAACTAACAATGCTATTAGAGGGGATGAGCGAAGCTTACGTAGCCAAACAACGGTTTGCTAGGTTGGGTGGTTAGAGAGGTTCATGGCAACAATAGGAGGCTGACGAACAGACATAGGCATCGAGGCAATAAGCTAAAGAGCGGAACATCTAGCAATAGGCAAAGATAGTAATGATCTCTGGGTCAGGTCATCTTGCTTGTTGAATCCTCGGAGGGAACGTAATATGGATCCTCACACTCAACCTCGCTAGAACCCTCGTTCTCAGTATCTTCACCAGGCTCTAACGAAACACAACAATGCACAACGGAACAAAATCAATCAACATGCAATGCTCAATCACATGATGTATGAACATGAAGCTTAAGAACATGGAAAGACATGATGCATGGCCTAGGGTCACAAGAATGCAATATCATCACAACCACAAGATCAACCACACATAATGAAACAAGCAAAAGAACAAGTTGGCAAGTTTATGTAGATTATCAAACAAGCAACCAACATGTTTAAAAGAGGTTGTTTAACATGGCAAGGGTGCAACTAACATAACAATAACATGCTAGCAAATTTAAATGGGCTGGAATTAAATACAACAATATCCAGAAAATCCCATCTTCATATATTTGCATTTGAGACAGATTTGAAATACTACTGTGATGGAGTTGCCAAACATGCTAAACAACAGCACCAAAATATTCTACACATTTTTCTACCCCGAATGCATATAAAGTTTGTTGAAATTGGAGTTGTAGAGAATTAGTTATGAATTTTGCAAGTTTGAGCATATTTAAATCTAATTTAAAATCAAACAACATTTAAATATTTTTAAACATGGCAGCAAGTGACATTTTCATTATCTACACAAAATTCTAAGCACTTTAAAATATATGACACGTTTTATTTGGATGCATGGATAATTAGTTATACACAAATACAAAACAGTGGCATTATGAAAAAAAATGCAAATCACTAGAGAGAGGAAGTGCTAAAACCCACATGGAGTGAAGAAAAATAAACATGGGCCCGAAGAATCATAGTTCATCAGCCGAGCTGTGGGATCAGGCCCGAGCGCAGAGTGTGGGTGCGGCAAAAAAAATGAGGGACCTGGGAATCGAACCCAAGCCCTCCTGGTCTGGGCGCGGCGAGGGGAACCCTGTATGCTTTGTGCTCAAGGACGGGCCTGAAACTTACTGAAGTGCAGTTGATCGATCTGACAGAAAAATAAAAGAATGAGAAAAAGAAACAGGGTCGGCTGGGATTTGAACCCAGGATCTGAAGCAAGTGTTCGCGCGAGATTAACCAGTGCGCTACAGGCCTGCTTGTGAAGGAATGGGGCACACCTTCTTAAGAGACGACCCAGGGTCGAGCTCCTCTATAAAAGACAGAGAAGAAGACGGCTGCGTCGACGGCACCAGCGAGGGCAGCGCGCGATGCGAGGGCGGAAGAGCTGCAGCAGGCGTGCAGGATTTGGAGCCTGAGCGGGCTCAAGAGAGCGGAAGCTAGGAGAGGTCGGGGCGCTCGAGTTCGAGCACGCGCTCGTCTCGGGCCATGGCGAGGCACGGGGATGCAGGGGAAGTGGAGGTGCAGCGAGGTTCTAGGCGTGATCGAGCAACAGCGAAGCACTGCGGGTGCGCGAGAGTGAGTGAGGACATGCAGCGTCACGGCGAGCGAAGCCAGATCCTACCTAGACGCACAACGAAAAAGAATGCAGGAGGTCGGAGCACCGGGAGCGTGATCAGAACATGGATGGCATGACGCTTAAGGAGCGAAAATCGAATGCAAGATGGGGTAAGAAGAAGGTTGGGTATACCTAGTTTACCTAGGACGTGGTTTAGTGGACCGGGGCGCAGCAGATCGACGACGGGGAGGCGACAAACTCCGGTAGACTTGCTGTCCGCGAAGAAGACGAGTAGTGGAAGAAAATGCTGCGGGTGATGGTGATCCTTGGGCGCGTCTTGGCGTCTGGATGGAACCAGGACGGAGCTGCAATGCTCGAGGATGAGAGGAGGGAGGCCGGCGGAGCTCCTATGCCAGGGGTCAGCTCGCGGCCTCGCCGGCCATGGCTCCTGGAAGCAGCGGGGCAAGGCAATAGGTGGTGATTTGTGGAGAGGCGGCGGCGCAGAGGGAAGAGATGGAAAGAGAGAAACCCTAGGGCGAGGCCTGGGACGGCTTTATAGGAGAGGGGGTGCGGCGTCGGGGCTTGCCCTCGTGGCCTTGTACGCCCTTTGTTTTTACTGTGAGTGGGATGTGGCGAGAGGAGGAAGAAAAAAGGAGAAGGGAACGGTCGCTGCAGGTGGGCTCAGCGCGGGTGGCCAACGTGGCAAGCTGAAATTACCAGCGGAGGGGGGATAGAGGTGGGCTGCTGCTGCTGATGGGCCTCGGCTGGGCTGCGAAGGAGGGCAAGGGCCAGTTAGCTGTGGTTGCTGGGCTGTACTGATGCTGCTCTCTCTCTCACACATCTTTTTTTATTAAATAAATAACAGCAAAAGAAAGGGAAAAACCCACGGAGGTGGGAGTTGAATTAGGAAGAAGTAAGGATATCTCTGGACTCCTAGAATTATGCTCCATATAAGAAAATTGCTTCGGACATTTTTAGAGGTAGAAAAATAAAAGGAGTTTGAATATGGATCAAACTCTTGATATTTTAAAACCCAACCAAACCATTTTCAAAAGAGGTGATATTTGGTGGAGAGGATATTGGCATGGGGCAAGATTTAAGGGAGGAGAAAGAAACACTATGGCACTAGCTAGGTGGCTTGCACAATAGAGCAAAGAAAAGGCGAGAAAGAAAAGAAGAAGAAGAAGAAGAAGAAGAAGAAGAAGAAGGGAGAAGAGGGGTACGGTTTTGCTTGGCTTAGCTTAACCCACACACAACAACATCACAAGGTCTCACATATGCACAAAATAAAAAAAACTATGACGCCATGATGATATGATGATGAGCAATGTAAGGATGCAAAATAATAAAAGGTATGGCAATGCAATTAAAATAAATGACAAGAACCCCCCAAGGATATTGACAAGGATCGAAGAGGAAGCTTTATTGCCATTACAGGAAAGTGTTACATTTGGGGCATTGCAGATGTGATGACGGCTTACTTCTTCGCGATCGCCAATGGCAGACACCGAAGGTGCTTCATTGATAGTCTATTGATTGACGGCGTTAGAATCTCAGACCTATCTCTCATTATGACCCACATTGTGGGGTTTTATTCCAATCTCCTCGGCTCTAAGCTGGACCCTGGGCTTGTTCCCTCTTCTGACTCCTAGGATGCGGGTTGTAAGATTTCTCCAGACGAAAACATGGGACTGATGGCCCCTTTAATTGATGAGGACATTTGGCAGGTGATTAGTTCGGCCAACCCGAACGCTGCTTCTGGTCCTGATGGTTTTTCGATCCTCTTCTTTATGAAATTTTGGCCGCAGATGCGGGCTCTCGTGTGTAAAATCATCCAAGGGTTCTGGTTGGGTACGGTGGATATCTCTCGGCTTAACTACGCTGTCATTACTCTTATTCCTGATGTCAAGGGAGCGGACTTGATTTCGCAGTTCAGGCCTATTGCCCTTATCAATAACTTTGCCAAGTTTCCTGCCAAAGGGCTAGCCACCCCTCTCTCCCCCATTGCCCATCGCACTATCAGTCCTTTTCAGTCGGCTTTTATTAAAGGTCATTTCATCTTGGATGGGGTTCTTTGCCTTCATGAAATTGTAAATGACCTTAAGATTCAAAAATCGAAAGCGGTGATTCTGAAACTTGATTTTGAGAAGGCCTACGATTCGGTGATGTGGCCTTTTTTGCGTAGGGTCTTGCTGGCTAAAGGGTTTGAGGGGCCACTTGTTCATAGAATCATGTAGTTGGTCTCAGGCGGCCATACTGCCATCAATGTTAATGGTCAGGTTAGTAAGTTCTTTACCAATGGTAGGGGCCTTCGACAAGGTGATCCTGCCTCGCCCATTATGTTCAACTTCGTTGCGGATACCTTATCCTGCTTGCTTTCTAGGGCATCCGCCCATGGGCATATCTCTCTGGTTCGCTCGAATCTTCTTCCCCAAGGGATGACCCATCTTCAGTACGCGCACGACACTATCATTATGGTTGAGCTGAATGATGCCTGTCTTGCCGATCTCAAGTTTATTCTTCTCTGCTTCGAGGTGATGTCGGGCCTTAAGATTAACTTTGCCAAAAGTGAAGTGATTGTTACTGGTGTGGATGAGTCGGAAGCTGTGCATGTGGCACATCTTCTAAACTGGTGTGGACGAGTCGGAAGCTGTGCATGTGGCACATCTTCTAAACTGTAAGCTGGGGTCTTTTCCGTTCAAATACTTGGGCCGACCCATATCCCCGGACGTGCTTCATGCCAAAGAATTTGCCCCGGTGGTCTATAAGGTGGGCAACAGGGTTCTTCCTTGGCGGGGTAGGTATAATACCAATGCGGGCAAGGTGGCTCTAATCAATACATGTCTATCCTCCCTCCCCATGTTCGTGATGGGCTTCTACCTCTTGTCAGCTGGGACACATGCTGGTTTTGATAAACACTGTGGGGCATTCTACTGGAACGCTGCGGATAACCGCCGCAAATATCGCTTTGTTAAATGGAAATTAATATGTAGGCCCAAAAACCTTGGAGGGTTAGGGATTCTTAACACTTCCATCATGAACCAGTGCTTGTTGATCAAATGGTGGTGGAAGATTATGAGTGCTGAGGACCAGCCCCTCTGGTTGTCCATTCTTAAGGCTAAATATTTCCCTTCCTCGAGCCCGATGTTTGCTCACTCGCGTGGTGGCTCTCAGTTTTGGAAGTCACTGGTCGAAGTTAGACCTATTTTCCAATATTTTGTTAAGTTTGTTGTTGGGGACGGCTCTTCGATTAGATTTTGGCTGGATTGGTGGTGTGGAGACTCACCCCTCTCGGTGACTGATACGTCCATTTTGCATCATGCTTTTATGATGATATTTATTGCACTATGGGATGTTATTACATGTTATATCACAATACTTATGCCTTTTCTCTCTTATTTTACAAGGTTTACATGAAGAGGGAGAATGCCGGTAGCTGGAATTCTGGGCTGGAAAAGGAGCAAACACTGAAAACCTATTCTGCACAACTCAAAAAGCTCTGAAACTCCACGGGACACCGTTTCAGAAAATATAAAAAATATATGGCGAAAGGGATTCATCAGGGGGCCAACCACCTATCCATGAGGGTGGGGGGCGCGCCCCCTGCCTCGTGGACCACCCGATGGCCCCCCGATGCCCATCTTCTCCTATATGAGGTGTTTTTACCTGGAAAAAAAATGAGAGAGAGGCTTTCGGGACCACACTCCGCCGTCTCGAGGCGGAACCTTGGCGGAAACCAATCTAGGGCTCCGGCAGAGCTGTTCTGTTGGGGATACTTCCCTCCAGGAGGGGGAAATCGTCACCTCCGTCATCACCAACAACTCTCCCATCTTGGGGAGGGTTATCTTCATCAACATCTTCACTAGCACCATCTCCTCTCAAACCCTAGTTCATCTCTTGTATCCAATCTTTGTACCCAAACCTCAGATTGGTACATGTGGGTTGCTAGTAGTGTTGATTACTCCTTGTAGTTGATGCTAGTTGGTTTACTTCCTGGAAGATCATATGTTCAGATCCATTATTCATATTAATACCCCTCTGGTCATGAACAATATTATGTCTTGTGAGTAGTTACTTTTGTTCCTAAGGACATGGGAGAAGTCTCACTATAAGTAGTCATGTGAATTTGGTATTCGTTCGATATTTGCATGAGATGTATGTTGTCTCTCCTCTAGTGGTGTCATGTGAACGTCGACAACATGACAGTTCACCATTATTTGGGCCAAGCGGAAGGCATTGAGAAGTAATAAGTAGATGATGGGTTGCTAGAGTGACAGAAGCTTAAACCCTAGTTTATGCGTTGCTTCGTAAGGGGCTGATTTGGATCCACTTGTTTCATGCTATGGCTAGGTTTACCTTAATACTTCTTTTGTAGTTTTGGATACTTGCAATAGAGGTTAATCATAAGTGGGAGGCATGTCCAAGTAAGGATAGCACCCAAGCACTGGTCCACCCACATACCAAATTATCAAAGTACCGAACGTGAATCAAATGAACGTGATGAAAACTAGCTTGACGATAATTCCCATGTGTCCTCGGGAGCGTTTTCCTTCATATAAGAGTTTTTCCAGGCTTGTTATTTGCTACAAAAAGGATTGGGCCATCTTGCTGCACCTTATTTACTTTTACTATTTGTCACTTGCTACCAATTACCTTATCACAAAACTATCTGTTATCGATAATTTCAGTGCTTGCAGAAAACACCTTACTAAAAACTGCCTATCATTTCCTTCTGCTCCTCGTTGGGTTCGACACTCTTACTTATCGAAAGGACTACGATAGATCCCCTACACTTGTGGGTCATCAAGACTCTTTTCTGGTGCCGTTGCCGGGGAGTGAAGCGCCTTTGGTAAGGAACAATTTATATAGTGTTCTGAAATTTACTGTCACTTGTTACTATGGCTCATCATCCTTTGAGGGGCTTGTTCGGGGTATCTTCACCCCGACCAGAAGAGCAAAGAGTTGCTCCTCAACCTACTGCACCTACTGAAAATGTTTGCTTTGAAATTCGTTCGGTATGATAGAGAAACTGATAGATAATCCCTTTACAGGAGATGGAACACTGCATCCTGATTTACACCGAATCTATGTGCATGAACTTTGTGGATTATTTAGGCTTGCAGGTATGCCCGAGGATGTTATCAAGAAGAAGGTCTTCCCTTTATCTTCGAAGGGAGATGCATTAACATGGTTTAGGATATGCGATGATATTGGATCATGGAACTATAACCGGCTGAAGTTGGAATTTCATCAGAAGTTCTACCCTATGCATCAGGTTCATCGTGATCGCAATTATATATATATAATTTTTGGCCTCACGAAGAAGAAAGCATCGCTCAAGCTTGGGGGAGGCTTAAGTCAATGTTATGTTTATGCCCCAATCATGAGCTCTCAAGACAAATGATCATTCAAAATTTTTATGCTCAGCTTTCTCTCAATAGTCCCACAATGCTCGATAATTCTTGTTCCGGTTCTTTTATGATGAAGACTATAGAATTCAAATGGGATTTATTTGAATAAATTAAATGCAACTCTGAAGATTGGGATCTCGACGAAGATAAGGAGTCAGGTATGACCCCTAAGTTTGATTGTGTTAAAGCTTTTATGGATACCGATGTTTTCCGAGAGTTTAGCACTAAATATGGACTTGACTCTGAGATAGTAGCTTCTTTCTGTGAATCATTTGCTACTCATGTTGACCTCCCTAAGGAGAAGTGGTTTAAATACCATCCTCCCATTGAAGCAAAAGTAGTTGAACCTGTTAAAGTTGAAGAAAAGGCTATCACTTATAATGTTGATCCTATTGTTCCCACTGCTTATATTGAGAAACCACCTTTCCCTGTTAGAATAAATGATCATGCTAAAGCTTCAACTGTGGTTCATAAGAGTAATACTAGAACACCTACACCCTCTGAGCAAATTAAAGTTGAACCTAGTGTTGCTATGGTTAAAGATCTCTTGGTTGAAAATTTAGATGGACATGTTATTTACCTCCAAGAGGAAGCTGCTAGAATAGCCAAACCCGATGCTAGGAATAAACATAGACCTGTTGTAGGCTTGCCTGTTATTTCTTTTAAAATAGGAGCTCATTGCTATTATGGTTTATGTGACGTAGGTGCTAGTGCAAGTATAATCACTCACTCCTTATATAAAGAAATTATGCATGCTATTGCACATGTTGAGTTAGAAGGGATTGATGTCACCATTAAGCTTGCTAATAGAGACACTATTTCACCAGTTGGGATTGTTAGAGATGTTGAAGTCTTTTGTGGGAAAGTTAAATACCCTGCTGATTTTCTTATTCTTAGTTCCCCAAAAGATGATTTTTGTCCCATTATATTTGGTAGACCCTTCTTGAATACTGTTAATGCTAAGATAGACTTTGTGAAAGATATTGTTACTGTTGGTTTAGGGGATATGTCTCATGATTTTAACTTTGCTAAATTTCGTAGACAACCCCATGATAAAGAATTACCTAATAAGGATGAAATTATTGGTCTTGCTTCTATTGATGTGCTTCCTAATGATCCTTTAGAACAATATCTGCTACACAATGAAAATGATATGTATGTGAACGAGAGAAGGGAAATAGATGAAATATATTTAAAGCAGGGACCCGTATTCAAAAACAACTTGCCTGTTGAAATCCTAGGGGATTCTCCTCCACCCAAGGGTGATCCCGTGTTTGAACTCAAACCTTTACCTGATAATCTTAAGTATGTTTATCTTGATGATTAGAAGATATATCCTGTTATTATCAGTGCTAACCTTTCAGAGCAGGAAGAAGAAAGATTATTGAAAACTCTGAAGAAGCACCATGCTGCTATTGGATATACTCTGGATGATCTTAAGGGCATTAGTCCCACTTTATGCCAACACAAGATAAAATTGGAAGAGGACGCTAAACCAGTTATTGATCATCAACGACTTTTAAATCCTAATATGAAAGAAGTGGTAAGGAAGGAAATACTAAAGCTTCTAGAGGCAGGTATTATCTATCCAGTTGCTGATAGTCAGTGGGTAAGTCCTATCCATTGTGTCCCTAGGAAGGGAGGTATGACTGTTGTTCCTAATGATAAAGATGAATTGATCCCGCAAAGAATAGCTACATGTTATAGGATTGTAATTGATTTTCCTAAATTAAATAAAGCTACTAAGAAAGATCATTACCCTTTGCCTTTTATTGATCAAATGCTAGAAAGGTTATCCAAACATACTCATTTTTGCTTTCTAGATGGCTATTCTGGTTTCTCTCAAATACCTGTGTCTAAAGGGGATCCAGAAAAGACCACTTTTACTTGTCCTTTCAGTACATTTTTCTTATAGACATATGCCTTTTGTTTTATGTAATGCACCTACTACCTTTCAAAGATGCATGATGGCTATATTCTCTGATTTTTGTGAAAAGATTGTTGAGGTTTTCATGGATGATTTCTCCGTTTACGGAACTTCTTTTGATGATTGCTTGAGCAACCTTGATCGAGTTTTGCAGAGATGTGAAGACACTAATCTTGTCTTGAATTGGGAGAAGTGCCACTTTATGGTTAATGAAGGCATTGTCTTGGGGCATCAAATTTCTGAAAGAGGTATTGAAGTTGACAAAGCTAAAGTTGATGCTATTGAAAAGATCTCATGTCCCAATGACATAAAAGTTATACGAAGTTTCCTTGGTCATGTCGGGTTTTATAGGAGGTTCATTAAGGACTTCTCCAAAATCTCCAGGCCTCTGACTAATATCTTACAAAAAGATATTCCTTTTGTCTTTGATGATGATTGTCTAGAAGCATTTGAAATACTTAAGAAAGCATTGATCTCTGCACCTATTGTCCAGCATCCTGACTGGAATTTACCCTTTGAGATTATGTGCGATGCTAGTGATTATGCTGTAGGTGCTGTTCTAGGACAAAGAGTTGATAAGAAATTGAATGTTATCCAATATGCTAGTAAAACTCTAGATAGTGTCGAGAGAAATTATGCTACTACTGGAAAAGAATTTTTAGTAGTTGTATTTGCTTGTGATAAGTTTAGACCTTATACTGTTGATTCTAAAGTAACTATTCACATTGATCATGCTTCTATAAAATACCTTATGGAAAAGAAAGATGCTAAACCTAGACTTATCTGATGGGTTCTCTTGCTGCAAGAATTTGATTTGCATATTATTGATAGAAAGGGAGCTGAGAATCCCGTAGCAGATACCTTGTCTAGGCTAGAGAATGTACTTGATGACCCACAACCTATTGATGATAGCTTTCCTGATGAACAATTAGTTGTCATAAATACTTCTCGTACTGCTCCATGGTATGCTGATTATGCTAATTACATTGTTGCTAAGTTTATACCTCCTAGCTTCACATACCAGCAAAAGAAAATGTTCTTCTATGATTTGAGACATTACTTTTGGGATGACCCACATCTTTATAAAGAAGGGGTAGATGGTATTATTAGACGTTGTGTACCTGAGCATGAACAGGGACATATCCTACGCAAGTGCCACTCCGAAGCTTATGGAGGGCACCATGTTGGAGATAGAACTGCACATATGGTATTGCAATCTGGTTTCTATTGGCCTACTCTCTTCAAGGATGCTCGTAAGTTTGTCTTATCTTGTGATGAATGTCAAAGAATTGGTAATATTAGTAGACGTCAAGAAATGCCTATGAATTATTCACTTGTTATTGAACCATTTGATGTTTGGGGCTTTGATTATATGGGACCGTTTCCTTCATCTAATGGGTATACACATATTTTAGTTGTTTTTGATTACGTTACTAAGTGGGTAGAAGTTATTCCAACTAATAGTGCTGATCACAACACTTCTATTAAGATGCTAAAAGAAGTTATTTTTCCGAGGTTTGGAATCCCTAGATACTTAATGACTGATGATAGTTCACACTTTATTCATGGTGCTTTCCGTAAAATGCTTGCAAAGTATGATGTTAACCTTAGAATGGCATCCCCTTATAACCCTCAGACTAGTGGTCAAGTAGAATTAAGTAATAGAGAGCTAAAATTAATTTTGTAAAATACAGCTAATAAGTCTAGAAAGAATTGGTCCAAGAAACTTGATGATGCATTATGGGCCTATAGAACTGCATACAAAAATCCTATGGGTATGTCTCCATATAAGATGGTTTATGGAAAAGCATGTCACTTACCTCTTGAGCTAGAACACAAGTCATATTGGGGTATTAAAGAGCTCAGTTATGATTTCAAACTTGCCGGTGAGAAGGGGCTATTTGACATTAGCTCTCTTGATGAATGGAGAACCCAGGCCTATGAGAATGCCAAGCTGTTTAAAGAAAAAGTTAAAAGATGGCATGACAAATGGATACAAAAGCGTGAGTTTAACGTAGGTGATTATGTCTTGCTATACAACTCCCATTTAAGATTTTTTGCAGGAAAACTTCTCTCTAAATGGGAAGGTCCTTACGTTATTGAGGAGGTCTATCGTCTAGGTGCCATAAAAAGCAACAACTTCGAAGGCACAAATCCGAAGGTGGTAAACGGTCAAAGAATCAAACATCATATCTCAGGTAATCCTATAAATGTTGAAACCAATGTTATTGAAACCGTAACCCCGAAGGAATACATAAGGGACACTTTCCAGAACGATTCAGACTCCGAAAAGGAAGAGGTATGTGATACCGTAAGTAAACCGACTCCAAAACAGTTCTAATGGCAATTTTCCACCATTTTGGAATATTTAGAAAAATAGAAAAATAAGAGGAAGTCTGGAAGAGACACGAGCCGTCCACGAGGGTGGAGGGCGCGCCCCTTCCCCTGGGAGCACCCCCTGCCTCGTGGGCACCTCGTGTGCCTCCCGGACTTTGATTTCTTGTATGTTACTCCTTTTGGTCAGTATAAATTCATTATATATTCTCCCAAAGGTATTGACCACCGTATCACGCAAAAATCCTCTGTTCTTGTTTCGAGCTATTTTTCTGGTAGGGTTGACAAGGCCAGGCATCATGTTGTCCCCCTCCTCCAACAATGAGGGCAACGATGCTTGGCTAATGAAGATAGATCTAAAGAGGGAAGGACCTGAGGAGATCGACAAGGAGAATAGGATCAAGAAGGCGGTGGAAGATCAGGCTTCGGCAACAGGAGAAGAAGACATCCTTCAACCCCTTCCAAACCTTATTACTTCAACTGAGATTGAAGCCTTCAAGATGATTGAGTTAGGTCAAATACAAAACAAGTATCTCACAAGTGAAAATATTTTGTTGAAGGAGCATATAGCTACACTGAAAGGTATTATCCGCAAGTTGGAGGATCTCCTACGCTGGATGTATGATGATCCGGCATCACTACTTTCAACTCCATCATCCCCAACTTCGAAGAAGGAGGCATAATCATATGGGTATGGGCACTCCCCTTGGCAACTAACAAGCTTGGGGGAGGTACCCCGATATCGTATCACCATCACACTCCTATATTTACCGTTTTTCTTAGTTCGATCCTTTTGATAGTATCTTGATCTAGTAGAATAAAGTTAGCATGATCCAGTTGTGAGCTTTTTGCTTTATGATCTTTACCTTTGTAATCGAGTCCGTGAGCTATATAATAAAGATTAGTGTTGAGTCAAGGGCTTGATTTCCTCACTTGGGTCATGATAGAAGAAAAGAAAATATAGAAAGTATCAAATAGATCATATTGATCTTATGGGAAGTAATGACTTCACATATAAAGAGTATGATGAATAAAAGTTATTGAGAGTTGACAAACATAGTTTTGGTCATCGTTGCAATTAATAGGAAGTAATAAAGAAAGAGAGGTTTCACATACAAATATACTATCCTGGACATCTTTTATGATTGTGAGCACTCATTAGAATATGACATGCTAAAGAGTTGATGTTGGACAAGGAAGACAACATAATGGTTATGTTTTCTTATATTCAAAATAAAGTATATTGTCATGGATCATCCAACATGTTGAGCTTGCCTTTCCCCCACATGCTAGACAAAACTCTTTGCAGCAAGTAGAGATACTACTTGTGCTTCCATACGTCCTTAAACCCAGTTTTGCCATGAGAGTCCACCATACCTACCTATGGATTGAGTAAGATCCTTCAAGTAAGTTGTCATGTTTGCAAACTTGCTAAAATATGTATGATTTATTAGAGTGGAGGAAATAAGATTTATACGATCTTGTGATATGGAAGTAATAAAAGCGACGGGCTGCATAATAAAGGTCCTTATCACAAGTGGCAATATAAAGTGACATTCTTTTGCGCTAAGACTTTGTGCATCCACCCATAAAAGCACATGACAACCTCTGCTTCCCTCTACGAAGGGCCTATCTATATTCTTGCCTTATAAGAGTCAAGGTGAAAATCACCTTTCCTTTTTCCATTTTATCCTTTGGCAAGCACATTGTGTTGGGAAGATCCTGACATATATACCCACTTGGATGTAAGTTATCATGGTCTATTACCGTTGACATTATCCTTGAGGTAAAAGGTTGGGAGGCAATACCATAAGCCCCTATCTTTCTCTGTGTCCAACTAAAACTCCATACCCATAAGTATTGCGTGAGTATGAGCAATTGTGAAAGACTTTATGATAGTTGAGTATGTGGGCTTGCTCTCTCTTCTGACTTGTGGGATGCGGGTTGTAAAATTTCTCCGGACGAAAACATGGGACTGATGGTCCCTTTAACCGACGAGGAGATTTGGCAGGTGATTAGTTCGGCCAACCCGAACGCTGCTTCTGGTCCTGATGGTTTTTAGATCCCCTTCTTTAAGAAATTTTGGCCGCAGTTGCGGGCTCTCGTTTGTAAAATAATCCAAGGGTTCTGGTTGGGTATGGTGGATATCTCTCGGCTTAACTACGCTATCATTACTCTTATTCCTAAAGTCAAGGGAGCAGACTTGATTTCGCAGTTCAGGCCTATTGCCCTTATCAATAATTTCGCCAAGTTTCCTGCCAAAGGGCTAGCCACCCGTCTCTCCCCCATTGCCCATCGCACTATCGGTCCTTTTCAGTCGGATTTTATTAAAGGTCATTTCATCTTGGATGGGGTTCTTTGCCTTCATGAAATTGTGCATGACCTTAAGATTCGAAAATCAAAAGCGGTGATTCTGAAACTTGATTTTGAGAAGGCCTATTCGGTGAGCTGGCCTTTTTGTGTAGGGTCTTGCTGGCTAAAGGATTTGAGGGGCCACTTGTTCATAGAATCATGCAGTTGGTCTCGGGCGGCCATACTGCCATCAATGTTAATGGTCAGGTTAGTAAGTTCTTTACCAATGGTAGGGGCCTTCGCCAAGGTGATCCTACTTTGCCCATTTTGTTCAACTTCTTTGCGGATGCCTTATCCCGCTTGCTTTTTGAGGCAGCTGCCCATGGGCATATCTCTCCGGTTAGCTCTAATTTTCTTCCCCAAGGGATGACCCACCTTTAGTACGCGGACGACACTATCATTATGGTTGAGCTAAATGATGCATATCTTGCCCATCTCAAGTTTATTCTTCTCTGCTTCGAGGTGATGTCGGGCCTTAAGATTAACTTTGCCAAATGTGAAGTGATTGTTACTGGAGTGGACGAGTCGGAAGCTGTGCGTGTGGCACATCTTCTAAACTATAAGTTGGGGTCTTTTCCGTTCAAATACTTGGGCCTACCCATATCCCCGAACGTGCTTCATGCCAAAGAATTTGCCCCGGTGGTCTCTAAGGTGGGCAACAGGGTTCTTCCTTGGCGGGGTAGGTATAATACCAATGCGGGCAAGGTGGCTCTAATCAATGCATGTCTATCCTCCCTCCCCATGTTCGTGATGGGCTTCTACCTCTTATCGGCTGGGACACATGTTGGTTTTGATAAACACCGTGGGGCATTCTACTGGAACACTGCGGATAACCGCCGCAAATATCGCTTTGTTAAATGGAAATTGATGTGTAGGCCCAAAAACCTTGGAGTGTTAGGGATTCTTAACACTTCCATCATGAACCAATGCTTGTTGATCAAATGGTGGTGGAAGATTATGAGTGCTGAAGACCAGCCCCTCTGGTTGTCCATTCTTAAGGCTAAATATTTCCCTTCCTCGAGCCCGATGTTTGCTCACTCGCGCGGTGGCTCTCAGTTTTGGAAGTCACTGGTCAAAGTTAGACCTATTTTCCAATCTTTTGTTAAGTTTGTTGTTGGGGACGGCTCTTCGATTAGATTTTGGCTGGATTGGTGGTGTGGAGACTCACCCCTCTCGGTGACTGATATGTCCATTTTGCATCATGCTTTTATGTTGATATTTATTGCACTATGGGTTATTATTACATGTTATGTCACAATACTTATGCCTTTTCTCTCTTATTTACAAGGTTTACATGAAGAGAGAGAATGCCGGCAGCTGGAATTCTGGGCTGGAAAAGGAGCAAACACTGGAAACCTATTCTGCACAACTCAAAAATCTCCGAAACTCCACGGGACACCATTTCAGAAAATATAAAATATATCTGGCGAAAGACATTCATCAGGGGGGCCACCACCTATGCACGGGGGTGGGGGCGCGCCCCGATGCCCCCCGATGCCCATCTTGGGGATGGCTATATTCATCAACATCTTCACCAGCACCATCTCCTCTCAAACCCTAGTTCATCTCTTGTATCCAATCTTTGTACCCAAACCTCATATTGGTACCTGTGGGTTGCTAGTAGTGTTGATTACTCCTTATAGTTGATGCTAGTTGGTTTTTTTGGTGGAAGATCATATGTTCAGATCCATTATGCATATTAATATCCCTCTGATCATGAACAATATTATGTCTTGTGAGTAGTTATTTTTGTTCCTGAGGACATGGGAGAAGTTTCGCTATAAGTAGTCGTGTGAATTTGGTATTCGTTCGATATTTTGATGAGATGTATGTTGTCTCTCCTCTAGTGGTGTCATGTGAACATCGACTACATGACATTTCACCATTATTTGGGCCTAGAGGAAGGTATTGGGAAGTAATAAGTAGATGATGGGTTGCTAGAGTGACAGAAGCTTAAACACTAGTTTATGTGTTGCTTCGTAAGGGGCTGATTTGGATCCACTTGTTTCATGCTATGGTTAGGTTTACCTTAAGACTTCTTTTGTAGTTGCGGATGCTGGCAATAGAGGTTAATCATAAGTGGGAGGCTTGTCCAAGTAAGGACAATACCCAAGCACCGGTCCACCCACATACCAAATTATCATAGTACCGAACGCGAATTAGATGAACGTGACAAAAACTAGCTTGACGATAATTCCCATGTGTCCTCGGGAGCGTTTTCCTTCATATAGGAGTTTGTCCAGGCTTGTCCTTTGCTACAAAAAGGATTGGGCCATATTGCTGCACCTTATTTACTTTTACTATTTGTCACTTGCTACCAATTACCTTATCACAAACTATCTGTTACCGATAATTTCAGTGCTTGCAGAAAACACCTTACTGAAAACTGCCTATCATTTCCTTCTTCTCCTAGTTGGGTTCGACACTCTTACTTATCGAAAGGACTACAATAGATCCCCTACACTTGTGGGTCATCAGTGACCTTCCCCGCCCTTTTCTCTTATTGCTCTTATCCGAATATTTCTATTGTGGAGTTGGCTTCCCATGGGTGGAACCTGGTCTTCCGCCGCTCCTTGTCGCCTGAAGAGTTTGAAGACTGGCAACGCCTTACTGATGTCTTCCCTATGCTCTCGACGAACATGGATTCGGTGTTCTGGCCGCTTTCTACCTCTGGGCGCTTCTCCATTAAGTCGCTCTACTCTAGGCTTGTTGGTGGCACGCCCACACTAGTTGTCATAAATACTTCTCGTACTGCTCCATGGTATGCTGATTATGCTAATTACATTGTTGCTAAGTTTATACCTCCTAGCTTCACATACCAGCAAAAGAAAAAGTTCTTCTATGATTTGAGACATTACTTTTGGGATGACCCACATCTTTATAAAGAAGGGGTAGATGGTATTGTTAGACGTTGTGTACCTGAGCATGAACAGGGACATATCCTACGCAAGTGCCACTCCGAAGCTTATGGAGGGCACCATGTTGGAGATTGAACTGCACATATGGTATTGCAATCTGGTTTCTATTGGCCTACTCTCTTCAAGGATGCTCGTAAGTTTGTCTTATCTTGTGATGAATGTCAAAGAATTGGTAATATTAGTAGACGTCAAGAAATGCCTATGAATTATTCACTTGTTATTGAACCATTTGATGTTTGGGGCTTTGATTATATGGGACCGTTTCCTTCATCTAATGGGTATACACATATTTTAGTTGTTTTTGATTACGTTACTAAGTGGGTAGAAGTTATTCCAACTAATAGTACTGATCACAACACTTCTATTAAGATGCTAAAAGAAGTTATTTTTCCGAGGTTTGGAATCCCTAGATACTTAATGACTGATGATA
The DNA here is from genome assembly GCA_902687465.1 of Secale cereale. Lineage (NCBI taxonomy): Eukaryota > Viridiplantae > Streptophyta > Magnoliopsida > Poales > Poaceae > Secale > Secale cereale. The sequence goes on along the minus strand of LR738711.1, from coordinate 184,225,822 downwards.
GTTCACACTTTATTCATGGTGCTTTCCGTAAAATGCTTGCAAAGTATGATGTTAACCTTAGAATGGCATCCCCTTATAAACCTCAGACTAGTGGTCAAGTAGAATTAAGTAATAGAGAGCTAAAATTAATTTTGTAAAATACAGCTAATAAGTCTAGAAAGAATTGGTCCAAGAAACTTGATGATGCATTATGGGCCTATAGAACTGCATACAAAAATCCTATGGGTATGTCTCCATATAAGATGGTTTATGGAAAAGCATGTCACTTACCTCTTGAGCTAGAACACAAGTCATATTGGGGTATTAAAGAGCTCAGTTATGATTTCAAACTTGCCGGTGAGAAGAGGCTATTTGACAATAGCTCTCTTGATGAATGGAGAACCCAGGCCTATGAGAATGCCAAGCTGTTTAAAGAAAAAGTTAAAAGATGGCATGACAAATGGATACAAAAGCGTGAGTTTAACGTAGGTGATTATGTCTTGCTATACAACTCCCATTTAAGATTTTTTGCAGGAAAACTTCTCTCTAAATGGGAAGGTCCTTACGTTATTGAGGAGGTCTATCGTCTAGGTGCCATAAAAAGCAACAACTTCGAAGGCACAAATCCGAAGGTGGTAAACGGTCAAAGAATCAAACATCATATCTCAGGTAATCCTATAAATGTTGAAACCAATGTTATTGAAACCGTAACCCCGAAGGAATACATAAGGGACACTTTCCAGAACGATTCAGACTCCGAAAAGGAAGAGGTATGTGATACCGTAAGTAAACCGACTCCAAAACAGTTCTAATGGCAATTTTCCACCATTTTGGAATATTTAGAAAAATAGAAAAATAAGAGGAAGTCTGGAAGAGACACGAGCCGTCCACGAGGGTGGAGGGCGCGCCCCTTCCCCTGGGAGCACCCCCTGCCTCGTGGGCACCTCGTGTGCCTCCCGGACTTTGATTTCTTGTATGTTACTCCTTTTGGTCAGTATAAATTCATTATATATTCTCCCAAAGGTATTGACCACCGTATCACGCAAAAATCCTCTGTTCTTGTTTCGAGCTATTTTTCTGGTAGGGTTGACAAGGCCAGGCATCATGTTGTCCCCCTCCTCCAACAATGAGGGCAACGATGCTTGGCTAATGAAGATAGATCTAAAGAGGGAAGGACCCGAGGAGATCGACAAGGAGAATAGGATCAAGAAGGCGGTGGAAGATCAGGCTTCGGCAACAGGAGAAGAAGACATCCTTCAACCCCTTCCAAACCTTATTACTTCAACTGAGATTGAAGCCTTCAAGATGATTGAGTTAGGTCAAATACAAAACAAGTATCTCACAAGTGAAAATATTTTGTTGAAGGAGCATATAGCTACACTGAAAGGTATTATCCGCAAGTTGGAGGATCTCCTACGCTGGATGTATGATGATCCGGCATCACTACTTTCAACTCCATCATACCCAACTTCGAAGAAGGAGGCATAATCATATGGGTATGGGCACTCCCCTTGGCAACTAACAAGCTTGGGGGAGGTACCCCGATATCGTATCACCATCACACTCCTATATTTACCGTTTTTCTTAGTTCGATCCTTTTGGTAGTATCTTGATCTAGTAGAATAAAGTTAGCATGATCCAGTTGTGAGCTTTTTGCTTTATGATCTTTACCTTTGTAATCGAGTCCGTGAGCTATATAATAAAGATTAGTGTTGAGTCAAGGGCTTGATTTCCTCACTTGGGTCATGATAGAAGAAAAGAAAATATAGAAAGTATCAAATAGATCATATTGATCTTATGGGAAGTAATGACTTCACATATAAAGAGTATGATGAATAAAAGTTATTGAGAGTTGACAAACATAGTTTTGGTCATCGTTGCAATTAATAGGAAGTAATAAAGAAAGAGAGGTTTCACATACAAATATACTATCCTGGACATCTTTTATGATTGTGAGCACTCATTAGAATATGACATGCTAAAGAGTTGATGTTGGACAAGGAAGACAACATAATGGGTTATGTTTTCTTATATTCAAAATAAAGTATATTGTCATGGATCATCCAACATGTTGAGCTTGCCTTTCCCCCACATGCTAGACAAAACTCTTTGCAGCAAGTAGAGATACTACTTGTGCTTCCATACGTCCTTAAACCCAGTTTTGCCATGAGAGTCCACCATACCTACCTATGGATTGAGTAAGATCCTTCAAGTAAGTTGTCATGTTTGCAAACTTGCTAAAATATGTATGATTTATTAGAGTGGAGGAAATAAGATTTATACGATCTTGTGATATGGAAGTAATAAAAGCAACGGGCTGCATAATAAAGGTCCTTATCACAAGTGGCAATATAAAGTGACGTTCTTTTGCGCTAAGACTTTGTGCATCCACCCATAAAAGCACATGACAACCTCTGCTTCCCTCTACGAAGGGCCTATCTATATTCTTGCCTTATAAGAGTCAAGGTGAAAATCACCTCTCCTTTTTCCATTTTATCCTTTGGCAAGCACATTGTGTTGGGAAGATCCTGACATATATACCCACTTGGATGTAAGTTATCATGGTCTATTACCGTTGACATTATCCTTGAGGTAAAAGGTTGGGAGGCAATACCATAAGCCCCTATCTTTCTCTGTGTCCAACTAAAACTCCATACCCATAAGTATTGCGTGAGTATGAGCAATTGTGAAAGACTTTATGATAGTTGAGTATGTGGGCTTGCTCTCTCTTCTGACTTGTGGGATGCGGGTTGTAAAATTTCTCCGGACGAAAACATGGGACTGATGGTCCCTTTAACCGACGAGGAGATTTGGCAGGTGATTAGTTCGGCCAACCCGAACGCTGCTTCTGGTCCTGATGGTTTTTAGATCCCCTTCTTTAAGAAATTTTGGCCGCAGTTTCGGGCTCTCGTTTGTAAAATAATCCAAGGGTTCTGGTTGGGTATGGTGGATATCTCTCGGCATAACTACGCTATCATTACTCTTATTCCTAAAGTCAAGGGAGCAGACTTGATTTCGCAGTTCAGGCCTATTGCCCTTATCAATAATTTCGCCAAGTTTCCTGCCAAAGGGCTAGACACCCGTCTCTCCCCCATTGCCCATCGCACTATCGGTCCTTTTCAGTCGGATTTTATTAAAGGTCATTTCATCTTGGATGGGGTTCTTTGCCTTCATGAAATTGTGCATGACCTTAAGATTCGAAAATCAAAAGCGGTGATTCTGAAACTTGATTTTGAGAAGGCCTATTCGGTGAGCTGGCCTTTTTGTTTAGGGTCTTGCTGGCTAAAGGATTTGAGGGGCCACTTGTTCATAGAATCATGCAGTTGGTCTCGGGCGGCCATACTGCCATCAATGTTAATGGTCAGGTTAGTAAGTTCTTTACCAATGGTAGGGGCCTTCGCCAAGGTGATCCTACTTTGCCCATTTTGTTCAACTTCTTTGCGGATGCCTTATCCCGCTTGCTTTTTGAGGCAGCTGCCCATGGGCATATCTCTCCGGTTAGCTCTAATCTTCTTCCCCAAGGGATGACCCACCTTTAGTACGCGGACGACACTATCATTATGGTTGAGCTAAATGATGCATATCTTGCCCATCTCAAGTTTATTCTTCTCTGCTTCGAGGTGATGTCGGGCCTTAAGATTAACTTTGCCAAATGTGAAGTGATTGTTACTGGAGTGGACGAGTCGGAAGCTGTGCGTGTGGCACATCTTCTAAACTATAAGTTGGGGTCTTTTCCGTTCAAATACTTGGGCCTACCCATATCCCCGAACGTGCTTCATGCCAAAGAATTTGCCCCGGTGGTCTCTAAGGTGGGCAACAGGGTTCTTCCTTGGCGGGGTAGGTATAATACCAATGCGGGCAAGGTGGCTCTAATCAATGCATGTCTATCCTCCCTCCCCATGTTCGTGATGGGCTTCTACCTCTTATCGGCTGGGACACATGCTGGTTTTGATAAACACCGTGGGGCATTCTACTGGAAC
>LR738711.1:184204772-184217822 GCA_902687465.1 Secale cereale | reverse complement strand
TCGGGAGCGTTTTCCTTCATATAGGAGTTTGTCCAGGCTTGTCCTTTGCTACAAAAAGGATTGGGCCATATTGCTGCACCTTATTTACTTTTACTATTTGTCACTTGCTACCAATTACCTTATCACAAACTATCTGTTACCGATAATTTCAGTGCTTGCAGAAAACACCTTACTGAAAACTGCCTATCATTTCCTTCTTCTCCTAGTTGGGTTCGACACTCTTACTTATCGAAAGGACTACAATAGATCCCCTACACTTGTGGGTCATCAGTGACCTTCCCCGCCCTTTTCTCTTATTGCTCTTATCCGAATATTTCTATTGTGGAGTTGGCTTCCCATGGGTGGAACCTGGTCTTCCGCCGCTCCTTGTCGCCTGAAGAGTTTGAAGACTGGCAACGCCTTACTGATGTCTTCCCTATGCTCTCGACGAACATGGATTCGGTGTTCTGGCCGCTTTCTACCTCTGGGCGCTTCTCCATTAAGTCGCTCTACTCTAGGCTTGTTGGTGGCACGCCCACACTAAAATCTCCGAAACTCCACGGGACACCATTTCAGAAAATATAAAATATATCTGGCGAAAGACATTCATCAGGGGGGCCACCACCTATGCACGGGGGTGGGGGCGCGCCCCGATGCCCCCCGATGCCCATCTTGGGGATGGCTATATTCATCAACATCTTCACCAGCACCATCTCCTCTCAAACCCTAGTTCATCTCTTGTATCCAATCTTTGTACCCAAACCTCATATTGGTACCTGTGGGTTGCTAGTAGTGTTGATTACTCCTTATAGTTGATGCTAGTTGGTTTTTTTGGTGGAAGATCATATGTTCAAATCCATTATGCATATTAATATCCCTTTGATCATGAACAATATTATGTCTTGTGAGTAGTTATTTTTGTTCCTGAGGACATGGGAGAAGTTTCGCTATAAGTAGTCGTGTGAATTTGGTATTCGTTCGATATTTTGATGAGATGTATGTTGTTTCTCCTCTAGTGGTGTCATGTGAACATCGACTACATGACATTTCACCATTATTTGGGCCTAGAGGAAGGTATTGGGAAGTAATAAGTAGATGATGGGTTGCTAGAGTGACAGAAGCTTAAACACTAGTTTATGTGTTGCTTCGTAAGGGGCTGATTTGGATCCACTTGTTTCATGCTATGGTTAGGTTTACCTTAAGACTTCTTTTGTAGTTGCGGATGCTTGCAATAGAGGTTAATCATAAGTGGGAGGCTTGTCCAAGTAAGGACAATACCCAAGCACCGGTCCACCCACATACCAAATTATCATAGTACCGAACGCGAATTAGATGAACGTGACAAAAACTAGCTTGACGATAATTCCCATGTGTCGTCGGGAGCGTTTTCCTTCATATAGGAGTTTGTCCAGGCTTGTCCTTTGCTACAAAAAGGATTGGGCCATATTGCTGCACCTTATTTACTTTTACTATTTGTCACTTGCTACCAATTACCTTATCACAAACTATCTGTTACCGATAATTTCAGTGCTTGCAGAAAACACCTTACTGAAAACTGCCTATCATTTCCTTCTTCTCCTAGTTGGGTTCGACACTCTTACTTATCGAAAGGACTACAATAGATCCCCTACACTTGTGGGTCATCAGTGACCTTCCCCGCCCTTTTCTCTTATTGCTCTTATCCGAATATTTCTATTGTGGAGTTGGCTTCCCATGGGTGGAACCTGGTCTTCCGCCGCTCCTTGTCGCCTGAAGAGTTTGAAGACTGGCAACGCCTTACTGATGTCTTCCCTATGCTCTCGACGAACATGGATTCGGTGTTCTGGCCGCTTTCTACCTCTGGGCGCTTCTCCATTAAGTCGCTCTACTCTAGGCTTGTTGGTGGCACGCCCACACTAGTTGTCATAAATACTTCTCGTACTGCTCCATGGTATGCTGATTATGCTAATTACATTGTTGCTAAGTTTATACCTCCTAGCTTCACATACCAGCAAAAGAAAAAGTCCTTCTATGATTTGAGACATTACTTTTGGGATGACCCACATCTTTATAAAGAAGGGGTAGATGGTATTGTTAGACGTTGTGTACCTGAGCATGAACAGGGACATATCCTACGCAAGTGCCACTCCGAAGCTTATGGAGGGCACCATGTTGGAGATTGAACTGCACATATGGTATTGCAATCTGGTTTCTATTGGCCTACTCTCTTCAAGGATGCTCGTAAGTTTGTCTTATCTTGTGATGAATGTCAAAGAATTGGTAATATTAGTAGACGTCAAGAAATGCCTATGAATTATTCACTTGTTATTGAACCATTTGATGTTTGGGGCTTTGATTATATGGGACCGTTTCCTTCATCTAATGGGTATACACATATTTTAGTTGTTTTTGATTACGTTACTAAGTGGGTAGAAGTTATTCCAACTAATAGTACTGATCACAACACTTCTATTAAGATGCTAAAAGAAGTTATTTTTCCGAGGTTTGGAATCCCTAGATACTTAATGACTGATGATAGTTCACACTTTATTCATGGTGCTTTCCGTAAAATGCTTGCAAAGTATGATGTTAACCTTAGAATGGCATCCCCTTATAACCCTCAGACTAGTGGTCAAGTAGAATTAAGTAATAGAGAGCTAAAATTAATTTTGTAAAATACAGCTAATAAGTCTAGAAAGAATTGGTCCAAGAAACTTGATGATGCATTATGGGCCTATAGAACTGCATACAAAAATCCTATGGGTATGTCTCCATATAAGATGGTTTATGGAAAAGCATGTCACTTACCTCTTGAGCTAGAACACAAGTCATATTGGGGTATTAAAGAGCTCAGTTATGATTTCAAACTTGCCGGTGAGAAGAGGCTATTTGACATTAGCTCTCTTGATGAATGGAGAACCCAGGCCTATGAGAATGCCAAGCTGTTTAAAGAAAAAGTTAAAAGATGGCATGACAAATGGATACAAAAGCGTGAGTTTAACGTAGGTGATTATGTCTTGCTATACAACTCCCATTTAAGATTTTTTGCAGGAAAACTTCTCTCTAAATGGGAAGGTCCTTACGTTATTGAGGAGGTCTATCGTCTAGGTGCCATAAAAAGCAACAACTTCGAAGGCACAAACCCGAAGGTGGTAAACGGTCAAAGAATCAAACATCATATCTCAGGTAATCCTATAAATGTTGAAACCAATGTTATTGAAACCGTAACCCCGAAGGAATACATAAGGGACACTTTCCAGAACGATTCAGACTCCGAAAAGGAAGAGGTATGTGATACCGTAAGTAAACCGACTCCAAAACAGTTCTAATGGCAATTTTCCACCATTTTGGAATATTTAGAAAAATAGAAAAATAAGAGGAAGTCTGGAAGAGACACGAGCCGTCCACGAGGGTGGAGGGCGCGCCCCTTCCCCTGGGAGCACCCCCTGCCTCGTGGGCACCTCGTGTGCCTCCCGGACTTTGATTTCTTGTATGTTACTCCTTTTGGTCAGTATAAATTCATTATATATTCTCCCAAAGGTATTGACCACCGTATCACGCAAAAATCCTCTGTTCTTGTTTCGAGCTATTTTTCTGGTAGGGTTGACAAGGCCAGGCATCATGTTGCCCCCCTCCTCCAACAATGAGGGCAACGATGCTTGGCTAATGAAGATAGATCTAAAGAGGGAAGGACCCGAGGAGATCGACAAGGAGAATAGGATCAAGAAGGCGGTGGAAGATCAGGCTTCGGCAACAGGAGAAGAAGACATCCTTCAACCCCTTCCAAACCTTATTACTTCAACTGAGATTGAAGCCTTCAAGATGATTGAGTTAGGTCAAATACAAAACAAGTATCTCACAAGTGAAAATATTTTGTTGAAGGAGCATATAGCTACACTGAAAGGTATTATCCGCAAGTTGGAGGATCTCCTACGCTGGATGTATGATGATCCGGCATCACTACTTTCAAGTCCATCATCCCCAACTTCGAAGAAGGAGGCATAATCATATGGGTATGGGCACTCCCCTTGGCAACTAACAAGCTTGGGGGAGGTACCCCGATATCGTATCACCATCACACTCCTATATTTACCGTTTTTCTTAGTTCGATCCTTTTGGTAGTATCTTGATCTAGTAGAATAAAGTTAGCATGATCCAGTTGTGAGCTTTTTGCTTTATGATCTTTACCTTTGTAATCGAGTCCGTGAGCTATATAATAAAGATTAGTGTTGAGTCAAGGGCTTGATTTCCTCACTTGGGTCATGATAGAAGAAAAGAAAATATAGAAAGTATCAAATAGATCATATTGATCTTATGGGAAGTAATGACTTCACATATAAAGAGTATGATGAATAAAAGTTATTGAGAGTTGACAAACATAGTTTTGGTCATCGTTGCAATTAATAGGAAGTAATAAAGAAAGAGAGGTTTCACATACAAATATACTATCCTGGACATCTTTTATGATTGTGAGCACTCATTAGAATATGACATGCTAAAGAGTTGATGTTGGACAAGGAAGACAACATAATGGGTTATGTTTTCTTATATTCAAAATAAAGTATATTGTCATGGATCATCCAACATGTTGAGCTTGCCTTTCCCCCACATGCTAGACAAAACTCTTTGCAGCAAGTAGAGATACTACTTGTGCTTCCATACGTCCTTAAACCCAGTTTTGCCATGAGAGTCCACCGTACCTACCTATGGATTGAGTAAGATCCTTCAAGTAAGTTGTCATGTTTGCAAACTTGCTAAAATATGTATGATTTATTAGAGTGGAGGAAATAAGATTTATACGATCTTGTGATATGGAAGTAATAAAAGCAACGGACTGCATAATAAAGGTCCTTATCACAAGTGGCAATATAAAGTGACGTTCTTTTGCGCTAAGACTTTGTGCATCCACCCATAAAAGCACATGACAACCTCTGCTTCCCTCTACGAAGGGCCTATCTATATTCTTGCCTTATAAGAGTCAAGGTGAAAATCACCTTTCCTTTTTCCATTTTATCCTTTGGCAAGCACATTGTGTTGGGAAGATCCTGACATATATACCCACTTGGATGTAAGTTATCATGGTCTATTACCGTTGACATTATCCTTGAGGTAAAAGGTTGGGAGGCAATACCATAAGCCCCTATCTTTCTCTGTGTCCAACTAAAACTCCATACCCATAAGTATTGCGTGAGTATGAGCAATTGTGAAAGACTTTATGATAGTTGAGTATGTGGGCTTGCTCTCTCTTCTGACTTGTGGGATGCGGGTTGTAAAATTTCTCCGGACGAAAACATGGGACTGATGGTCCCTTTAACCGACGAGGAGATTTGGCAGGTGATTAGTTCGGCCAACCCGAACGCTGCTTCTGGTCCTGATGGTTTTTAGATCCCCTACTTTAAGAAATTTTGGCCGCAGTTTCGGGCTCTCGTTTGTAAAATAATCCAAGGGTTCTGGTTGGGTATGGTGGATATCTCTCGGCATAACTACGCTATCATTACTCTTATTCCTAAAGTCAAGGGAGCAGACTTGATTTCACAGTTCAGGCCTATTGCCCTTATCAATAATTTCGCCAAGTTTCCTGCCAAAGGGCTAGACACCCGTCTCTACCCCATTGCCCATCGCACTATCGGTCCTTTTCAGTCGGATTTTATTAAAGGTCATTTCATCTTGGATGGGGTTCTTTGCCTTCATGAAATTGTGCATGACCTTAAGATTCGAAAATCAAAAGCGGTGATTCTGAAACTTGATTTTGAGAAGGCCTATTCGGTGAGCTGGCCTTTTTGTGTAGGGTCTTGCTGGCTAAAGGATTTGAGGGGCCACTTGTTCATAGAATCATGCAGTTGGTCTCGGGCGGCCATACTGCCATCAATGTTAATGGTCAGGTTAGTAAGTTCTTTACCAATGGTAGGGGCCTTCGCCAAGGTGATCCTACTTTGCCCATTTTGTTCAACTTCTTTGCGGATGCCTTATCCCGCTTGCTTTTTGAGGCAGCTGCCCATGGGCATATCTCTCCGGTTAGCTCTAATCTTCTTCCCCAAGGGATGACCCACCTTTAGTACGCGGACGACACTATCATTATGGTTGAGCTAAATGATGCATATCTTGCCCATCTCAAGTTTATTCTTCTCTGCTTCGAGGTGATGTCGGGCCTTAAGATTAACTTTGCCAAATGTGAAGTGATTGTTACTGGAGTGGACGAGTCGGAAGCTGTGCGTGTGGCACATCTTCTAAACTATAAGTTGGGGTCTTTTCCGTTCAAATACTTGGGCCTACCCATATCCCCGAACGTGCTTCATGCCAAAGAATTTGCCCCGGTGGTCTCTAAGGTGGGCAACAGGGTTCTTCCTTGGCGGGGTAGGTATAATACCAATGCGGGCAAGGTGGCTCTAATCAATGCATGTCTATCCTCCCTCCCCATGTTCGTGATGGGCTTCTACCTCTTATCGGCTGGGACACATGCTGGTTTTGATAAACACCGTGGGGCATTCTACTGGAACGCTGCGGATAACCGCCGCAAATATCGCTTTGTTAAATGGAAATTGATGTGTAGGCCCAAAAACCTTGGAGTGTTAGGGATTCTTAACACTTCCATCATGAACCAATGCTTGTTGATCAAATGGTGGTGGAAGATTATGAGTGCTGAAGACCAGCCCCTCTGGTTGTCCATTCTTAAGGCTAAATATTTCCCTTCCTCGAGCCCGATGTTTGCTCACTCGCGCGGTGGCTCTCAGTTTTGGAAGTCACTGGTCAAAGTTAGACCTATTTTCCAATCTTTTGTTAAGTTTGTTGTTGGGGACGGCTCTTCGATTAGATTTTGGCTGGATTGGTGGTGTGGAGACTCACCCCTCTCGGTGACTGATATGTCCATTTTGCATCATGCTTTTATGTTGATATTTATTGCACTATGGGTTATTATTACATGTTATGTCACAATACTTATGCCTTTTCTCTCTTATTTTACAAGGTTTACATGAAGAGAGAGAATGCCGGCAGCTGGAATTCTGGGCTGGAAAAGGAGCAAACACTGGAAACCTATTCTGCACAACTCAAAAATCTCCGAAACTCCACGGGACACCATTTCAGAAAATATAAAATATATCTGGCGAAAGACATTCATCAGGGGGGCCACCACCTATGCACGGGGGTGGGGGCGCGCCCCGATGCCCCCCGATGCCCATCTTGGGGATGGCTATATTCATCAACATCTTCACCAGCACCATCTCCTCTCAAACCCTAGTTCATCTCTTGTATCCAATCTTTGTACCCAAACCTCATATTGGTACCTGTGGGTTGCTAGTAGTGTTGATTACTCCTTATAGTTGATGCTAGTTGGTTTTTTTGGTGGAAGATCATATGTTCAGATCCATTATGCATATTAATATCCCTCTGATCATGAACAATATTATGTCTTGTGAGTAGTTATTTTTGTTCCTGAGGACATGGGAGAAGTTTCGCTATAAGTAGTCGTGTGAATTTGGTATTCGTTCGATATTTTGATGAGATGTATGTTGTCTCTCCTCTAGTGGTGTCATGTGAACATCGACTACATGACATTTCACCATTATTTGGGCCTAGAGGAAGGTATTGGGAAGTAATAAGTAGATGATGGGTTGCTAGAGTGACAGAAGCTTAAACACTAGTTTATGTGTTGCTTCGTAAGGGGCTGATTTGGATCCACTTGTTTCATGCTATGGTTAGGTTTACCTTAAGACTTCTTTTGTAGTTGCGGATGCTTGCAATAGAGGTTAATCATAAGTGGGAGGCTTGTCCAAGTAAGGACAATACCCAAGCACCGGTCCACCCACATACCAAATTATCATAGTACCGAACGCGAATTAGATGAACGTGACAAAAACTAGCTTGACGATAATTCCCATGTGTCCTCGGGAGCGTTTTCCTTCATATAGGAGTTTGTCCAGGCTTGTCCTTTGCTACAAAAAGGATTGGGCCATATTGCTGCACCTTATTTACTTTTACTATTTGTCACTTGCTACCAATTACCTTATCACAAACTATCTGTTACTGATAATTTCAGTGCTTGCAAAAAACACCTTACTGAAAACTGCCTATCATTTCCTTCTTCTCCTAGTTGGGTTCGACACTCTTACTTATCGAAAGGACTACAATAGATCCCCTACACTTGTGGGTCATCAGTGACCTTCCCCGCCCTTTTCTCTTATTGCTCTTATCCGAATATTTCTATTGTGGAGTTGGCTTCCCATGGGTGGAACCTGGTCTTCCGCCGCTCCTTGTCGCCTGAAGAGTTTGAAGACTGGCAACGCCTTACTGATGTCTTCCCTATGCTCTCGACGAACATGGATTCGGTGTTCTGGCCGCTTTCTACCTCTGGGCGCTTCTCCATTAAGTCGCTCTACTCTAGGCTTGTTGGTGGCACGCCCACACTAGTATATATGCATACTGAGAGAAGTAATATCGACCACCTCTCCTTCTCCGAGAGATTGGTCGAACAACAAGTTCTCGTATATCTATCCGACACTACCTGGTACATATATACAATAATTATCTCTTACAAATATAATCTCCTATACGATGGACGCATGGTCCACATAGTATTCTTCATCTGGCGCGATCACATGTTCAAGGAAGAATGCCGCAAATTCCTCTTGAATTGCTCGCAGACGATCTGGTGTTAGGAGTTCATCCCGCATCCGAAACATCTAATTTGAAGTAGGGGGTCAATACATGAAATGATGCTATAAAATTGTGAATATTATTGATTGCTTACGCACTTCAAATTGTGCTTCAGAGTAGCCCCGCTCACAGGTCGTGTGGCGGATGGACTCGCAAATGTAGTATCCACAGTAATCATTCCCGGGTTCCTGCCACAACCACTTTACAAGAAATAGAGGTCAATCAAACTGATAAGCAAGAATGCCAAATGGTATTGATGAAACTAGTGCTTGAATCAAGATATAGGAGATGCGCGCGCGGAACATGCTACTATATAGTACTTACTTTCGGGTATCTAAATTCTAGCTTCTTCGGCAGTCCCGGAGCTTTTTTGGTGAATTTTCTCCAAACCCTGCCAGACAAAGAAAACAATTACTTGATATCAGAAATGAACAAAGTTGCTGTTATGCATGGTGGATAATATTGATCGATTTAACTTACCTGTCGAGCATTTGAGTCATGTCCGCATACTCCTCGGGATCTTTACGTTTAGAGTCCAAGACAGTTACTACTCCCTTCTCAAGCTTAATCTCTAAGATAATATAGTGGAAGCTGCGCACGCATGCATGAACTCATCAATTACATTACTGTAACCTTGACTGATATATAAGGGAAACCAAATATGCACAAGACAGTAACACTCACTTGAAGTTGTAAGGAAAGAGTATTATATCTTTGTTTTCATTTACCACCAACGATCGTAGCAAGTTGGTCTCGGTATTTAAGGGACACCATTTAACCTCGGTTGCATCTATGAGGTATGTGTTAATGAACCCAATATCACCTACTTGTCTTTTCTTCAATTCGACGATCTTCAATCTGCATAATATAGTGAGGATAATTATAAATACATGCAATGAAAGAGATCAGCTATATAGAGAGACTTAATGACAGAAGTAGTACTACTTACAGACAGTAGCAGGTGGCCGTTGCTTTATCGAGGGCCAATTGATTGAAAAACTGATAGAACTCCTTAAATAGAATAGGCAACAGTTCATTCCAACGAGGTCATGCTCCGGTTTAACTCTCAAATACAAGCTATCCCTCCCCCCAGACTCTCTGGAGATTTTCAAGTACCAATCATGCAATCTTCGCATATTCGTTGATAGAGATCTTTAATTTTTGACGAGAGGCTTCCCGTACTCGTATCTTTGTATCTGCACGTCCAAGAAATCATATTGCACATCGTCGGACACGTAATCTCCAAGACTGCTATAACCGGGCACCTTCCTCGGATCATTAGCGACCATGTCGCTAGACACCTTGAGCGGGGGGCACAATTGGTCCGCTTGTTCGCCGAGCTGGGCAATATGTTTCCCAGCTCGTCCTTCTGCTAACCTTTGATCACTTTTAGTACTTCCCGACCGCTTCGCTGCTTGAAATGACTTTTGAATCATGCGGTCATAGTTGTCCTTCGGCTTACTTTTCGCTGGTTGCTTCAGGGCAGCAAGAGTGCACTTTGCTTTCACTGGATCTATCTTCTCCTCCGGAGGTGGATGTCTCTGTGCTTTCAACCCTTCAAGCCAGTCCTTCACTTCGCCTTGAGCGATCTTCGTGTTTTTCTCGTCGGACCTCTCGTATGGTAACTTCTCTAGATGCGTGAGAGAAGGACCGAATCTGCATCGCCTCCCGCCTCTGGCTGTACTGCTAGACGTCGCTAGACCAGACGAAGCGGCTGTCTTCTGTCCTTGCTTACGCGCCGGAGCAGGAGCAGCCGGAGCGGCGGCAGGTCTCTTCCGCCCTTGCTGACTTGGCGGAGAAGGAGGAGCAGGCTGGCTGCTCGGGCGCGCCGACGCAGGCGGAGAAGGAGGAGGCTGGCTGCTCGGGCGCGCCGGCGCAGGCGAAGGAGGCGGAGTGCCGCCACGCGCCGGAGAAGGAGCCGGAGTGCCCTGATCGTCACTCGTCGGAGGAGGAGACAGTGGAGGAGGCGGAGTGCCCTGACTCGCCGGAGGAGGAGGAGGAGGAGGAGGAGGCGGAGGCGTCCAGTTGAGAATGTTGATGAGGTCCTTCCGCCATAGGCATGGAGTCTTCAGTGAAGAACCCTGCCGAGTCTCCCCTTCACCGGTAGGGTGGTCAAGCTGGAGCTCCTCAAATCCCTCCGTAATTTCATCCACCATCACCCTAGCATATCCTTCTGGAATCGGCCGACAGTGAAAAGTGTCGCCGGGTCCAGTAGGATAAACAGAGCCAGCAGCCGCCTTGACCTTCAGATTTATCCACTGCGTCAAAAGGTGGCAATTTTGTGCTTCCGTGATAGCATCCACGGGATACCTGGCAGTAGCCGTCAAGACAGGCTCCGGCTGAAGCAGCTCGGTGGAAGCCACGCTGCTTCTCCGCTGAGATGGCGGGGTAGCTCCGGGGGAAGCTTCGACAATTCTTTTGTCCCGATTTGCTTCCCGTTCCTCTATCGCTTGTATTCTGGTCCGCAGCGCCTGCAGTTTGGTCTGCTCCATTTTCTTCATCCTCTCGTGGCATTTGTAGCCGCCTGCGTCCGGAAACCCAGCACGCCACGGAAGGGAGCCTGGCGTGCCTCGTGTCCGTCCAGGGTGCTCAGGATTCCCGAGGGCCATTGTCAGCTCGTCGTTCTCTCTGTCGGGGAAGAACGTCCCTTCATGCGCTGCTTTGATATACTGCCGCATCTTCTTGAGTGGTGTTTCCAATTGCTTGTCCGTCCAAATGCACCTCCCTGATACAGGGTCCAAGGTTCCGCCAGCCCCGAAGAACCAAGTCCGGCAACGGTCTGGCCATTGCGTTGTCTCTGGTTCGATCCCTTTCTCAAGGAGATCATTCTCAGCCTTGGCCCATTTAGGCCGGGCTCTGAGGTAGCCACCTGACCCCGTGCGATGGTGATGCTTCTTCTTCGCAGCATTTATCTGCTTTGTCGCCGACATCTTCTTACTCTTTTCCGATGTCTTATAGGCCACAAATGCGGGCCAGTCATCTTTGATCTTCTCATATATGCCCACGAATTCTGGAGTCTTTTTATCGCGGACAAACTTATTCAGTTTTTTCTTCCATGCCCTGAATTAGTCTGCCATCTTCGAAAGAGCGGCAGACTTGATTAAGTCCTCTTTAACTGGATTCACCGGATCATCCTCTGGCGGTAGGATGAAATTTGACTTCAGCTCAGTCCAAAGATCTTCTTTCTGCATATCAGTGACATAAGACACCTGAGCGTCTTTTGCAGCCGGCTTTAACCATTGATGGATGCTGATCGGGATCTTGTCCCTAACCAGAACCCCGCACTGATTAACAAATGCGTTCTTTGTCCGGATGGGTTCAATCGGCTCGCCGGAGCGCGAGATTTCTGAGATCTCAAACTTTTCATCCGGCCTCAACTTTTTCTTCGCGCCTCGTCTCTTTACCGAAGATTTGCTCGATCCAGAGGGCTAGAAATTAAAGGAACAAAGACAAGAGTTAATGAATGCATCAATTAACTAGTCAGCACATGCTTAACTAACATATATACCTCCTGGCCGGACTCGGTTCGGTCACCGGAGCCAGCATCACGGTCTCCTTCTTGCACCGGCATTGGGTCACCGGAGCCGTTCTCACGGTCTACTTCTTCCATGTGCATTGGGTCACCGGAGCCATCAATATCATAGCCTAGATCTTCCAGCCGCATCTCTCTTTCCACCTGCTCATTGGTGTCGTTGAGAAACGATAAGACGACATCTTGTCCATCTGCGATTATGTCCATCAACATCGCTTCTTGTGCTAGGTCTCGGGTGTTGTCGTCCATAGTTTCTACAAATATTTACAACATGCCAATTATTATTCAAACATGACAGATGGATATATTAATGGCAAACGTAGAACTAGCTTCGACCCTCGACCCCTGGACGACCCTCGACTGCTCGGCGATCCACAACCCTAGACCCCCTCATGTCACATTTTGTCTAGTGTCAAAGGATTCAACAAAACCAATACTTCATCATTAGGCGAAAGTAACAGTCACATGATGGTACGAAGCTCTCCAAAGTTATTTTGGAACGGAGTCCCAGATAGGATAATTCATAACAAAAGACGGATTATCCTATCAGGAACTCTGTTCCAAAACAACTTTGCATAACTTCGTACCAACATGCCCCGGTTACTTCTGGCAAATGATGAAGTCATGGATTTCTTCAATACTTTGACACTAGCTAGGCAACCTCTCGACCCCTCGACCCTCGACTGCTCGGCGATCCATAACCCTATACCCCCTCATGTCACATTTTGTCTAGTGTCAAAGGATTCAACAAAACCAATACTTCATCATTAGGCGAAAGGAACAGTCGCATGATGGTACGAAGCTCTCCAAAGTTATTTTGGAATGGAGTCCCAGATAGGATAATTAGTAACAAAAGACGGATTATCCTATCAGGAACTCCGTTCCAAAATAACTTTGCATAACTTCGT
>LR738711.1:184114367-184204432 GCA_902687465.1 Secale cereale | reverse complement strand
ATGTCGAAGTTATCGGGGAGGGTGTATATCGACAACGACATATCCGATAAAAAAAGGAAGAAGAAGAAAAAAGGAACTGCTAGAGGAGAAGATCGAAGAAAAAAATAAAAAAAAGGAGAAGAAGAAAGGAATAGAGGAGAAGAAGAGAAATTTTCTCTTCTTCTCCTCTATTCCTTTCTTCTTCTCCTCTTTTTTTTCTTCTTTTTTCTTCTTCTTATTTATTCCTCCTCTTCTTCCTCTCCCCTTCTTCTTTCTTTCCTCTTTCTTATTTTCTTCTTTCCTATCCTTCTTTTTCTAAATTTGTAACTTCTGCATATATAAAACTTTCTATATATATTTGGCATATATAAACAAAAAACTATATAGCCACATACACATATATATACATCACATACACATCACATACAACAACTATACATCACAATTGTAACTATCTATATATAAACAAAAAACATTCTATGAAAAAAACATTTTTAACATATATATTTAGCAAATTCCTAAGAAAAATAATATATATATATATATACACACACATACAAAATATATATACAGCAACTATATACACATAACACATATACACCTATATATACACATATATATACACACATATATATATATATACAACAACTATATATATACAACAAATATAAACATACAAAAAAAATCCCTCACATCGCGACGGAGCGGGGCGGGGCGGCGCGATGGCGATGGGGCGGCGTCGGGGGTGACGGCGACGGGGCGACGGCGACGGGGCGGGGTGACAGCGCGGGGAGGGGCGTGATAACTCTCAACCGTAAGGGATCGAGATAGACTTCGCGGGTAAGAATAACCCAATTTATTGATTCGACACACGGCGAGCCAAAGAGTATTTATAAGCTTTTACAGTTGAGTTGTCAATTCAACCGCACCTGAAATATTCTTACTTGCAACAAAAGATAAGTGGTAACAGTGATATGATAATGATGATGGTGATAGTAAAAGTAAACAGCAAAAGTAAATAGCAAGAGTAAATGGCAAAAGTAGTAACTAGTAACAAGCAGGATTTAAAACACTGTAGGCTAGGGAGATGGATGGTTGGGCGCTGCATGGATGAGATATATCATGATTCTAACTTGGGGCAAGGCACACGGAAAAGTAATGATCATCTAGGCAAATATCAAACATTAGGCATGTATCCCGTAGGTAGTTGTACGTGCTTGCAATAAGAACTTGCACAACATCTTTTGTCCTACCATCCCGCTACGAACGGGGCCAAAAGGAACTTATGGAGATTAAGGTGCTCCTGTCAAAGAGCACCGGAACAAAGCAATGAACTCAATGGATACATGTAATCCTCAAACTACGGACCGTCCCCTTTGGTGTCCCAAGCTGTCACTTTTGGGATCGCCGGTTCCAAACCGTAATAGGTGCAAACAACTCATAGATAGGATCAAGAACACAAATATATTCATGCAAACACATATGGTTCAGATCTGAAATCATGGCACTCGGGCCCTAAGTGACAAGCATTAAGCATAACAAGTTGAAGCAAAGATGATAAACACCATAGTAGATGATAGGCAACATGCCCCCAACGATGTGACAAACTATTACATGATCTAACTCATCCAATCCCTACCATCCCCTTCGCCTACAGCGGGGGATTACTCACACATGGAAGGAGAAGTCATGGAGGGATGATGGAGTGGTGATGGTGATGACGATGTCGACGATCTCCCCTCTCCAGAGGCCAATTCAGCCTCCAGATTAGCCCTCCCGAAGAAGAACAGAGGGTGGCGGCGGCTCCGTGACGAAAACTGCGAAAAGAACTTCTGATCTGGGGTTTCTCCGTCATGAGCTAAATACGAGTCGAAGTAGGGCACCAGGGGAGGTGGGGCCCACCCAGGCGACCCCCCGGCGCGGCCAGGGGCTGGGCCGCGCCACCAGGGCGCCTGGGCCCCCCCCGGCCCCCCTCTGGCCCCTCTTCTGGCTCCGGGTTCCTTCGGGTGCGTGGATTTTCTGTGATTTTTCGTGGAATTTTCTGAGATACGTAAAAATCCGTTTTCCTGCACACAATAAAACTATACAGGCAGCTCTGCTGAAAACAGCATCAGTCCGGATTAGTTTAGTTCAAATCGTGCAAGAATGAGGTCAAAACAATATCAAAAGTGTTTGGAAAAGTAGATATGTTTGAGACGTATCAACTCCCCCAAGCTTAGCATATTGCTTGTCCTCAAGCAATTCAGTTCAACGAACTGGATGCGACAAAGAAAACTTTGACAAACTCTTTTGCTTCATTAGATGTATATAAGCATGTACTACGAAAAGAGTCTAGCAAGTATTGAAACCGTATTATGAGGACAATGCACGGAGCAATCCTTCTTTCAAGTGACCAATCACAAATACCCAAAAGTAAATAATATACTACTGAAAATCAAGACAAGATTACATTGCACCTAGCTTGAGCATACTAGGGTGGTATCTCGCTAGCCTCCATGAGTGAAGCAAATCATAAATGCAGAAACTCCTCCAGAGTTTTAAAGGAGACTAGAACTAAGAATTTCAGAATAAATCATATTACAAGCATGCAGAAGACAATGTAATACTTTGGGACAATGCACATTACACTCAGAATGACAATTATGCTCTCCTAGTTGGTGCTTTGAAGAAAGAAGGTGGAGACTCTCGAACCATGGCTTTTGTTGGCAAGGTTGAAAACCCGTGGTCGGAAACAAAAACTAAACATGTACCAGAGCTCTTGGTTTTAAAAACAGAGGTAAAAATGTTTTTGAGAGGTGCATATTTCGTCAACGAATGCTAGCAGATAGCTCAATCACTTCTTGAGCTGGACAAGTTTCGAGGAACGGCTCCCGCATGAGGACGATCACATCCTCTTAATCTCCTTTGTTTATCACTGCCAAAGTTTTCCGATTTCTCATGAACAAAGCGTGAAGGAGGGTTTGTTTGTTGTATTATCTTTATGAGCCGGGCGCACTCTATGCCAGTTCCTTCTCGTATTATGGGTTTGCACATTAGACATGCAATCCCGGGGTGAAACTTGTCCAACTTAAAAAGATCATGAATTAACTACTACTTCCTCATGAGCTAAAACAGAGGCACAAAAAGAGAAATGCTTTTGATTAATTTTGAGATGGTACACGAAAGTCTTCGTTAGGAATGGCAGGTAAATACCATGTATAGGAAGGTATGGTGGACTCATATGGCATAACAGGTTTTAAGGATTTTGGATGCACAAGCAGTCAGTCCGCTTAGTACAGGTGGAGGTTAGCAAAAGACTGGGAAGCGACCAACTAGAGAGCAATAACGGTCGTAATCATGCAGAGCGACAAAGCAACATTGAACCGGGCATGAAAGTGATATAACTATTCTGAAACTCAAAGATCATCAAGGCAGAGCAGACTTTTTAGTCTTAAACATGTGTAAACATGTGCCAAGTCAATCCAAAAATTCTCTAAAGGGAAATACCACCTTAGTATACCAAACTATGAACAATGCAATGCATGTAAATCATTTCAATAACACATTATATACTCTAGCTATTTGAGACTAGCCACAGGGAAAGCATGAACTACTGGAAGAGCATTGTAAACATAGCACTATGTCGCTACAAGCTGGTCTCTAGATCATAAGTACAGGCATATGTACAAAAGTAGAAACAAGAAGAGTTCATACCGGTCTTCCTTGTTGCTTCCCTTCAGTCGATCTTCGTCATTACTGCCTCGTCACTTGCACGAACGAACGTAGGAAATATAATTAAATGCCATCACGGACTCGAGCTGAACTCTGAAAACAAAGCAAACTAAAAAGAGAAAGAAAATCTTTTTGGATTATTTCAAAGGTTGAACGAAAGCAAAAGAAAGAGAAAATATTTTTGTTGTTTTTGCAAAGAGAGAAATAAAGAAGAACGGGCAAAAACTTCAAAAAGATCAAAGCGAATAAAACGGATAATACAATGGAAAAGCGAGAGGGGCACGTACTCCCCCAAGCTTAGGCTTTTGGCCTAAGTTGGTAGCAGCTACTACCCCCAGGAGCCTCCTGCTCCGGGGGAACAGTGGTGAGTCCAAGGGTCGTAGAAGGATGCCGGCGCGTATACCGAACTCCTCGGAGTCTCCCACGAGGAAGGGTCCGTACGCCAAGCAGAGGAAGACCCTTCACCAAACTCGGTGGCGGTTTCTTCCTGAAAAGGTGGTAACTCACCGTGCTCCTCCTCGTCGGGCACAACCCCCTCCATGGGGTTATGAAACTGATGCTGGACCATGAACTCATCGAACTGGACAACATCAAAGGACCATCCGTTCCTGCGAGAAAAATCAAACAAAAGAGGTGCAGGTAGACGGATCTCGCGTTCCGCGGTAGTTCCGAAACGCAAGCTATAAACAAGATTATCCAGCTCAGAAGCCACGGTAACAAACTTATGCCTTTTCATAGCAGCAAGATCAAAGCTTAAATAAGTAAAAGGATTATCATCAGGGTGTGGGGTGCCTCCAAGATGTTCTAAGATAAGTGTGGCATAAACGCCACCATATAAGTCCCCCTTGTTACCGTTCATAGCAAGGCGTCGAGCAATTAAGGCACCCAGATTATAATCAGATCTCCCTGAGAGGGCTGCTGCCATGATAGCAATATCTGGTGCAGAAGTGTTTCTCGTGTTGTCACGAGCTAACACCCCTCTAGCAACATAATATGCAAAATACCTGAGGTGAGGGAACAAGATGCTGGAGATCTTCGACCGATGAATATCCCTCGTACCCATGCTGCGGAGAGAGTTGAAGACGGTTTTCAGCTCGGAGGGCTGAGTGGTCATCCTAGCCGTCCTCCCAACGTTTGGCACACCTATTATTTCACAAAACTTTCCCAAAGTCATGGTGATAAGTTCATTGTAAATTTTAAACTCAATAGCACCTGAATCAGGATTATATCTAAAACTGTTAATGAAACTGGAGGTGAGTTTTTGATACTGAGTAACACGGCACGTGACGAGCCGTGTCAGACCTGCATTAGCACAAAGATTATAAAACTCATCCTTGATTCCCGCAGCTTCAAGGAATTCATCACATGGAAACGTCATAGCACGTGCTGGACTCGTGTCTTCCAACAACTCCAGGGGCACATCATCTTCATTATAGCTCACCCTAGCAGTCGAGGGTGAAGCTGCGGCTCTAGTAACTCGATCGGAGTGTGCGGGCCTCCTCTTCTCAAGCCACCCTTTTGCCCTTCCTAACAAACTCATTTCTGAAATTTTTGGCAATTTACAAAAACGAGGATTAAAACAAGGTGAGTTAAGGCAAACTACTCAACTCACTTGCCCAAGGCATAAACTTGCATCAAAACTTGGAAAATAACTTTCTACACATGCATACAAGCTCATCTATACAGCACCAAGAACTACTAAATACTCACAAATGAAGCCACCAATCAGAAATCTAATTGGAGGGGTGGAGGAGTCTCATACCAGGGAGTATTTGTTCAAAATCTCAGCTCAAATGGTGGGATGTAGAGAGAGATCGAAGAATCGCCTCCAAGAACAGCAAGAACACAAGAACAAGTGCAGAACTCGCGTTTTTGGAGAAAAAGAGAGAGGGAGGAAGAAGACATACCTGGAGGGGGGCCTTGTGGGCCCCAGGCGCCCTGTGGGCGCGGCCAGGGGGCAGGCCACGCTAGCTGGCCGCCTAGGCCACTGGTGGGTCCCCCTGGCTGGCCCCAGGTCCCTTTGGGTCACTCCCGCCGTGGAAATTTTTATTTAAATTTTTCTGGAATTTTTTCTGAAAACTTCACTGTTGAAATTTTTTTGAAGTTCAAAAAGCTGCGAAACTCTCTGAAAACTTGAAGCAGTGAGTAGTATTGTGAAGCTTCAAAACATAAATACTTGGTACAACAAAGAGAACAAAAACTAAAAACAAATGAAAACATAACAAGCTCAACTTTTTATCTATATAAAACATGTTTACTAGTAAGGTTGATCAAGTCTTACCAACAAACAGGCGATATATAGAGCAAAAAGTCTCACCTCTTACGAAGTAATCACTGAACCTTTACTTTGATGGACATTGTCCCCACCATGATAGTTTTGTATTTGTGAGGCACATGTAGTGGACAGTCCCATTCTCCAATCTTCACGGTCTCGATATTTTCTATAGAGTTGAGGCCATGCCTCCTGTCGGTCTTCTTTGGAAAATATACCGTGTGTTCTTTATCATTCACATTGAAGGTGACCTTCCCTTTATTGCAATCAATAATAGTACCTGCGGTGTTAAGAAAAGGTCTACCAAGAATAATGGACATGCTCCCATCCTCGGGCATGTCAAGCACAACAAAATCAGTAAGAATCAAACAATTAGCAACTTCTACTGGAACATCCTCACAAATACCTATCGGAACGGCGGTTGACTTGTCAGCCATCTGAAGGGAGATATTTGTAGGAATTAGTTTCTCTAAACAGAGCCTCTCGTAAAGAGAGAGAGGCATAACACTCACTCCTGCTCCAAGATCACATAAAGCAGTTTTGACATAATTATTCTTTATGGAGCAAAGAATGGTGGGTATACCTGGATCACCGAGCTTCTCAGGAATCTTGCCACTGAAAGAGTAGTTAGCAAGCATAGCAGATATTGCTTCATTAGGAACTTTTCTTTTATTAGTGACAATATCTTTCATATATTTTGAATAAGGAGGTAACTTAATAGCATCAGTCAACGGGATTTGAAGAAAAAGAGGTTTAATCCACTCACAAAACTTATTGTAATGCTCTTCTTCTTTAGATTTGATGGACTTACCTGGAAAGGGCATGGGTTTCTGTACCCATGGTTCTCTTTCCTTCCCATGTTTTCTTGCGATGAAGTCTTTTTTAGTGTACCTCTTACGTTTGTCAAGTGCTTCTTCTTCTCGCACTTCAGGCGGATCATTCTTCTCATTATCTTTACCTTCAGGTTCAGCACCGTCTTCAGTCTCAGCATCTGAGATAGATACACTGTTGGGATCAATAGCTGGCTCTTCATCTGCAATAGGATCATTAGAATTGTCGGCCTCCTTATGTTTCTTCTTCTTCTTTGGAGAGCCAACAATTTCTTCTTCCTGCATTTGAGAATCTTGCTCGATTCTCCTCGGATGCCCCTCTGGATAGAGAGGATCTTGAGTGCTAGTTCCTCCTCGGGTCTTAATCCCGAAAGCCTGCAAATCATCTTGTTTGGCATTGTTAGCAAGCAAATCTTTTTGCACATTAGAAATTTGGTCAAGCTGAGTTTGAACCATATGAAAATGTTTCACAAGACATTGAACATCATTAACCGTTCTACCTAGAACAGCAAGCAATCTTTTGATAGCAAGGGAATTATCATGCAACTGACTTTGTATCCTCTCATTAAAATGATTTTGTTTCATAATAAAATTATCAAACTCATCTAAACATTGATCAGGGGGCTTACCATGAGGGATGTCACTTGCGTTGAAATCTAAAAGAGAGTGTACCTCTACCATAGGAGGGTGAGTGGTAGGCTCACACAGCTTCTCAATAGGGGGTAGATTCTTCACGTCTTCAGCTTTAATACCTTTCTCTTTAATAGGCTTCTTTGCTTCTCGCATATCTTCAGGGCTTAGAACAAACATGCCCCTCTTCTTGGGTGGTGGAGGTGGTTCAGGGACGGACCAATCTTCATGGTTTTTGGCAATCCTGCCCATCAAATCTTCTGCATCCTCCGGCGTCCTTTTCCTGAAAACACAACCAGCACAACTGTCCAAATAGGACCTGGATTCATCAGTTAGACCAGCATAGAATATATCGATTAATTCGTTCTTAGGGACTTCATGTCCTGGTCTAGCCCGAATCAGACCGTAGTACCTCCCCCAAGCTTTAGGGAGGGACTCATCCTGCAACTGTTTAAAGTTATAAATTCTTTGTAAAGCAGCATGTTGCATGTGAGCAGGAAAGTACTTATCAACAAAAGAGTGAGCTAAGTCTTGAGGACTCTTAATGGAACCACATGGGAGTGAATCATACCATGCTTTAGCACCTTCCTTCAAGGAGAAAGGAAGAAGCTTGGTCACATAAAAGTATCGTATCTTCTCATCTGTGGTAAACAGGCCACCCAACTCACCGAGTTTAGTCAGGTGTGCAATAACATCATCATTTTCTCTGCCATAAAAGGGGTCAGCTTCAACCATAGGTATAAGTGAAAGATCAACAGAGAAATCATAATCAGGATCATCAATGCATATAGGAGATGTAGCAAATTCAGGATCAGGAACGGTTTTGTTCTTCAAAGAGTGTTTTTCAAACAGTTTCTTAATAACTTCAGGGCCAGAGCCAGAAAACTCTGTCAGTTCCCTGCATAAATCTTCATCAAGCATATAGTAATCATCATCAAGGAGCCTCTCCTTGAGTTTACTCAAATCAGGATAATCATAAGTTTCACCAATAGGGTAGCGAGTAACAGGAATTTCAATTCCAGACTTTTTTGCAGCAGCAGCGATCTGTTTCTCAAGAGCATAACCAAGGGAACTAATATCATCAACAGTAGTAGAAGCATCATCAAGAGTATCAGACATAGTAACAGATTCAGTAGGAGCATCATGTGGTGGCGGTGAGGCAAACTTACTCATAACAGAAGGTGAATCAAGTGTAGCACTAGTGCTCAGAACAGTACCTCTTCTTGTAGTGGATAGTAAGATCGGAACCTTGGGGTCTCCTTTCTTACCCATAGCGAATGAAGTGCAGCAGGTAGGATACTTCAAGTAGACTTGTAAATATTGCTATGCTCCCCGGCAACGGCGCCAGAAAACGGTACTTGATAACCCTCAACCGTAAGGGACCGAGATAGTCTTTGCGGGTAAGAATAACCCAATTTATTGATTCGACACACGGGGAGCCAACTAGTATTTATAAACTTTGACAGTTGAGTTGTCAATTCAACCGCACCTGAAATATTCTTACTTGCAACAAAAGATAAGTGGTAATAGTGATATGATAATGATGATGGTGATAGTAAAAGTAAACAGCAAAAGTAAATAGCAAGAGTAAATGGCAAAAGTAGTAACTAGTAACAAGCAGGATTTAAAACACTGTAGGCTAGGGAGATGGATGGTTGGGCGCTGCATGGATGAGATATATCATGATTCTAACTTGGGGCAAGGAACACGGAAAAGTAATGATCATCTAGGCAAATATCAAACATTAGGCATGTATCCCGTAGGTAGTTGTACGTGCTTGCAATAAGAACTTGCACAACATCTTTTGTCCTACCATCCCGCTACGAACGGGGCCAAAAGGAACTTATGGAGATTAAGGTGCTCCTGTCAAAGAGCACCGGAACAAATCAATGAACTCAATGGATACATGTAATCCTCAAACTACGGACCGTCCCCTTTGGTGTCCCAAGCTGTCACTTTTGGGATCGCCGGTTCCGAACCGTAATAGGTGCAAACAACTCATAGATAGGATCAAGAACACAAATATATTCATGCAAACACATATGGTTCAGATCTGAAATCATGGCACTCGGGCCCTAAGTGACAAGCATTAAGCATAACAAGTTGAAGCAAAGATGATAAACACCATAGTAGATGATAGGCAACATGCCCCCAACGATCTGACAAACTATTACATGATCTAACTCATCCAATCCCTACCATCCCCTTCGCCTACAGCAGGGGATTACTCACACATGGAAGGAGAAGTCATGGAGGGATGATGGAGTGGTGATGGTGATGACGATGGCGACGATCTCCCCTCTCCGGAGGCCAATTCAGCCTCCAGATTAGCCCTCCCGAAGAAGAACAGAGGGTGGCGGCGGCTCCGTGACGAAAACTGCGAAAAGAACTTCTGATCTGGGGTTTCTCCGTCACGAGCTAAAATACGAGTCGAAGTAGGGCACCAGGGGAGGTGGGGCCCACCCAGGCGACCCCCCGGCGCGGCCAGGGGCTGGGCCGCGCCACCAGGGCGCCTGGGCCCCGCTGGCCCCCCTCTGGCCCCTCTTCTGGCTCCGGGTTCCTTCGGGTGCGTGGATTTTCTGTGATTTTTCGTGGAATTTTCTGAGATACCTAAAAATCCGTTTTCCTAGCCACAATAAAACCATACAGGCAGCTCTGCTGAAAACAGCATCAGTCCGGGTTAGTTTAGTTCAAATCGTGCAAGAATGAGGTCAAAACAATATCAAAAGTGTTTGGAAAAGTAGATACGTTTGAGACGTATGAAGGTGCCGCGGGGGCGCGGGGCGGGGCGACGGCGCGACGGCGACGGGGCGGCGTCGGGGGCGACGGCGACGGGGCGGCGTCGGGGGCGACGGCGAAGGCGCAACGAGGCGACGGCGACAGAGCGACGGCCGGGGCGACGGGGGCGGGGAAGGAGAGAGGAGGCGTCGGGGGCGGGGAAGGAGAAGTGAATGAAATTTTCGCAAGTGCTGATTATATAGGAGGGGCATTAGTCCCGGTTCGTGGCACCAACCGGGACCAATGCCCCCCTTTAGTTCCGGTTGGTGCCACCAACCGGGACCAAAGGTCCCTTTTGAGCAGCCCAAAGGGCGGGAAGGAGGGGCCTTTGGTCCCGGTTGGTGGCACCAACCGGGACTAAAGGGGGGTATTAGCCCCGGTTGGTGCCACGAACCGGGACCAAAGGTGGGTATTGGTCCCGGTTCGAGCCACCAACCGGGACCAATAGCCTGTGCACAGCGGCGTGGTGGTGGGAGTTTAGTCCCACCTCGCTAGCTGAGAGCGCCCATCACCTGTTTATAAGCCCCGTTGCCTCCTCCATCTCAAACTCCTCTTAACTGCACGCCTAAGGGCCTAAACTGACACTGCTTTGCCTGTGGGCTTGCTGGGCTTTCTACGGGCCTGAATCCTGGCCCATGGTTGGGTTTCTAGTCGTATTCATGCCGTGTTGGCCCAGTAGGTGGCATTTTTTTTATTTTTTTTCTTTGTTGCTTTATTTTTTAGTTTCGTTTCTACTTTCAACAAAATACTTACTGTTGCTATTTTTATTTATTTGTTTTCTTTGTTGCTTTATTTATTTTATTTTGTTTCTACTTACAACAAAATACTTATTGTTGCTATTTTTTTTGCAAGTTTTTTTGTTTTGTTTTCTGCATTATTTATTTTGTTTTGTTTTTTGCTTTATTTTTTAATTCTTTTTGGTAAAACCAATTACAAACTTTGTGTTAGTGCAAGTAGTATTCAAATTTGAATAGTTTAAATTTGAAATTATTTGTTTTCTTTGTTGCTTTATTTATTTTATTTTGTTTCTACTTACAATGAAATACTTATTGTTGCTATTTTTTATTTTTTTGCAAGTTTTTTTGTTTTCTGCATTATTTATTTTCTTTTGTTTTTTCCTTTTTTTTAATTCTTTCTGGTAAAACCAATTACAAACTTTCTGTTAGTGCAAGTAGTATTGAAATTTGAATAGTACAAACGGACAATGGTATCATACTCGTTTGTTACAAAGTTGGCATGGTATCATCATAATAGTTGCGGAAAAAAGTCTTCACTTTTTCTTCGCTTGTGTCATTTGCTTATTGCACCGTAACCATGGATAATCTTCATCGTTTATCAGGATGCTTGGGTCAGCCTTGACTTTGAAGGGAGGGATTTCATGAAACTTTTCATAATCTTCAGACATGTCTGTCTTGCCCTCCACTCCCAGGATGTCCCTTTTTCCTGAAAGAACTATGTGGCGCTTTGGCTCATCGTATGATGTATTCGCTTCCTTATCTTTTCTTTCTCTCGGTCTGGTAGACATGTCCTTCACATAGATAACCTGTGCCACATCATTGGCTAGGACGAACGGTTCGTCAGTGTATCCAAGATTTTTCAGATCCACTGTTGTCATTCCGTACTGTGGGTCTACCTGTACCCCACCTCCTGGCAGATTGACCCATTTGCACTTAAACAAAGGGACCTTAAAATCATGTCCGTAGTCAAGTTCCCATATGTCCACTATGTAACCATAATATGTGTCCTTTCCCCTCTCGATTGTTGCATCAAAGCGGACACCGCTGTTTTGGTTGGTGCTCTTTTGATCTTGGACAATCGTGTAAAATGTATTCCCATTTATCTCGTATCCTTTGTAAATCAACACAGTCGAAGATGGTCCCCTGGACAACAAGTACAACTCATCACAAACAGTGTTGTCACCTCTGAGACGTGTTTCCAACCAACTGCTGAAAGTCCTGATGTGTTCACATGTAATCCAGTCGTCGCACTGCTCCGGGTGTTTGTAGCGCAGACTGTTCTTGTGTTCATCGGCATACGGGGTCACTAATGTAGAGTTCTGTAGAACTGTGTAGTGTGCTTGAGACCAAGAATATCCGTCCCTGCATATTATTGAGTCCCTTCCAAGCGTGCCTTTTCCAGTCAGTCACCCCTCGTACCGCGATTTAGGGAGACCTATCTTATTAAGGCCAAGAATGAAGTCAACACAAAACCCGATGACATCCTCTGTTTGATGGCCCATGGAGATGCTTCCTTCTGGCCTGGCGCAGTTACGGACATATTTCTTTAGGACTCCCATGAACCTCTCAAAGGGGAACATATTGTGTAGAAATACGGGCCCCAGAATGACAATCTCGTCGACTAGATGAACTAGGATGTGTGTCATGATATTGAAGAAGGATGGTGGGAACACAAGCTCAAAACTGACAAGACATTGCGCCACATCACTCCTTAGTCTTGGTACGAGTTCTAGATCGACCACCTTCTGAGAGATTGCATTGAGGAATGCACATAGCTTCACAATGGCTAATCGGACGTTTTCCGGTAGAAGCCCCCTCAATGCAACCGGAAGCAGTTGCGTCATAATCACATGGCAGTCATGAGACTTTAGGTTCTGGAACTTTTTCTCTGCCATATTTATTATTCCCTTTATATTCGACGAGAAGCCAGTCGGGACCTTCATACTAAGCAGGCATTCAAAGAAGATTTCTTTCTCTTCTTTCGTAAGAGCATAGCTGGCAGGACCTTCATACTTCTTCGGAGGGATGCCGTCTTTTTTGTGCAAACGTTGCAGGTCCTCCCGTGCCTCAGCTGTATCTCTTGTCTTTCCATACACGCCCAAGAAGCCTAGCAGGTTCACGCAAAGGTTCTTCGTCACGTGCATCACGTCGATTGAAGAGCGGACCTCTAGGTCTTTCCAGTAGGGTAGGTCCCAAAATATAGATTTCTTCTTCCACATGGGTGCGTGTCCCTCAGCGTCATTCGGAATAGCTAGTGCGCCGGGGCCCTTTCCAAAGATTACGTGTAAATCATTGACCATAGCAAGTACGTGATCACCGGTATGCATGGCGGGCTTCTTCCGGTGATCTGCCTCGCCTTTGAAATGCTTGCCTTTCTTTCGATATTGATGGTTGGTCGGAAGAAATCGACGATGGCCCAGGTACACATTCTTCCTGCACTTGTCCATGTATATACTTTCGGTGTCATCTAAACAGTGCGTGCATGCGTGGTATCATTTGTTTGTCTGTCCTGAAAGGTTACTGAGAGCGGGCCAATCGTTGATGGTCACGAACAGCAACGCCTTTAGGTCAAATTCCTCCTGTCTGTGTTCATCCCACGCACGTACACCGTTTCCATTCCACAGCTGTAAAAGTTCTTCAACTAATGGCCTTAGGTACACATCAATGTCGTTGCCGGGTTGCTTAGGGCCTTGGATGAGAACTGGCATCATAATGAACTTCCGCTTCATGCACATCCAAGGAGGAAGGTTATACATACATAGAGTCACGGGCCAGGTGCTGTGATTGCTGCTCTGCTCCCCGAAAGGATTAATACCATCCGCGCTTAAAGCAAACCATACGTTCCTTGGGTCCTTTGCAAACTCCTCCCAGTACTTTCTCTCGATTTTTCTCCACTGCGACCCGTCAGCGGGTGCTCTCAACTTCCCGTCTTTCTTATGGTCCTCACTGTGCCATCGCATCAACTTGGCATGCTCTTTGTTTCTAAACAAACGTTTCAACTGTGGTATTATAGGAGCATACCACATCACCTTCGCAGGAACCCTCTTCCTGGCGGGCTCGCCATCAACATCACCAGGGTCATCTCGTCTGATCTTATACCGCAATGCACCGCATACCGGGCATGCATTCAGATCCTTGTATGCACCGCGGTAGAGGATGCAGTCATTAGGGCATGCATGTACTTCTGCACCTCCAATCCTAGAGGGCATACGACCTTCTTTGCTGCGTATGTACTGTCGGACAATTCGTTATCCTTCGGAAGCTTCTTCTTCAATATTTTCAGTAGCTTCTCAAATCCTTTGTCAGCCACAGCATTCTCTGCCTTTCGCTGCAGCAATTCCAGTACGGTACCGAGCTTTGTGTTGCCATCTTCGCAATTGGGGTACAACCCTTTTTTGTGATCCTCTAACATGTGATCGAACTTCAGCTTCTCCTTTTGACTTTCGCATTGTGTCCTTGCATCAACAATGACCCGGCGGAGATCATCATTTGGTTCCTCTTGATCTTCAGCAGCTTCACCCGTTGCAGCATCATTGGGCACATCGTCTGGTTCCTCTTGATCTTCACCAGCTCCCCCCATTGCAGCATCACCGTATTCAGGGGGCACATAGTTGTCATCGTACGCTTCTTCTTCACCATCTTCCATCATAACCCCTATTTCTCCGTGCCTCGTCCAAACATTATAGTGTGGCATGAAACCCTTGTAAAGCAGGTGGGAGTGAAGGATTTTCCGGTTAGAGTAAGACATCGTATTCACACATTTAGTGCATGGACAACACATAAAACCATTATGCTTGTTTGCCTCAGCCGCATTTAGAAACTCATGCACGCCCTTAATGTACTCGGAGGTGTGTCTGTCACCGTACATCCATTGCCGGTTCATCTACGTGCATTATATATAATTAAGTGTGTCAAAAACCATTACAGAACATCATAAATAGATAATTAAGTGACCAAATGGATAAAAGTTCATCATCACATTAAAACCAAAGTACATACATATATAGTTCTCATCTAACAACATATAGCTCTCCATACACATCGAAACTATGTAAAACATTTCAATGCGAAAACAAATGCGATCATAATCGCAACCAAGGTAACAATTGATCCAACGACATAATGATACCAAGCCTCGGTATGAATGGCATATTTTCTAATCTTTCTAATCTTCAACCGCATTGCATCCATCTTGATCTTGTGATCATCGACGACATCCACAACATGCAACTCCAATATCATCTTCTCGTCCACAATTTTTTTTATTTTTTCCTTCAAGAATTTGTTTTCTTCTTCAACTAAATTTAACCTCTCGACAATAGGGTCCATCTTGATCTTGTGATCATCGATAACTTCCGCAACATGCAACTCCAATTCCATCTTCTCCTCCTCCATTTTTTCCAATTTTTTCTTTAAGGAAATGTTTTCCTCTTCAACTAAATTTAACCTCTCCACAAGAGGGTCGGTTGGAATTTCCGGTTCAACTACCTCCTAGACATAATAAAACATCTATGCATGTCAGGTTGGTCGGCATAACTATCATAAACACTAAAACAAATAGTTATAAATTAAAGATAATATACCACATCCGAATCGTAGACAGGACGAGGGCCCACATGGGCGGATATCCAAACCATCGCACTATATAATAACAAGCAATAATAAACATAAGAAAATTAGACAAATATCTATCTAAAGCAATAATAACAAGCAATGATAAAAGTAAGAAAATCATGGACATAACAAGAGGCTCACCACGGTGGTGCCGGTGATGAGATCGGCGGGGGCAATCGACGGCGGCGAAGACGGGGACGGGACGTGACGGACCGCTAAACCTAGACAAATCTCGGAGAAAATAGAGCTTCGAGAGGAGAAAAGCTTAACTAGTGCGGCTCGGGCATTCCATCGAACACGTTGTGTGCATAGGAGGTGAGCTAGAGCACCACTAACCCCTCTCCCCCTCGGCCAGAAAAAAACAGAGCAGTGTGCTCTGCTCTTGAGTGAGCGGGTATATATAGGCACCTCGTTGGTCCCGGTTGGTGCTACGAACCGGGGCTAAAGGGGTGCCTTTCGTCCCGGTTCATAGCACCAACCAGGACCAATGGTGGTGTGCCAGGAGCAAGACCCATTGGTCTCGGTTTGTCGCTCTAACCGGGACCAAAAGGTCCAGACGAACCGGGACCAATGGCCCACGTGGCCCGGCCGGCCCCCTGGGCTCACGAACCGGGTCCAGTGCCCCCATTGGACCCGGTTCTAGATTGAACCGGGGCTAATGGGCTGGACAGGCCTGGACCAAAGCCCTGTTTTCTACTAGTGCCACTAATCGTTTTTCCCAGATCTGGAAGGCCCGAATTCCCCCTAAGATCAAGATTTTCTTGTGGCAAGCTTTCAGAGGTAGACTGCCTTTGGCTGATCAAATTTGAAAGCAAAATGGGCCGGGCTCCCAGTTCTGCGCGCTGTGCGGTGTGGTGGAGGACACGGAGCACATTTTTTTCCACTGTGTCTTGGCTAAGCTCATCTGGAGCTGCGTGAGGGATTGGCTTCTTGACTCTTGGGCCCCTGCCTCCTTCGCCGAGTTGCATAGCTTAGCTAGCAACCTTTCGGGCGTCTCCAAACGTATCTTTTGGGTGGGCCTGGGGGCTTTGTGTTGGTCCCTTTGGACGACTAGGAACAAATTTACTATTGAGCACGTGTTTCCGGCTAAACCTGTTGACTGCTTATTTAAATCGTGTGCTTTCTTGCAGCAGTCGAAATTATTGACTAAGATCGAGGACCTGGACGCGCTCTCTATGCTGATATCCAAAGTTTGGGCCTTGGCTTCTCAGTTATGCAGACAAGAGCAGGATGCTTAGTGCTTTCTTTTGGCCCGACTCCTTTAGCTGTTGGTTTGGGACTTTCTCTTTCGGCCTGCGTGCCGTGTACTGGCGAGGGAGCCATGTACCAAACCGTCTTTCCTTTCGTCTCGCCCGTCGTGGGGGTCTGGTTGTTGTGTGATACTTTACCTGGTGTTTGGTTGCTACCTGCCTTATGGCTTTATTTATATAGTCGGGTGTATGCCTTTTCTCTAAAAAATGTTCGGATTTGCCACCACATTTCTTGTGCGCCCCAAAATCTACCAATTTCCTTACTAATTTTCTCAATAAACACTGATGGTCTATTTAGGACGAATTAATTCAAATTTCTAACATGTTGGGCCCACTGGGCAGGTCCACATGACACTAAATGGTCAACACCGTTTGTTTTGACTGTTAAAACAAATCCCACCGCATCCACCATGTCCCACATCCTATGTGCTCTCACTCATGGCCGGCACTTCAGACATCAGTAGATTGAGAAAATTGAATTAATTGGACCGAAATCGACCATTTAGTGCCATGTGGACCTGACCAGTGGGCCCGATATGTCAGAAATTGAATTAATTCTTCCTGATTAGATAATGAGTGTTTAGTGAGAAAATTAGCAAGGAAATCGGTAGATTTTTGGGGCGCACAAGAAATGTGGTGGCAAATCCGAACATGAACTTAAAATGTGGTTGCTTTTTACAATTCACTCCAATGTAGTGCATACAGATTTTTCAAAAAGTCAAGCCTCTCAAACTTTGATCAAGTCCGTGGAGAAAAATATTTACATCTAAAATACTTGTTGAGTATATGTGTTGTGCATATCTATGTATTGGACCCACCTCCTAGGTCCTTGTATAATTGAGATCGTGGCCATCTTTGTACATCATATATTCATGCTTTTGCACATGAGCAATACATCGTGCAATTCATGCATCATACATGGTATCAGTTTCCGGATTCTAAACCTTAGTCTTCCTCTGCGCCGCCGCTCGCGCACCTCCTCGCGTCGGCCGCCGCTGTCCTCCTCTCTCCCTACCGCTGCCGTGTCCTCCTCCCTACCCGCGTTGCCGCCACCGCCCACTGCTGCCACCGCCCAAACCTCACGACTGTCGCTGCTCCACCACCCAACCCACGCCGCCCGCGCTACCCGATGTCGCCACCACTAGTAGAAAACAGGGCTTTGGTTGGGGCCTGGCCAGCCCATTAGTCCCAGTTTAGTAACGAACCGGGACCAATGGGAGCATATGTCCCAATTCGTGCGCCCAGGGGGCCGGCCGGGCCTCGTGGGGCATCTGTCCCGGTTGGTCTGGACCCATTTGTCCCGGTTCCATGTACGAACCGGGACCAATGATCCTCGCTCCTGGCCCACACCCATTGGTCCCGGTTCGTGGCTGGAACCGGGACAGAAGGGGTGCCTTTAGTCCCGGTTCCATCCACGACCCGAGACCAATGGGTTGCCTATATATACCCAATCGCTGGTGAGTAGAGCACTCCACACTGCTCTATTTTTTCTGGTCGGCGAGGGGAGAGCTTTGTGGTGCTCTAGCTCACCTCCTATGCACATGAGGTGTTTGACGAAATGCCCGAACCACACTAGTTAAGCTTTCTCCTCTCGAAGCTCGAACTCCAAGCTTCATTTTCTCTGAGATTTGTCTAGGTTTAGCGGTCCGTCATGTCCCGTCCCCGTCTTCACCGCCGTCGATCGCCCGCGCCGATCTCGTCGCCGGCACGACCGTGGTGAGCCTCTTGTTCTGTCTATGCTTTTCTTACTTTTATTATTACTTCAGATAGATATTTTTCTAATTTTCTTACTTTTATTATTGCTTGTTATTATATAGTGCGATGGTTTTGATAGCCGCCCACGTCGGCCCTCGTCATGTCTACGATTTGGATGTGGTATATTATCTTTAATTTATAACTATTTGTTTTAGTGTTTATGACAATTATGCCGACCAACGTGACATAGATGTTTTTATCTAGGAGGTATTTGAACCGGAAATTCCAACCGACCCTCTTGTGGAGAGGTTAAATTTAGTTGAAAAGGAAAACATTTACTTGAAGAAAAAATTGGAAAAAACGAAGGAGGAGAAGATGGAATTGGAGTTGCGTGTTGCGGAAGTCGTCGATGATCACAAGATCAAGATGGACCCTATTGTCAAGAGGTTAAATTTAGTTGAAGAAGAAAACAATTACTTGAAGGAAAAACCAAAAAAAATGTGGAGCAGAAGATGATATTGGTGTTGCATGTTGCGGATGTTGTCGATGATCACAAGATCAAGATGGATGCCATGCGCTTGAAGATGAGAAAGATTATAAAATATGCCATTCATACCGAGGCTTGGTTTCATTATGCCATTGGATCAATTGTTACCTTGGTTGCGATTATGATCGCATTAGTTATTGCGTTGAAATGTTCTACATAGTTTCAATGTATGGTTTATTAGATGCTCTAGAGAGGTATGCATGTACTTTGAATTTAATGTGATGATGAACTTATATTAATTTGATCACTTATCTATCCATGATCTTCTGTAATGGTTTTAGACACACTTAATTATATATAAATGCAAGCAGATGAACCGGCAATGGATGTACGGTGACAGACGCACCTCCGAGTACATTAATGGCGTGCATAATTTTCTCGAAGTTGCTAAGGCAAACAAGCAGAATGGTTTTATCTGCTGTCCATGCACAAGCTGTGGGAATACAAGGTCTTACTCCGACTCGAAAACCCTTCACACCGACCTGCTTTATAAGGGTTTCATGCCACACTATAATGTTTGGACCAAGCATGGAGAAATAGGGGTTATGATGGAATACAACGAAGAAGAAGAGGACGATGACAACTATGTGCCCCCAGAATACGGTGATGCTGCAACGGGGGAAGCTGCCGAAGGTCAAGAGGAACTAGACGATGTTGTGCCCGATGATGATCTCCGTCGGGTCATTGTTGATGCAAGGAGATAGTGCAAAAGTGAAAAGGAGAAGCTGAAGTTCGAGCGCATGTTGGAGGATTACAAAAAAGGGTTGTACCCCAATTGGAGTGATGTGGCGCAATGTCTTGTCAGTTTCGAGTTGGTGTTCCCACCACCCTTCTTCAATATCATGATGCAGGTCCTAGTTCATCTAGTCGACAAGATTGTCATTCTGGGCCCCGTATTTCTACACAATATGTGTTCCCCTTTGAGAGGTTCATGGGAGTCTTAAAGAAATATGTCCGTAACCGCGCTAGGCCAGAAGGAAGCATCTCCATGGGCCATCAAGCAGAGGATGTCATTGGGTTTTGTGTTGACTTAATTCCTGGACTTAAGAAGATTGGTCTCCCTAAATCGCGGTATGAGGGGAGACTGACTGGAAAAGGCACACTTGGAGGGGAGTCAATAATATGCAGGGACGGGCATTCTTGGTCTCAAGCACACTACACAGTTCTACAAAGCTCTACCCTGGCGACCCCACATGTCGATGAACACAAGAACAGTCTGCGCTCCAAACACTCGGAGCAGTGTGACGACTGGATTACATGTGAACACATCAAGACTTTCGGTAGTTGGTTGGAAACACGTTTCAGAGGTGACAACACTGTTCGTGATGAGCTGTACTCGTTGTCTAGGGGACCATCTTCGACTGTATTGACTTACAAAGGATACGAGATAAATGGGAATACATTTCACACGATCGCCAAAGATCAAAGAGCACCAACCAAAACAGCAGTGTCCGCTTTGATGCAGCAACCAAGAAGGGAAAGGACACATATTATGGTTACTGATATGTCCATTTTGCATCATGCTTATATGTTTATATTTATTGCATTATGGGCTGTTCTTACATCTTTTGTCACAATACTTATGCCTTTTCTCTCTTATTTTACAAAGTTTACATGAAGAGGGAGAATGCCGGCAGCTGGAATTCTGGGCTGGAAAAGGAGAAAACTCTAGAAACCTATTCTGCACAACTCCAAAAGCCCTGAAACTCAACAGAATACCGTTTCACGAAATACAAAAAATATATGGCGAAATAAGTTCACGAGGGGGGCCACCGGCTGTCCACGAGGGTGGGGGGCGCGCCCCCCTTCCCATGGCGCGCCCCCTGCCTCGTGGGCCAGCCGGAAGGCCCCCGACGCCCATCTTCTCCTATAAGAGGTGTTTTGACCTACAAAAAATCATAAGGAGGCTTTCGGGACCAGATGCCGCCGTCTCGAGGCGGAACCGAGGCGGAAACCAGTCTAGGGCTCCGACAGAGCTGTTCTGCCGGCGATACTTCCCTCCGGGAGGGGGAAATCATCACCGCCGTCATCACCAACAACTCTCCCATCTTGGGGAGGGCTACCTTCATCAACATCTTCACCAGCACCATCTCCTCTCAAACCCTAGTTCATCTCTTGTACCCAATCTTTGTACCCAAACCTCAGATTGGTACCTATGGGTTGCTAGGAGTGTTGATTACTCCTTGTAGTTGATGGTAGTTAGTTTATTTGGTGGAAGATCATGTGTTTAGATCCATTATGCATATTAATACCCCTCTGATCATGAACAATATTTTGTCTTGTGAGTAGTTACTTTTGTTCCTGAGGACATGGGAGAAGTCTTCCTATTAGTAGTCATGTGAGTTTGGTCTTCGCTCGATATTTTGATGAGATGTATGTTGTCTTTCCTCTAGTGGTGTCATGTGAACGTCGACTACATGACACTTCACCATTATTTGGGCCTATAGGAAGGCATTGGGAAGTAATAAGTAGATGATGGGTTGCTAGAGTGACAGAAGCTTAAACCCTAGTTTATGCGTTGCTTCGTAAGGGGCTGATTTGGATCCATATGTTTCAGGCTATGGTTAGGTTTACCTTAATACTTCTTTTGTAGTTGCGGATGCTTGCATTAGAGGTTAATCATAAGTGGGAGGCTTGTCCAAGTAAGGGAAGCACCCAAGCACCGGTCCACCCACATACCAAATTATCAAAGTACCGAACGCGAATCAGATGATCGTGATGAAAACTAGCTTGACGATAATTCCCATGTGTCCTCGGGAGCGCTTTACTTTATATAAGAGTTTGTCCAGGCTTGTCCTTTGCTACAAAAAGGATTGGGCCACCTTTCTGCACCTTATTTACTTTTACCGTTTGTCACTTGCTACCAGTTATCTTATCACAAAACTATTTGTTACCTATAATTTCAGTGCTTGCAGAAAATACCTTACTGAAAACTGCCTATCATTTCCTTCTGCTCCTCGTTGGGTTCGACACTCTTACTTATCGAAAGGACTACGATAGATCCCCTACACTTGTGGTTCATCAAGACTCTTTTCTGGCGCCGTTGCCGGGGAGTGAAGCGCCTTTGGTAAGTGGAAGTTGGTAAGGAAAAATTTATATAGTGTGCTGAAATTTATTGTCACTTGTTACTATGGCTCAAAATCCTTTGAGGAGCTTATGCGGGGCATCTTCACCCCGACCAGAAGAGCAAAGAGTTGCTCCTCAACCTACTGCACCTATTGAAAATGTTTGCTTTGAGATTCCTTCGGGTATGATAGAGAAACTACTTGAAAATCCCTTTACAGGAGATGGAACACTACATCCCGACTTACACCTAATCTATGTGGATGAAGTTTGTGGATTGTTTAAGCTTCTAGGTATGCCCGAGGATGTTATCAAGAAGAAGGTCTTCCCTTTATCTTTAAAGGGAGATGCATTGACATGGTTTAGGCTATGCGATGATATGGGATCATGGAACTATAATCGTCTGAAGTTGGAATTTCATCAGAAGTTCTACCCTATGCACGAGGTTCATCGTGATCGTAATTATATTTATAATTTCTGGCCTCGCGAAGGAGAAAGCATCGCTCAAGCTTGGGGGAGGCTTAAGTCAATGTTATATTCATGCCCCAATCATGAGCTCTCACGAGAAATGATCATTCAAAATTTTTATGCTCGGCTTTCTCTTAATAATCACTCCATGCTCGATACTTCTTGTTCTGGCTCTTATATGATGAAGACTATTGAATTCAAATGGGATTTATTGGAAAGAATTAAATGCAACTCTGAAAATTGGGATCTCGACAAAGGTAAGGAGTCAGGTATGACCCCTAAGTTTGATTGTGTCAAAGCTTTTATGGATACCAATGTTTTCCGTGAGTTTAGCACTAAATATGGACTTGACTTTGAGATAGTAGCTTCCTTCTGTGAATCTTTTGCTATTCATGATGATCTCCCCAAGGAGAAGTGGTTTAAATACTATCCCCCCATTGAAGTAAAAGTAGTTGAAGCTATTAAAGTTGAAGAAAAGTCTATCACTTATAATGTTGATCCTGTTATACCTACCGCTTATATTGAGAAACCACCTTTCCCTGTGAGGATAAAGGATCATGCTCAAGCTTCAACTGTAGTTCGTAAGAGTAATACTAGAACACCTACACCTTCTTAGCAAATTAAAGTTGAACCTAGTGTTGCTATAGTTAAGGATCTCTTGGTAGAAGATTTAGATGGACATGTTATTTATCTCCAAGAAGAGTCTGCTAGAATAGCCAAACCCAATGCTAGGAATAAACATAAACCTGTTGTAGGCTTGCCTGTTATCTCTGTCAAGATAGGAGATCATTGCTATCATGGTTTATGTGACGTAGGTGCTAGTGCGAGTATTATCCCTTTTGATTTGTATAACGAAATTATGCATGATATTGCACCTGTTGAGTTAGAAGGGATTGATGTTACTATTAAGCTTGCTAATAGAGACACCATTTCACCAGTTGGGATTGTTAGAGATGTTGAAGTCTTGTGTGGGAAAGTTAAATACCCTGATGATTTTCTTATTCTTAGTTCCCCACAAGATGAATTATGTTCCATTATATATGGTAGACCCTTCTTGAATACTATTAATGCCAAGATAGACTTTGTGAAAGATATTGTCACTGTTGGATTAGAGGATATGTCTCATGATTTTAACTTTGCTAAATTCCATAGACAACCCCTTGAAAAGGCACCACCCAGTAAGGATGAAATTATTGGTCTTGCTTCTATTGCCGTGCCACCTAATGATCCTTTAGAACAATACTTGCTAGACCATGAAAATGATATGCATATGAATGAGAGAAGGGAAATAGATGAAATATTCCTTACTCAGGGACCCGTATTGAAGAACAACTTGCCTGTTGAAATCCTAGGGGATCCTCCTCCACCCAAGGGTGATCCCGTGTTTGAACTTAAACCTTTACCTGATAATCTTAAGTATGTTTATCTTGATGAAAAGAAGATATATCCTGTTATTATTAGTGCTAACCTTTCAGAGCGGGAAGAAGAAAAATTATTGAAAACTCTGAAGAATCACCGTGCTGCTATTGGATATACTCCGGATGATCTTAAGGGCATTAGTCCCACTATATGCCAACACAAGATAAAATTGGAAGAAAATGCTAAACCAGTTATTGATCATTAGCGACGGTTAAATCCTAAGATGAAAGAAGTGGTAAGGTAGGAAATACTAAAGCTTCTAGAGGCAGGTATTATCTATCCAGTTGCTGATAGCCACTGGGTAAGTCCTGTCCATTGTGTTCCTAAGAAAGGAGGTATGACTGTCGTTCCTAATGATAAAGATGAATTGATCCCACAAAGAATAGTTACAGGTTATAGGATGGTAATTGATTTCCGTAAGTTAAATAAAGCTACTAAGAAAGGTCATTACCCCTTGCCATTAATTGATCAAATGCTAGAAAGGTTATCCAAACAAACTCATTTCTGCTTTCTAGATGGTTATTCTGGTTTCTCTCAAATACCTGTGTCAAAAGGGGATCAAGAAAAGACCACTTTTACTTGCCCTTTCGGTACGTTTGCTTATAGACGTATGCATTTTGGTTTATGTAATGCACCTGCCACCTTCTAAAGATGCATGATGGCTATATTCTCTGATTTTCGTGAAAAGTTTGTTGAGGTTTTCATGGATGATTTCTCCATTTACGGAACTTGTTTTGATGATTGCTTAAGCAACCTTGATCGAGTTTTGCAGAGATGTGAAGACACAAACCTTGTCTTGAATTGGGAGAAGTGCCACTTTATGGTTAATGAAGGCATTGTCTTGGGACATAAAATTTCCGGAAGAGGTATTGAAGTTGATAAAGCTAAAGTTGATGCTATTGAAAAGATGCCATGCCCAAAGGACATCAAAGGTATACGAAGTTTCCTTGGTCACGCCGGGTTCTATACGAGGTTCATTAAGGACTTCTCCAAAATTTTCAGGCCTCTGACTAATCTCTTACAAAAATATATTCCTTTTGTCTTTGATGATGATTGCCTAGAAGCATTTGAAATACTTAAGAAAGCATTTATATCTGCACCTATTTTCCAGCCTCCTGAGTGGAATTTACCTTTTGAGATTATGTGTGATGCCAGTGATTATGTTGTAGGTGTTGTTCTAGGGCAAAGAGTTGATAAGAAATTGAATGTTATCCAGTATGCTAGTAAAACTCTAGATAGTGCCCAAAGAAATTATGCCACTACTGAGAAATAATTTTTAGTAGTTGTATTTGCTTGTGATAAGTTTAGACCCTATATTGTTGATTCTAAGGTAACTATTCACACTGATCATGCTCGTATAAAATACCTTATGAAAAAGAAAGATGCTAAACATGGACTTATTAGATGGGTTCTCTTGCTGCAAGAATTTGACTTGCATATTATTGATAGAATGGGAGCTGAGAACCCCATTGCAGATAACTTGTCTAGGTTAGAGAATGTGCTTGATGACCCACAACCTATTGATGATAGCTTTCCTGATGAACAATTAGCTGTCATAAATACTTCTCGTACTGCTCCATGGTATGCTGATTATGCTAATTATATTGTTGCTAAGTTTATACCTCCTAGCTTCACATACCAGCAAAAGAAAAAGTTCGTCTATGATTTGAGACATTACTTCTGGGATGACCCACATCTTTATAAAGAAGGAGTAGATGGTATCATTAGACGTTGTGTACCTGAGCATGAACAGGAACAGATTCTACGCAAGTGCCACTCCGAAGCTTATGGAGGACACCATGCGGGAGATAGAACTGCACACAAGGTATTGCAATCCGGTTTTTATTGGCCTACTCTCTTCAAGGATGCCCGTAAGTTTGTCTTATCCTGTGATGAATGTCAAAGGATTGGTAATATTAGTAGACGTCAAGAAATGCCTATAAATTAGTCACTTTTTATTGAACCATTTGATGTTTGGGGCTTTGATTATATGGGACCGTTTCCTGCCTCTAATGGGTACACACATATTTTAGTTGTTGTGATTACGTTACTAAGTGGGTAGAAGCTATTCCAACTAGTAGTGCTGATCACAACACCTCTATTAAGATGCTTAAAGAAGTTATATTTCTGAGGTTTGGAGTCCCTAGATATCTAATGAGTGATGGTGGTTCACACTTTATTCATGGTGCTTTCCGTAAGATGCTTGCAAAGTATGATGTCAACCATAGAATTGCATCCCCCTATCACCCATAGACTAGTTGTCAAGTAGAACTAAGTAATAGGGAGTTGAAACTAATCTTGCAAAAGACAGTTAATAGGTCTAGGAAGAATTGGTCCAAGAAACTTGATGATGCATTATGGGCCTATAGAACTGTATAAAAACCCTATGGGTATGTCTTCATATAAGATGGTATATGGAAAAGCTTGTCACTTACCTCTTGAGCTAGAACATAAGGCATATTGGGCTATTAAAGACCTCAATTATGATTTCAAACTTGCCGGTGAGAAGAGGTTATTTGACATTAGCTGCCTTGATGAGTGGAGAACCCAAGCCTATGAGAATGCCAAACTGTTTAAAGAAAAAGTTAAAAGATGGCATGACAAATGGATACAAAAGCGTGAGTTTAAAGTAGGGGATTATCGCTTGCTATTCAACTCTCATTTAAGATTTTTTGCAGGAAAACTTCTCTCCAAGTGGGAAGGACCTTACGTTATCGAGGAGGCCTATCGTTCTGGTGCCATAAAAATCAACAACTTCGAAGGCACAAATCCGAAGGTGGTGAATGGTCAAAGAATCAAACATTATATCTCACGTAATCCTATAAATGTTGAAACCAATGTTATTGAAACCGTAACCCCGGAGGAATACATAAGGGACACTTTCCAGAACGATTCAGCCTCCGAAAAGGAAGAGGTATGTTATACGGTAAGTAAACCGACTCCAAAACAGTTCTAAAGGTAATTTTTCTCCGTTTTGGAATATTTAGAAACATAGAAAAATAATTCGCAGTCCGGAAGAGACACGAGCCGTCCACGAGGGTGGAGGGCGCGCCCCCCTACCCAGGGCACGCCCCCTGCCTCGTGGGCAGCTCATGTGCCTCCCGGACTCCGTTTTCTTGTGGGTTACTCCTTTTGGTCGGTAAAAATTCATTATATATACTCCCGAAGGTTTTGACCTCTGTATCATGCAGAAATCCTCTGTTTTCGTTCCAAGCTGTTTCTGTCGCAGATAAAAGCAACATGTTGTCCCAGGATTCGGAAGGAGAAAGCTATGTGGTGGATTCCCTTGTTGACCCTAAGGTCTATGGGGACTGGGAGCATTATGGCTGGACCACGGAGGAAGAAGAGGACCATGATCCCAAGGGGAAGGATTGGACTAGCTCAGATGAAGACGAAGTTCCACTACCTCAACCGGGGGACATGCATGTGGAGTTCAAAAAGTCAAGCCTCCCCAATAGAGTAAAGAAACCAAATATCGAATTTATCCCTTTTAACCTCTTGCAGGAGAACAAGCAGGCACTTATCAAGAAGATATTAAATCTTGAGCAAGAGATCAATTATCTAAAGGAGCAAAATTCTGCCCTTAAGCGTAAGCTGAGGAAGAAGTCATCAACAACTCCATCATCATCATCCCCGAAGAAGGAGACATAATCATATGGGTATGGGCACTCCCCTTGGCAACTGCCAAGCTTGGGGGAGTGACCCCGGTATCGTATCACCATCACTCTTATCTTTATCGTTTTACTTAGTTCGATCCTTTTGGTAGTATCTTGATCTAGTAGAATAAAGTTAGCATGATCTAGTTGTGAGCTTTTGCTTTGTGAGCTTTACCCTTTGTAATCGAGTCCGTGAGTTATATA
Source organism: Secale cereale (assembly GCA_902687465.1). Classification (NCBI taxonomy): domain Eukaryota; kingdom Viridiplantae; phylum Streptophyta; class Magnoliopsida; order Poales; family Poaceae; genus Secale; species Secale cereale. The sequence continues at coordinate 184,176,579 of LR738711.1, read as the reverse complement.
ATAAAGATTAGTGTTGAGTCAAGGGCTTGATTTCCTCACCTGGGTCATGATAAAAAGAAAGAAAACATAAAGAGTATCAAAGAGATCATATTGATCTTATGGGAAGTAATGATTTCACATACAAGAGTATGATAAATAATAAAAGTTGTTGGGAGGTGACAAACATAGTTTTGGTCATCGTTGCAATTAATAGGAAGTAATAAAAGATGAGAGGCTTCACATACAAATATACTATATTGGACACCTTTTATGATTGTGAGCACTCATTAAAGTATGACATGCTAAAGAGTTGATGTTGGACAAGGAAGACAACATAATGGGTTATGTCTTCTTATATCCAAAATAAAGTATATTGCCATGGATCATCCAACATATTGATCTTGCCTTTCCCCCTCATGCTAGCCAAAACTCCTCGCACTAAGTAGAGATACTACTTGTGCTTCCATATATCCTTAAACCCAGTTTTGCCATGAGAGTCCACCATACCTACCTATAGATGGAGAAAGATCCTTCCAAGTAAGTTGTCATGTTGCTAACTCGCTAAAATATGTATGATTTATTAGTGTGGGAGAAATTAGCTTTATACGATCTTGTGATATGGAAGTAATAAAAGCGACGGACTACATAATAAAGGTCCTTATCACAAGTGGCAATATAAAGCGAAGTTCTTATATGCTAAGACTTTGTGCATCCAACCATAAAAACACATGACAACCTCTGCTTCCCTCTACGAAGGTCCTATCTACTATTCTTGCCTTATAAGTGTCAAGGTGAAATCCACCTTTCCTTTTTACATTTTATCCTTTGGCAAGCACATTGTGTTGGAAAGATCCTGACATATATACCCACTTGGATGTAAGTTTTCATGATCTATTACTGTTGACATTACCCTTGAGGTAAAAGGTTGGGAGGCAACACCATAAGCCCCTATCTTTCTCTGTGACCGATTAAAATTCCATAAACATAAGTATTGCGTGAGTGTGAGCAATTGTGAAAGACTATACGATAGTTGGGTATGTAGGCTTGCTGAAAAGCTCTTATATTGACTCTTTCCGATGTTACGATAAATTGCAATTGCTTCAATGACCGAGATCGAAGTTTGTTAGTTTCCAATGAAGTTTATGATTCATACTTGATATTGTGGATGAATTGTTACTTTAACATAAGAATCATATGAATATATTTATATAAGTTGCTGTTATGAGAACTATCATGATGCCATCATGTCCATATTTTGTTTTTATCGACACCTCTATCTCTAAAACATGTGGACATATTTTGCGATATCGGCTTTCGCTTGAGGACAAGCGGGGTCTAAGCTTGGGGGAGTTGATACATCCATTTTGCATCATGCTTATATGTTTATATTTATTGCATTATGGGCTGTTCTTACATGTTTTGTCACAATACATATGCCTTTTCTCTCTTATTTTACAAGGTTTACATGAAGAGGGAGAATGCCTGTAGCTGGAATTCTGGGCTGGAAAAGGAGCAAACTCTGGAAACCTATTCTGCACAACTCCAAAATCCCTGAAACTCAACAGAACACCGTTTCAGAAAATATAAAAAATATCTGGCGAAAGAAGTCCACAAGGGGGCCACCGGCTGTCGATGAGGGAGGGGGTGCGCCCCCCTTCCTAGGGCGCGCCCCTGCCTCGTGGGCCAGCCGGAAGGCCCCCGACGTTCATCTTCTCCTATATGAGGTGTTTTGACCTGGAAAAAATAATAAGGAGGCTTTCGGGACCAGACACCGCCGTCTCGAGGCGGAACCGAGGCGGAAACCAATCTAGGGCTCCGGCATAGCTGTTCTGCCGGGGATACTTCCCTCCGGGAGGGGGAAATCATCACCACCATCATCACCAACAACTCTCCCATCTTGGGGATGGCTATCTTCATCAACATCTTCACTAGCAGCATCTCCTCTCAAACCCTAGTTCATTTCTTGTACCCAATCTTTGTACCCAAACCTCAGATTGGTACCTGTGGGTTGCTAGTAGTGTTGATTACTCCTTGTAGTTTATGCTAGTTGGTTTATTTGGAGGAAGATCATATGTTTAGATCCATTATGCATATCAATACCCCTCTTATCATGAACAATATTATGTCTTGTGAGTAGTTACTTTTGTTCCTGAGGACATGGGAGAAGTCTTGCTATTAGTAGTCATGTGAGTTTGGTCTTCGTTCGATATTTTCATGAGTTGTATGTTGTCTTTCCTCTAGTGGTGTCATGTGAACGTCGACTACATGACACTTCACCATTATTTGGGCCTAGAGGAAGGCATTGGGAAGTAATAAGTAGATGATGGGTTGCTAGAGTGACAGAAGCTTAAACCCTAGTTTATGCGTTGCTTCGTAAGGGGCCGATTTGGATCCATATGTTTCAGGCTATGGTTAGGTTTACCTTAATACTTATTTTGTAGTTGCGGATGCTTGCATTAGAGGTTAATCATAAGTGAGAGGCTTGTGCAAGTAAGGGCAGCACCCAAGCACCGGTCCGCCCACATACCAAATTATCAAAGTACCGAATGCGAATCAGATGATCGTGATGAAAACTAGCTTGACGATAATTCCCATGTGTCCTCGAGAGCGCTTTACTTTATATAAGAGTTTGTCCAGGCTTGTCCTTTGCTACAAAAAGGATTGGGCCACCTTGCTGCACCTTATTTACTTTTACCGTTTGTCTCTTGCTACCAACTATCTTATCACAAAACTATATGTTACCTATAATTTCAGTGCTTGGAGAAAATACCTTACTGAAAACTGCCTATCATTTCCTTCTGCTCCTCGTTGGGTTCGACACTCTTACTTATCGAAAGGACTACGATAGATGCCCTACACTTGTGGTTCATCAGTTACATAGTGGACATATGGGAACTTGACTACGGACATGATTTTAAGGTCCCTTTTTTTAAGTGCAAATGGGTCAATCTGTCAGGAGGTGGGGTACAGGTAGACCCAGATTACGGAATGACAACTGTGGATCTGAACAATCTTGGGTACACAAATGAACCGTTCGTCCTAGCCAATGATGTGGCGCAGATTTTCTATGTGAAGGACATGTCTACAAAAACCAGAAAAAGGAAAGATATGGAAGCGAACACATCATACGATGAGCCAAAGCGCCACATAGTTCTTTCAGGAAAAAAGACATCGTGGGAGTGGAGGGCAAGACAGACATTTCTGTAGATTATGAAAAGTTTCATCAAATTCCCCCTTCAAAGTCAAGGCTGACCCAAGCACCCTGATAAACGATGACGATTATCCATGGTTATGGTGCAATAAGCAAAGGACACAAGCAAAGAAAAAGTGAATATTGTCTCTCCACAACTATTATGATGACGCCTTTGATCTAGAATATCACTACAGTTACATGTGAAGAAATGAAATCCCTTTATAACAGACGAGTTTCCGTATGAAACCCTCATACCTCGAAAGAGATTGCCCATTTTGTACACGAAGTGCATCTAGTTTTTGCCGTAACCCTCTCTACTTTTTTGCACATGCTATGTGGGTGAAATGATGATACTATGCCAACTTTCAACCTTTTCAGAGTTCATTTGAAATGTTTTTCTATTTCAGGGTCTTATAGCTCAAAAAATCAGTAAATGCATGAAAAACAACAAATGAAGTCAGAAAGGGTTGAAAATTGATGATGTGGCTTTGAATGGTGTATTTTGAACACATAAAAAGTCTGTTGTTCAAATAAGTTCAAAAAATGAAATCCCTTTGTAACAGACGATTTTTCGTATGAAACCCTGATACCTCGAAAGAGATTGTCTGTTTTGTACACGAAGTGCATCCAGTTTTTGCCGTAACCCTCTCAACTTTTTAGCACATGCTATGTGGGTGAAATGATGATGCCATGCCAACTTTCAACCTTTTCAGAGTTCAATTGATTTTTTTTTCAATTTTAGAGTCTTACAGCTCAAAAAATCAGTAAATTCATGAAAAATAACAAATGAAGTCACAAAGGGTTAAAAATTAATGATGTGGCTTTGAATGGTGCATTTTGAACACAGAAAAAGTCTAGAGTTCAAATAGGTTCAAAAAATGAATTCCCTTTGTAACAGACGAGTTTCCGTATGAAACCGTGGTACCTCGAAAGAGATTGTCTGTTTTGTACACGAAGTGCATCCAGTTTTTGCCGTAATCCTCTCAACTTTTTAGCACATGCTATGTGGGTGAAATGATGATGCCATACCAACTTCAATCTTTTCAAAGTTCATTTGAAATGCTTTTTAATTTCAGGGTCATTTAGCTCAAAGAATGAACTAATATAAAAAAGAATGAACTGGAAAACTTTTATGAAACTCTAATAGGAAAAAGAATTTTCATAAAATTATCAAAGTTTTTTCTATTCAAAACATTAAAAGAAAAAAGAATTTTCATAAAATAAATTAAAAAAGCAAACATTAAAATAAAATGAATAAGTAGAATAAAAATAAAATAAATAAGTAGAAACAAAATAAACTCTAATAAAATAAAATAAATAAACTTTAATAAAATAAAAAAATAGCAACAGTAAGTATTTTGGTGAAAGTAGAAACAAAATTAAAAAAATAAAGCAACAAAGAAAATAAAATGGAAAAAAATAAAAAAATACCACCTATTGGGCCAGTACGGCCTGAATACGACTAGAAACCCAACCATGGGCCAGGATTCAGGCCCGCAGAAGGCCCAGTAGGCCCACAGGCAGATACAATGTGTTTAGGCCCGTAAGCCTGCATTAGAGAGAAGCTCGACATAGAAGGGGCAACAGCGCTTATAAACAGGTCATGACGTCTCTCAGTTAGCGAGGTGGGACTAAACTACCACCGCACCGCGGTTGTGCGAGGCTATTGGTCCCGGTTGGCGGCTCGTACCGGGACCAATGCCCACCTTTGGTCCCGGTTCGTGGCACCAACCGGGACCAATGCCCTTGTTTAGTCCCGGTTGGTGACACCAACCGGGACCAAAGCTCTCTGTCCCGGTTGGTGCCACGAACCAGGACCAAAGCCTTTGCTATATAAGCCAGCACTTAGGAAATTTTCAGTTTCATCGTTCATTCCCCCCGACGACGCCCGAGCAAATCGACGCCGCCAAGCTGCTCCTCCTCGCCGTTGACGTCGCCGCACCCCGCCCCATCGCCATCGCCGTGCAGCCCCGTCATCGCCGGCCCACGCCGCCCCGTCGTTCCGTCGTCGCCGCCCCGTCGTCGCCGTCTGATACGTCTCCAACGTATCTATAATTTTTGATTGTTCCATGCTATTATTTATGAAGTCTTGGATGTTTAATGGGCTTTATCATTCACTTTTATACCTTTTTTGGGACTAACCTACTAACCCAAAGGCCCAGTCCAGATTGTTGTTTTTTGCCTGTTTCAGGGTTGTGCAGAAAAAGAATATCAAACAGAGTCCAAACGGAATGAAACCTTCGCGAGAGATATTTTTGGAGAAAATCACGCACGAGGGACTTGAGTACCACATCAGGGGAGCCTCGAGGTGTCCACGAGGGTGGGGGCGCGCCCCCCTGCCCAGGGCGCACCCCCTGCCTCGTCGGCCCCTCGAGCACCCCCCGGTGTCCTCCTTCTTCCTATATAAGTCTACGTACCCCGAAACCTTAGACAACAGTGAGAAAATCCTAATTCCACCGCCGTAACCTTCTGTTCCCGTGAGATCCCATCTTGGAGCCTGTTGCGGAGCTCCACCGGAGGTGGATCCATCACGGAGTTCTTCATCATGATCATCATCGCCCTCACCATGACCTGTGAGTAGTTTACCACAGACCTTCGGGTCCATAGCTAGTATCTAGATGGCTTCTTCTCTCTCTCTGGATCTCAATACAAAGTTCTCCTCGGTCATCGAGGAGATCTATTCGATGTAATCTCTTTTTGCGGTGAGTTTGTCGAGATCCGATGAATTGTGAGTTTATGATCAAGATTATCTATGAAAGATATTTGTTTTTTCTCTGAACTTTTTATGTGTGCTCATAATATTGCAAGTCTATTCGAATTATTGGTTTGGTTTGGCCTACTAGATATATAGTTCTTGCAATGGGAGAAGTGCTTGGCTTTGGGTTCAATCTTGTGGTGTCCTTTCCCAGTGACAATAGGGGCAGCAAGGCACATATTGTATTGTTGCCATCGAGGATAAAAAGATGGGGTTTATATCATATTGCTTGAGTTTATCCCTCTACATCATGTCATCTTGCCTAAGGCGTTACTCTGTTCTTATGAACTCAATACACTAGATGCATGCTGGATAACGGTCGATGTGTGGAGTAATAGTAGTAGATGCAGGCAGGAGTCGGTCTATTTGTTTCGGACATGATGCCTATATACAATGATCATGCCTAGATAGTCTCATAATTATTCGCTTTTCTATCAATTGCTTGACAGTAATTTGTTTACCCGCCGTAGAATATCGCTATCATGAGAGAAGCCACTAGAGAACACTATGGCCCCCGGGTCTATTCTCAACATATCAATCTACATCTACTTTACTTTTTACGCTTTTATTTGTTGTTCTTATAAATCAAAAATACCAAAAATATAAACTATCATCTCTATCAGATCTCACTTTTGTAAGTGACCATAAAGGGATTGACAACCCCTTATCGCGTTGGCTGCGAAGTTCTTATTTGTTTGTGCAGGTGCGAGGGACTCGCATGTGGTCTCCTACTGGATTGATACCTTGATTCTAAAAATCTGAGGGAAATACTTACGCTACTGTGATGCATCTCCCTTTCCTCTTCGAGGGAATACAACGCAAGCTCGAGAAGTAGCAAGAATAATTTTTGGAGCCGTTGCCGGAGAGACTTACGCAAAAGTCATATACCAAGTACCTATCACAAACCCTTATCCTTCGCATTACATTTATTTGCCTCTCGTTTTCCTCTCCCCCACTTCACCCTTGCCGCTTTATTCGCCCTCTCTTCCGTTCGCCTTTTTGTTTGCTTGTGTGCTATGTGCCCTCAATTAGCTTGCATCTTCGCTTGCAGAATTATGGATCCTCATCCACTTTCTAATCTCTTTAAGAGATCCAATTATGTTGAACCAATTGCTAGTGAGCTGCGTGCACTAGATTATCTTTATGGGGTTTTGCTTGAAATTCATGAATCTGGAAATTGTGAGGAATTGTTAAATGAAAAAGTGATTCATGTTAGCTCCTTAAATAAAAAGCATGATTGCAATGATGTTAATATAAATTCTATTGATGTCAATTGTGCTAATAATATGCAAAACACTAAGCTTGGGGATGCTAGTTTTGCTATGTCTACTACTCGTTACAATGATCATGATTTGGGTGATTCTTCTTATGATCTTGAAAATTTATTTAATCCCCATGATGAATATAAGATTGATAATAATGTTTGCATTAATATTGAAAGTGGGTTTGGAAGAGTTTTAACTTTAGATCCCACATACTTGGAGAATGTTCTTATGAAACTTTTGATAAAAGTGGGTTTGGAGAGGTCATGCCTTTAGTTAATGTTAATCCCACTATTTTGGAAGAGTGTCAACTTTGCATGCATGTGGATCGTGTTGAGAATATGTTATTTGATAGCTATTTTGTTGAATTTTATCATGATCCTACATGCAATTATTATGAGAGAGGGAAATATGGTTGTAGAAATTTTCATGTTACTAAATTACCTCTCATTATGTTGAGATTGCTATTGTTTCTTTCTCCTTCCTTGCTTATGCTAGATCTTGATTGTCTTGGTAATTTGTTTTCCTATAAGATGCCTATGCATAGGAAGTATGTTAGACTTAGATGTGTTTGTCACATGTCTTATGATGCTCTCCTTGTGCTTCAATCCTTGTCCTTTATGTGAGCATCATTGAATTATCGCACCTAGCTAAGGGCGTAAAACGATAGCGCTTGTTGGGAGGCAACCCAATTTTATATTTTTGTTTTTGTTGCTGTTAGGGAATAAATATTTCATCTAGCCTCTGATTAGATGTGGTTTCATGTTTTGTTTAGTGTTTGTGCCAAGTAGAACCTTAGGGAAGACTTGTGTGAAGTTTATGTGATCTTGCTGTGAAAAACAGAATCGTTAGCGCTCGCTAAAGTGGTCGTCAGATTTTACTGCAGCGTGCTATTTAGTTGATTCTTTTTTCAGATGATTAATAGACAAATTCCCCAAATTTACCAATTTAGTTTGAATTTTTTGGAGTTCCATAAGTATGCGAAACCTGCAGATTGCTACAGACTGTTCTGTTTTTGACAGATTCTGTTTTTCATGTGTCGTTTGCTTATTTCAATGCTTCTATGAGTAGTATTGGGAAGTATGAACCATAGAGAAGTTGGAATAAAGTAGGTTTAACACCAATATAAACAAAGAATGAATTCATTGCAGTACCTTTGAGTAGTGATTTGTTTTCTTATACTAACGGAGCTCACGAGAATTCTTGTCTAAGTTTTGTGTTGTGAAGTTTTCAAGTTTTGAGTATTGCTTTGATGGACTATGGAAAAAAGAGTAGCAAAGGCCTAAGCTTGGGGATGCCCATGGAACCCCAAGGAATTCAAGGATAATCAAAAGCCTAAGCTTGGGGATGCCCCGAGAAGGCATCCCCTCTTTCGTCTTCATCCATCGGTAACTATACTTGGAGCTATATTTTTATTTGCCACATGATATGTGTTTTGCTTGGAGCGTCTTGTATAATTTGAGTCTTTGCTTGTTAGTTTGTCACAATAATCCTTGCTGGACACACCTATTTGAGAGAGTTAAATATGGCCTAGGAATTGATAGAACACTCTATGTGCTTCACTTATATCTTTTGAGTTGAATAGTTTTCGCTCTAGTGCTTCACTTACATCTTTTAGAGCACGGTGGTGGTAATATTTTGTAGAAATTTTTGAACTCTCATGCTTCGCTTATATCTATGTGAGAGTCTATCAAAACAACATGGTAATGTGTTTAGGCTAAAAAACTAGTCTTCACATGATAAACAACCAATGTCAATGTAGTAAAAAAATTCACACTAAGTGCATTGAATATGATGAGATGTTGGATGCTTGATAATTGTTTTGAGATATGAGGATAGTTATATTATAGTAATGCTAGTGGAGTTATTATGAAATTAAGAAATACTTGTGTTAAGGTTAGTGATTTCCGTAGCATGCACATATGGTGAACCGCTATGTGACGAAGTTAGAGCATGAGGTATTTGTAAAGTGCCAACCTTTGTGTGGAGGTCGGGGGCGCGCGATGGTTAACTCCTACCAACCTCCCCCCTAGGAGCATGTGTTGATTGCTTTGTTTTGATGAATCGTAGATTTTTGCAATAAGTATATGAGTTCTTATGACTAATGTTGAGTCCATGGATTATACGCACTCTCACCCTTCCACCATTGCTAGCCTCTCTTGTACCGCGCAACTTTCGCCGGTACCATAAACCCACCATATATCCTTCCTCAAAATAGCCACCATATTATTCCTCAAAACAGCCACCATACCTACCTATCATGGCATTTCCATATCCATTCCGAGATATATTGCCATGCAGCTTTCCACCGTCGACTACGATGTTCTGGAAGGACAGGGTGATCAAGAAGCAGGCTACAGTGATACAATGGAGGAGGAAACACATGATTATGATGGCTCCGGTGACCGATTACCGGTGGAAGAAGGACACCGTGATGACGGCTCTGGTGACCGAACGGAGTCCATCCAAGTGTGTGTGTGTGTGTATATATATATATATATATATATATATATATATATATATATATATATATATATATATATATATATATATATATATATATAAAGCATGTGCTGACTATAGCTAATTGATGCATTGATTGTTTTGGTATGTACATGTATAAACTGTCTTCTTTATTCTTTTCTAGCCCTCCGGATCGAGCCAAAGTTCGGTAAGGAGACGAGGCCCGAAGAAAGGGTTGCGCCAGGATGAAAAGTTCATCATCGAAGAAATCACGCACGATGGCCTACCGATTAAACCCATCAAGGCCAAGGGCGCATTTTCTGCTCAGTGCGGGGTTTTTGTTAGGGACATGATCCCGATCAGCATCCACCTATGGTACAAGCCTCAGAACGAAGACCCTGTTCGCACACGAACACGTCACCGTGTACCCTCGACGCCGGGGGTGATGCACCGCAGCTCACGTCGAAGGAGACCCGTCCGGAAGCGCGGTACACAAGCAATCCGGCGGACGCTTTTGTAGACCCGAAACCCCACACGCACGGGAGGGACCCCGTCAGGGCGCGCGGCAGCTATGGGCTGCCCTAGGTCCACCTGATCGCTCCTGGGGCCTCGAGGTTCGCCGCCCTGCAACAATAAGAACAGACGAAGAATGAGGAAGAAGAAGAACTAGGGTTAAGGAGAAATGATAAAAGATAAAAAGTGGTTGATGATTTGATCGATTGTGTGTTGTTCAATCGGCCTTCACCCCTTAGGTATATAAGAGGCGGCTGGACTTCCCGTGCAAGGAAAAGGCTTGGATTCACGTCCAAAACCCTAGCCAAATTCGGATTGGTTTTGTCCGGACTTTCCAAAACTGTTTGGTTTAAACTGGCTGTACCTTGCGAGTAATTTTTGAGGTGGTAAACGACCTCGGATGGAAAAGAGCCCAAAAGCAATCTTGAACGTTTCGACGAGGCGAACAACTCTCATGTTGAACGTTTTGCGATTTGAAGCCATCTTCTAGGTCAAAACGGTCACGCAATACAGACTGTTATTCGCGCTACCCATTAGACACGTGGCTGGTGGGGCGCGCCACTTATGGCTCTGTGACAGGGCTGTGTTCGGATGGCTGTAACTTTTGCATACGAACTCGGATTGGGATGATTTTTATATCAAAATCCACCGTTTCGACGAGACGAAGACAACTCGTGTAGAAAGTTTTTCCATATGAAGCAGTCTTGGTGGCCTAATCTGCCGAATACTGCTCTAGATATAAAATCTCGGTGCTTTGAGCATAGTCTTGGCACTCGAGATGAGATCGGATGACGATGGCCCAAACTTCAAAGATGTTCACCTCGACAATACGAAACCTTTTCACTTTGAGCACTTCTGATGCCATGCCAAAATCTGGTGTCAACACATGCCCCCCTGTTTTCTGGCAGAGCTTGCGTGCCAGAAAATACTTCATCCAAGCACGATGTCAACACTACATCGGCTGTGCATGCTAAGAACGATAATTGTTATCGGTCATATGCTTAAGCGTGTTGCTTCTTGGGTAGAGCCTCTTGGATAATAGTCGTCTGAGAACAACAATTGGACGTCACAAAGGCCTCCACGTAAGTTTCTTATGTCAATTCGTACCTTGCTTTGTCCAGACACTCCCTGGGATTATTAGAACCCTTCGACGGTAAGCCGGTTGCTGAACGATTTTGACCATGCACCACAAAGGAATACTGTCAACTGTTCTGCGACTCAACTCATTATTGATCAAAGTAAACCATCAAGCCTCCGCTGAACAATGTCTCTCTCCTGACTTGGGTCCTGCAAATAACTAACACCAGGAGTCACAGCTTTTTATGTACTAGACCTGTCGGGGATATATCCCGCGGTATGAACCGGCCGGAATTATGACCCAGCCGGACTTGGCGGTTTACTTAAGACGGTTTACACTTGGCAATTTACTGGTAACCCGGCTGGCGGATCACGGATGACAAGGCCCAATGCCCGGAAGGCCGGTTCATGTATGGTGGGCCGGTTTATGAAGAAAGCATAAGGAATAGTTATCCTACAAAGGAAGCAAGACTAGTACTCCTTGTAATAAAGCAATCCTAATCCTAATAGGACTCTACATGTAACCCGCCCCTTTAACATATATAAGGAGGGGCAGGGCTCCCCAAAGAGGGACAAGTTAGAGGAGAAGTTTAGACAAGTTCTCACAAGTTTCTAGGGCTAGACAAAAAGAGCCGGTTTACCGGCGACACCACGAGGATCATAATGAGATCTAGCCTCAAACAGCACGTAGGGTTATTACCGGATGATGTTTCCCGGGGCCCGAAGCTGTCTAAACCCTTGTATTGCATCGCGTCTCTCGATTCCGCTCAACCCCTCTCAAGCTACTACATAGATGCGCGGCCTCACGACTAAGTCCGCTAAACCAGACATCTGACGTGTTAATTCCACGACAGTTGGCACCCACCGTGGGGCCTGCGCACAATGGTGTTGAGTTCTTGGAGGGATCTTTTCTTAGGGATCGAGAAATCCGTGATTTTCCGGACAAAGATACCTGCCAATTTTTGCACCATCAACGGAAACAGAAGAAAGATTGACAAAAACAGGTCATGTCTACGTGGTCCGCGGCCGATCTGTGATCTTCCGAGGCACGGATCGCTCGCTCCGTGAGATTACTGGAGTACTTTTTTCGCTCCAAGCCACCGAGAAGATTCGCGGTGAAAACCCAGCCATCAACTACCAAAAGTGGCCAAACTGGCCACGACCCGGAGAAGGGCACGTACTCCACCGTCGCATCGACCATGCTCCGAGTCGGCGGAAGCCTTGTCGACCGATCGGCGCGGCTTCGGGCCACCTCGCGGACGCGACTCCGAGCTTCCCCGAAATTTCTCCGCCTCTGCTAAGATCCGCCCTGAGCTGCGCTTGCTGCGAACGATCTCCATCGTCTCAAGCCGCCGCTGCGGGCTCACCTGCGCGCTGTCGTTCCCCACGGCTATGGCTCCGCCTCTACATATACGACCCGGAAAAGGACTTGGACCGGGGTACGAAATTGAACCCTATTGCTGAGGCCTTCGCCTTTGGAGCTTGCTTCCGTCCGTGAGCCGATCCTGTGATCCTACCGTGGCCGTCTCTGCATCCTTGAATGGCTGCCTCCTCTGGTGAGCCACCCGCCCCTGGAGTAGCCGCCGCCGACCGTCTTCAAAAAGGCCTCGCCTCTAAGCCTGCGAGCTGCCTCTGTCGCGCTCTGTTTGGAGCCACCCCTGCCTCTGTTTTCGGTGCTCGCAGGGGGCCCATGACCCGAAGGACGCGCGGGGGTGAATCCGGACGGAAGCGGTTTCGGTTACTGAGTCGTCGCTCCGCCGTTTCTACGCCCACGATACGGGCAGGCGGGTACGGGTGTCACCCGCGACCCGCAACCCGTCCTGTTTCGTTTCGCGGGCCCTCCACCGCATGACCGCACTGGGCGCTCACCTGAGCCGGATCGCTGCCACGAATTCCCATCGCCTGCGGGCCCGTTGCCGCTGTTGCGCCCTCCTCGTTCCACTCGCCACCCGGACATGGAAACGTCAATGACTAGGGAACGTAATTTTAATCCATCACGCGACCGCTCTCCAGGCTGTTCGGCCTCCCTGCATGACGGTGTGGGCGCGGCATGCGCCTACGTTGCCCCGCACCCCGTGTTTCTCTTCTGGCCCCTGCGACCCGATTTACGCTGCGGTCACGGCTGCTATCTCATCCGCAAATCGCCGTCCCCGAGCGGACTACCTTGCCACTACTCCAAGTCGTAGCCGGCAACATTATCGAGTGAAAGAATCATGACCCGGAGATGAATTGGTCAAAGCATTCATGATCATCCGATGAAAATACCAGGTGTTGTTTTTCCTATGTATTTTATCAGCACATGTTAATTTATCCGACAACAATTACTCTCGCATATAATATTTTTCGCAGGACGACTATTAGAAGAAAAAGGAGGGTGTTATGCTACGGGTGCACGCTCAGTTGTGTTGTGCGGCTTCACGAACACACGTGTCGCAGTCCGTTTTACATCAATACGCGGCCGGCTCATCTGTTCTCCAGACGGATCAGAAGCGATATTATACTATGGAGATGGAGGCCCACCAACATAATTTTGCACAATTGGACATCGTTACTCAACGGACATTCATGCCGGTTCACAACGCCGAGGCCGTCTCTCGCGACCGCGCCGGTTTACAACGCCGTGGCCGTCTTTCACAACCACGCCGGTTTACCACGAGGAGGGCGACTAGCCTGTCGGCGCCAGCCGACCCATCTATTCTTCAAGAAAATCAGACGGCCGGTTCACGCATCCGCACCGGTTTACAACGCGGAGGACGACTGGCTCATCTCCACTGGCTTACAATACTGCGGCCGATTCATGTGTCTGTGCTACCTCTGATGCAGCGGTCATTTTACTGTCCACCCTGTGATCCGGTCTATTCAACATACCGGTTCAAATTCACTCAGGTGATATCCATCTACAGTATTATTTCTCTTGTTATATATCATTTTTCATTAAGAAAATAAGATGCTTTGATCAGTCTATCTGGTTGTGCAAGACAACTCCCATATATGTACTCTGTCGTTGTGGTTATTGAAGGGCTTCCTGTTCAAACATAGGTCGTATTCGAACCAAAGAGAACATACCCAAACCTAATAATGCCATTCTGTTCAAACATAGGTCGTATCCGAACCAAAGAGGACATGGCATAGGCCCTCTGGATGGTACCCGCATCCATTGATTGGCTAAGTTTTATATGGCCAACAGGGGGCAGGATTGTACCCGAATCCTAGCTTAAACCCCTGTAGTTATATCTGTTTCCTATGGTTGTACCCGAACCATAAGGCCCTCTGGATGGTACCCGCATCCATTGATTGGCTAAGTTTTATATGGCCAACAGTGGGCAGGATTGTACCCGAATCCTAGCTTAACCCCTGTTGGTCATATCCGGTTCCTTTGGATGGTACCCGCATCCATAAGGCCCTCTGGATGGTACCCGCATCCATTGATTGGCTGAACCTTGCTTTGAGCCTGGCAGCTCACAAAAAGCCTCGACTACATGGTTTTATTTGCAAACTTGTATTTTTGGTATTTGAGTTTTTATGGTTCTTTGATCCGGAGTGGAACAACTCCAGAGTTGACCACGTATTTTCAAAAGTCTAGACAGAGCTCCAGCATGATATAAACCGGTAGCTTCTATCAAACCCGGAATAATTGGGTACGCCCCAACGGAGCCAAGAGCTTCCTCAGAAACAACAATGTTCGCCGGATTAAAGATATCAAGCATACTTAATCACAGGTATGAAGTATTTTATTTTTAAATACATATTGGCAGTACATGATCAGTTTTAATGACCGGTGTTTATTAAAACCGGCCTGGCTTTTGACTATAAGTCGCCAGTATGAGATAAGATAATGACCGGTGTTTATTAACCCGGCCTGATTGTGATCAAACATCACTGGAACCGGTCTTCAAACCGTATTATATTCTTCAATAACCAACATGGCTGGATTCTTATTATGGTCATCAAAATTAAGACTGAGGTTTTCAAAGTCGCTTTAAGCGCAATGGATATTATTTCATCGATGGAAGTGATTTATTGGTAAAGCACAAGGCTCTTAACCTTGTGGACGTGGGTTCAAACCCCACGATGGAAGATACATTATATAATATTTTCAATGATTATATCTTCAAAGTCCCTGCTCATTATTACATAATAACCCGGCACTTGGGGGCTACATGTTGCTATTCAAGTTTACATAATCATATTTTCAAAGTCCCTGCTCATTATTAAATAATGACCCGGCACTTGGGGGCTACATAATATGGAAGATTCAGTTTTATAGTGATTGGGATGAACAATCCGGATTTCTTGAAGATTATACAATGCTATTTTCAGTAAAGTATATACAAAGTCCCTGCTCATTATTACATAATGACCCGGCACTTGGGGGCTACATAATATGGAATATTCAGTTTTATAGTGATTGGGATGAACAATCCGGATTTCTTGAAGATTATACAATGCTATTTTCAATAAAGTATGTACAAAGTCCCTGCTCATTATTACATAATGACCCGACACTTGGGGGCTACATATGTGGAATATTCAGTTTTGACTAATGACTAAGATGAACAATCTGGATTTCTTCAAGATTGCAACGATTATATTCAAACAAGTCTTAAGATATCATTATGTTTTCCTCTTAAGACTTGAGGGCTACAGTCATGACCCGGAATTATCAACTTTTATAACCCGACAATGGTGGTAGTCATAAACCGGCAAGTTCTACATTTCCAAGCCGGCTGGATATCAATTGAATATTTGAAGACCAATATTTTTGTCAAGTCAGAGCATTGAAAGCCGATTCAAATGGATTCTTGATTTATAATATTTCTTATGCAAGCAAGTTGATTATGAAGCTGGTCTGATTGACCCGGATTTTCTAGAAGAAGGAAAGGACAAGGACTTAAGGATGGTCAGATGCCGGTTTACAAGAATTCTTAACCTGGAGCACAACCTATCAAATTTGTTCTTGTAGTTATTTTGCAGCATAAGTTTACCATTGATAAATCCAAGCTAAACTTGGGGGCTAATGTCGGGGATATATCCCGCGGTATGAACCGGCCGGAATTATGACCCGGCCGAACTTGGCGGTTTACTTAAGACGGTTTACACTTGGCAATTTACTGGTAACCCGGCTGGCGGATCACGAATGACAAGGCTCAATGCCCGGAAGGCCGGTTCATGTATGGTGGGCCGGTTTATGAAGAAAGCATAAGGAATAGTTATCCTACAAAGGAAGCAAGACTAGGACTCCTTGTAATAAAGCAATCCTAATCCTACTAGGACTCTACATGTAACCTGCCCCTTTAACATATATAAGGAGGGGCAGGGCTCCCCAAGGGACAAGTTAGAGGAGAAGTTTAGACAAGTTCTCACAAGTTTCTAGGGCTAGACACAAAGAGCCGGTTTACCGGCGACACCACGAGGATCATAATGAGATCTAGCCTCAAACAGCACGTAGGGTTATTACCGGATGATGTTTCCCGGGGCCCGAAGCTGTCTAAACCCTAGTATTGCATCGCGTCTCTCGATTCCGCTCAACCCCTCTCAAGCTACTACATAGATGCGTGGCCTCACAACTAAGTCCACTAAACCGGACATCTGACGTGTTAATTCCACGACAAGACCCTTGATCAGTGGCCGACTCAATAATCCAGTCGGCCTTGCCAGTATTGGCAAACACTGAGCATCGACTATAGGAGTAGGAGATCAACCATGGTGAACACCGTTAGCCAGATGTCGGCTTTGCCAACACAATGAATTCTGAGTGCGATATGCAAATATCGGACATGCGTTCTCATCTCAATGGTGCTTGGGAATCCGTCCACCAAGTGTGAATAACCGAAATAAGTCAGATGTTTCGGCCGAGGATAAATTCCATAGCGTTGATTTTGATGATACGATTGAAGAATGTGCATGACACACCTCCTGGAGTTTCCTATAGTGAGATGAAAATTGTCGCCCCCGCCTATGGGATTTACAATTGTACTCCCTTATTTCTGCTGGCTTCGCAACAGGAGGTGTGAGGCCGCACTTGTCTCGAGGATTTTCCTTAGGAACCCAGGCCATGTTCCTCTTCTCCAGCTCTTTGGCCCTAAGTTGTTTCAGCTTTTTCTGTTGCGAATATGGTAAGCCGAGAGGGCATCCCGGCTGGGATTTTGGTTTATGCACTGGCAAGTTCTTCCTGGCTTTGGGCATCTTCGGCTTGGCCTGTCCAAAATCGACGATCGGATCCCTGAGATTTACTTGCTTCACTTTCTTGTCCTTAGCAGCCAACATAGACTCGACTGGCTTTTTGTCATTTGGAGTCGGATCTGAAATAGCACTCTTGCGGCCATCCTTTTCTTTCTTCATTTTTTTAACACTTGTTGCAATAGAAGGTCGAACATCATTTCTATTTTGACTGCTCCTCTTGGGAACCCATGCCATGTTCTTCTTTCTCAACTCATGTGCACTAAGTTTTTGTAATTCCTTCTCTTGCCAATGCACTAAGCCGAGTGGGCACCTCGGCTGTGATTCTGTTTCAACCAATGCCAACTCTTTTTTGACCTTGTTCACTCTCAACTTCTTCCCTTCATATTTGGCACTTGATTGACTTGCCTCGTTGCCTTTTGTAGCCAATGTCAATACTTTAACTGGCTCTTTGTTATTTGAGAACAAATCCGAAGTAGCACACT
Organism: Secale cereale; assembly: GCA_902687465.1. Taxonomy (NCBI): domain Eukaryota; kingdom Viridiplantae; phylum Streptophyta; class Magnoliopsida; order Poales; family Poaceae; genus Secale; species Secale cereale. Next base: position 184,158,672 of record LR738711.1, on the reverse strand, counting down.
TACGACCATCTTTCTTGACCTGGTACACTTGCTTGACCACCTCTTTCTTGTTCCTTGAGCTCCGGATCGATTCCTTATGATTGAAACGGTCTTTGACGTGTGATTGTTCATCAAATGTTGGTATTTTTGGAGCTGCATAATGTTGGCGAGATGATCTAAAATAAGATGGATAATGTGCCCTTGTATCATACCTGCCCCATGATGGATATGGATTTACATGAGCGTAGGGAGGTATCCACCACATTGGTATTGGCGGCCCAAAAGGAGGATATGAAGTCTGCTTTCTCAACATCTTCCTTTGCCAATCCCAGTCTTTAGATTTATGCCTTGGGGGTGACTTCGATGCTTTTGCTTCACTCGGCCGATAAGCACTTTTTGCCTCACTTATCTTTTGGTACTTTTCTAATAACTGCGCGAAAGTGACTTTTGGCTTTTTGCTTTTGTGCTTACCATGGCCTTTGCTTTCTTTGGTTGTGCGTGCATTGGTCTTTGAATTCTCTTGTTGCCCCCCCAGTGCTAGATGTTACCATTGTAGTTTTGATGGAATTTTCGTCTTCAAGATTGTTCTTGATGCACTTTTTAACAATATCCTTGCTCGAAGACTTGGCCCCATCATCATTGACGTGTACATGTCCACTTTTAGATAAATCGGCTGGAGACAGCCCAGTCAACATTTGATGACCGTCAAAATAATCCGACTGTCTAAATGATCGTGCATCAACAAACTCCAATCATCCTATCTTGTCCGATTGCTTGACTTGATGGATCATGTTGGAATCTTTGACATTTTGCTTGAACGAACATTGCGTTGGCTCTTGTCTTGACGGCTCGACATCATGATTAATTATAATAATAGGATTAGTCAGAGATGTACCGATGATGTGATCAACTATGCCTACACTGGACGTACACTCCTGGTCCATTAACCGATATTGTGATACCGGCTTTGATACAAAACAACCGAGCGGTGTCAGTTTAACATCATCTGACTCGGTTATGCGTTGATTTTTATCCTCCTTTCCCGATGCTCTTGAATCAGCTATCCTAGAGAACTTTGAACCTGGATTTATATTCCTGCAACCAAAATAATTACAGAATATACGTCTCATCTGAGACCAAATGTTAGCCAGGCATGAAACAAACAAAGTTGCCCATATGAATATAAAGTTCAGTCGGCATGACGGGAACAACTTTGGTTGCGATAAGTTGTCACTATTAGCCTCTATGAATGGTGCCATGTGTTGATCAGCATGATTAGTAACAAGATAATTCGAAACAAACAGATTACTCATCTCGATCGGTCTTTCAAAATTAATTAGAATCTTACTAACGGGTGCATCAATAATATGATTTTGACCGAAGCGAAAACTGAGTAAACTCTCGGCTAGGTGTACCTTTGTGAAGTCGTTGGAAGGAGAAGATGGTTGCACCACTGGAACAATACCTTTCTCCACTTTTGAATAATCCTCCAACGCCTCTTCCTCTTTTTCTGGATCTCATGCCTCATCACTTGGATTTCTTGAGTAAATTTGACTTGGATTTCCCAAGTAGATTTCACTCGGATTACCCGAATGGATTCCACTCGGCCGCTCTTCGTCAGCTACACTTTGTTCAGCTGCACGCTCTGGTTCTCGATCTTCATCACTAGCCAAACTTTGTTTGGCCATATAAATTAGCTCTTGATGCTCATCAATTTCTTTGGCACAGAACTCATAGGGCAGCATGTAAGCTCCCTCACATCCAGAAAAATCAAGCACGACCAATTTGTTGCATTTACCGTTATTTTGCTCGGTGAAGCTTGCATCCTCTATTTTGGTACACGCAGCAATAACTGGCTTGATGCACTCGGCTTTAGCGGCTTTAGCCGGTGATGTACTCGTGTGACAAGATGTACTCGGTTGGCACGATGCACTCGGCTGGCTCGATGCAACACACTCGGCCTTAAATGTCTCAATGGTCAATTTGGTTTCAATTGAATCCACCATTGTCTTGTTACTAAAGGAAATGTTCAACTCAGCTGTAGACGACTTAGTCATATTTGACTCGGTTTCAACCGAATCAACCGTATTAGCCGAGTGAACCCCTTCTTGATGATTTTCTTGCAAAGCTTCTTTTTCATCTTGCTTCAAAAGTGCAGAAGAGCCAACATGGTTGCTACATGGAGGAAGGCACTTGACGTATTCTTGCAAATATCTCACTTCACGCTTCTTCTTGAGTGCTTCATAAGCATGTCGATATTCTGCTGGTAATTCCTCAAGAGTTGGCGTAGTAAATTCGTTGACGCTATTCCCTGTGAGCTTTGACTTGATCTTGTCCACTTGGGCCACATATTTTTCTTTAAACTTAGCCCTGCTTGGATCGGCTTGCCCCCCAATACTTATATGAACTTTCGGCAATGAATTGATGTTGCCGAAACTTTACGATTGTATAGGGGGTGTATAACATGCTGCAATGATAGGTGAAGATGTGTGCACTATTGTTGAATATTTTCTCACGCTAATTTGATCAATCGGCAACACTACGTCTTCTTTTAAAACCCTAACTCTTATTGCCTCATAATCATGAACCAATCCCTTTTCGTGTTGCTCAAGGCAAATAGCACTAATCTTCTTATTATGGGCTAAACTTTTTAATGCAGCCAGAGCCACCTCATCCCCTGCAATATTAGGCATATTTGCTCCTATAGAATCTCCATTCACTCGGCTATAACCGCGAAGGCGAGCCGATTCATGAATATTTTTAGTTTCATATGCCCCTGAACAATTAATCTCATGAGGTGTAGTATCTGATGACTGAGGGTAATCAGCCAAATAACTACAGGAAGCATGGCCGATTCCCTCGTCCATCGGCATGTTTGGGGATGAACCCGCAAATCGTGAGTCGGCTGCCGATGGACAAAACTGTGAGATGCCCTCATGTACATGAGGTGTCATATATTGATCACTCGAACAAATCATGTTATTCTTCGGCATATTGAAAGGTGTTGCAGATGCACGAAAGTTCAGTTTCATAAGTTGCATGTCGCAAATTCTGTAAATTCCAAGTTTCTCCAACGGAATAATTAGTCGGCCTTTGCTCGTTAGGGCTAGCCAACATGACATGTCCATTGAAAGATCTAGCAACATCAACATAATGGCTATTTGCATCTACATAAGAAGATTGATGACACATGTTACCGTTGTAGATTGCAGCCGCTTGATGACGCTCTCCTCGTAACAAGAACAGGATGGAGACTGTTCAAAGCTTCGTCCCTAGCGGAGTCGCCAAAAAGTGTGTTCACACACGAACACGTCACCGTGTACCCTCGACGCCGGGGGTGATGCACCGCAGCTCACGTCGAAGGAGACCCGTCCGGAAGCGCAGTACGCAAGCAATCCGGCGGGCGCTTTTGTAGACCCGAAACCCCACACGCCCGGGAGGGACCCCGTCAGGGCGAGCGGCGGCTATGGGCTGCCCTAGGTCGACCTGATCGCCCCTAGGGCCTCGAGGTTCGCCGCCCTGCAACAACAAGAACAGACGAAGAACGAGGAAGAAGAAGAACTAGGGTTAAGGAGAAAAGATAAAAGATAAAAAGTGGTTGATGATTTGTTCGATTGTGTGTTGTTCAATCGGCCGTCACCCCTTAGGTATATAAGAGGCGGCTGGACTTCCCGTGCAAGGAAAAGGCTTGGATTCACGTCCAAAACCCTAGCTAAATTCGGATTGGTTTTGTCCGAACTTTCCAAAACTTTTCGGTTTAAACAGACTGTACCTTGCGGGTAATTTTTTAGGTGATAAACGACCTTGGATGGAAAAGAGCCCAAAAGCAATCTTGACCGTTTCTACGAGACGAACAACTTTCATGTTGAACTTTTTTCGATTTAAAGCCATCTTCTAGGCCAAAATGGTCACGCAATACATGCTGTTATTCACGCTACCCATCACACACGTGGGTGGTGGGGCGCGCCACTCATGGCTCTGTGACAGGGCTGTGTTTGGATGGCTGTAACTTTTGCATACGAACTCGGATTGGGACGATTTTTATATGAAAAACGACCGTTTGGACGAGACGAAGACAACTCGTGTGGAAAGTTTTTCCATATGAGGCAGTCTTGATGGCCTAATCCGGCGTGCTGCTTCGAAAGAATCGAAGAATTGCTAGAGATCAATTGAAATATTCTCTGATTATTAGCTCTCTTATGTATTTAGCCAGTGCTACAAGACATGGCATGTCTTTTGTTGTTAGCAAACTAAGCCAATTTGTTTCAAAACCGGGAGATGATCATTGGTAAGCTCTAGAGAGAGTTATGCGTTACTTGAAAGGCATTGTGAATTATGTAATTCACTACACTGGGTACCCAAAGGAACTGGAAGGGTATAGTGACTCAAACTGGATCTCAGATGTTGATGAGATAAAAGCCACGAGCGGATATGTCTTCACTCATGGAGGTGGCACTGTTTCTTGGAAGTCTGGCAAGCTGGCCATCTTAATGAGGTCAACAATGGAAGCATAGCTCACAACACTAGAGACATCTATGGTCGAAGCAGATTGACTTCGTCGTCTCTTGAATGATTTGTCGATTGTTGAGAAACCTGTACCGGGTATTCTTATGAACTGCGACAATCAAACTGTGATCACGAAAGTGAGGAGCTCAAAGGATAACATGAAGTCATCAAGACATATTCAGAGAAGGTTAAAGTCTATTAGAAAAATGAGGAACTCTGGAATTATTGCATTTGATTATATCCAAACGTCTAAAAATCTGGCAGATCCTTTAATTAAGGGTCTATCCCGTAATGTGATAGATAATGCATCAAAGGAGATGGGTATGAGACCCACAATATGAGTTGTTCACAGTGGTAACCTAGTCTATGTGATCGGAGATCCCATAAATTAGATGTGGAAGACAAGTTGTTGGTCAACTTAGAGGAGAGTATCATTACTATTAACAATACCACTCCATGAAAATGCAATACTCTCCCAATCTACATGGTAGGTTGATATATATCTTAATGTGCTCTAAGTGGCTCATTAAAGCAGAGAGGTTGTCCAGCAGAACATTGATACGTCCAAAACGTATCTATCATTTCTGCTTGCTCCATGCCTCTTTTGGGTGATATTGCTATGATATTTATACACTTCCATACACTTTTGATGCTACATAATATGGAAGATTCAGTTTTATAGTGATTGGGATGAACAATCCGGATTTCTTGAAGATTATACAATGCTATTTTCAGTAAAGTATATACAAAGTCCCTGCTCATTATTACATAATGACCCGGCACTTGGGGGCTACATAATATGGAATATTCAGTTTTATAGTGATTGGGATGAACAATCCGGATTTCTTGAAGATTATACAATGCTATTTTCAATAAAGTATGTACAAAGTCCCTGCTCATTATTACATAATGACCCGACACTTGGGGGCTACATATGTGGAATATTCAGTTTTGACTAATGACTAAGATGAACAATCTGGATTTCTTCAAGATTGCAACGATTATATTCAAACAAGTCTTAAGATATCATTATGTTTTCCTCTTAAGACTTGAGGGCTACAGTCATGACCCGGAATTATCAACTTTTATAACCCGACAATGGTGGTAGTCATAAACCGGCAAGTTCTACATTTCCAAGCCGGCTGGATATCAATTGAATATTTGAAGACCAATATTTTTGTCAAGTCAGAGCATTGAAAGCCGATTCAAATGGATTCTTGATTTATAATATTTCTTATGCAAGCAAGTTGATTATGAAGCTGGTCTGATTGACCCGGATTTTCTAGAAGAAGGAAAGGACAAGGACTTAAGGATGGTCAGATGCCGGTTTACAAGAATTCTTAACCTGGAGCACAACCTATCAAATTTGTTCTTGTAGTTATTTTGCAGCATAAGTTTACCATTGATAAATCCAAGCTAAACTTGGGGGCTAATGTCGGGGATATATCCCGCGGTATGAACCGGCCGGAATTATGACCCGGCCGAACTTGGCGGTTTACTTAAGACGGTTTACACTTGGCAATTTACTGGTAACCTGGCTGGCGGATCACGGATGACAAGGCTCAATGCCCGGAAGGCCGGTTCATGTATGGTGGGCCGGTTTATGAAGAAAGCATAAGGAATAGTTATCCTACAAAGGAAGCAAGACTAGGACTCCTTGTAATAAAGCAATCCTAATCCTACTAGGACTCTACATGTAACCTGCCCCTTTAACATATATAAGGAGGGGCAGGGCTCCCCAAGGGACAAGTTAGAGGAGAAGTTTAGACAAGTTCTCACAAGTTTCTAGGGCTAGACACAAAGAGCCGGTTTACCGGCGACACCACGAGGATCATAATGAGATCTAGCCTCAAACAGCACGTAGGGTTATTACCGGATGATGTTTCCCGGGGCCCGAAGCTGTCTAAACCCTAGTATTGCATCGCGTCTCTCGATTCCGCTCAACCCCTCTCAAGCTACTACATAGATGCGTGGCCTCACAACTAAGTCCACTAAACCGGACATCTGACGTGTTAATTCCACGACAAGACCCTTGATCAGTGGCCGACTCAATAATCCAGTCGGCCTTGCTAGTATTGGCAAACACTGAGCATCGACTATAGGAGTAGGAGATCAACCATGGTGAACACCGTTAGCCAGATGTCGGCTTTGCCAACACAATGAATTCTGAGTGCGATATGCAAATATCGGACATGCGTTCTCATCTCAATGGTGCTTGGGAATCCGTCCACCAAGTGTGAATAACCGAAATAAGTCAGATGTTTCGGCCGAGGATAAATTCCATAGCGTTGATTTTGATGATACGATTGAAGAATGTGCATGACACACCTCCTGGAGTTTCCTATAGTGAGATGAAAATTGTCGCCCCCGCCTATGGGATTTACAATTGTACTCCCTTATTTCTGCTGGCTTCGCAACAGGAGGTGTGAGGCCGCACTTGTCTCGAGGATTTTCCTTAGGAACCCAGGCCATGTTCCTCTTCTCCAGCTCTTTGGCCCTAAGTTGTTTCAGCTTTTTCTGTTGCGAATATGGTAAGCCGAGAGGGCATCCCGGCTGGGATTTTGGTTTATGCACTGGCAAGTTCTTCCTGGCTTTGGGCATCTTCGGCTTGGCCTGTCCAAAATCGACGATCGGATCCCTGAGATTTACTTGCTTCACTTTCTTGTCCTTAGCAGCCAACATAGACTCGACTGGCTTTTTGTCATTTGGAGTCGGATCTGAAATAGCACTCTTGCGGCCATCCTTTTCTTTCTTCATTTTTTTAACACTTGTTGCAATAGAAGGTCGAACATCATTTCTATTTTGACTGCTCCTCTTGGGAACCCATGCCATGTTCTTCTTTCTCAACTCATGTGCACTAAGTTTTTGTAATTCCTTCTCTTGCCAATGCACTAAGCCGAGTGGGCACCTCGGCTGTGATTCTGTTTCAACCAATGCCAACTCTTTTTTGACCTTGTTCACTCTCAACTTCTTCCCTTCATATTTGGCACTTGATTGACTTGCCTCGTTGCCTTTTGTAGCCAATGTCAATACTTTAACTGGCTCTTTGTTATTTGAGAACAAATCCGAAGTAGCACACTTACGACCATCTTTCTTGACCTGGTACACTTGCTTGACCACCTCTTTCTTGTTCCTTGAGCTCCGGATCGATTCCTTATGATTGAAACGGTCTTTGACGTGTGATTGTTCATCAAATGTTGGTATTTTTGGAGCTGCATAATGTTGGCGAGATGATCTAAAATAAGATGGATAATGTGCCCTTGTATCATACCTGCCCCATGATGGATATGGATTTACATGAGCGTAGGGAGGTATCCACCACATTGGTATTGGCGGCCCAAAAGGAGGATATGAAGTCTGCTTTCTCAACATCTTCCTTTGCCAATCCCAGTCTTTAGATTTATGCCTTGGGGGTGACTTCGATGCTTTTGCTTCACTCGGCCGATAAGCACTTTTTGCCTCACTTATCTTTTGGTACTTTTCTAATAACTGCGCGAAAGTGACTTTTGGCTTTTTGCTTTTGTGCTTACCATGGCCTTTGCTTTCTTTGGTTGTGCGTGCATTGGTCTTTGAATTCTCTTGTTGCCCCCCCAGTGCTAGATGTTACCATTGTAGTTTTGATGGAATTTTCGTCTTCAAGATTGTTCTTGATGCACTTTTTAACAATATCCTTGCTCGAAGACTTGGCCCCATCATCATTGACGTGTACATGTCCACTTTTAGATAAATCGGCTGGAGACAGCCCAGTCAACATTTGATGACCGTCAAAATAATCCGACTGTCTAAATGATCGTGCATCAACAAACTCCAATCATCCTATCTTGTCCGATTGCTTGACTTGATGGATCATGTTGGAATCTTTGACATTTTGCTTGAACGAACATTGCGTTGGCTCTTGTCTTGACGGCTCGACATCATGATTAATTATAATAATAGGATTAGTCAGAGATGTACCGATGATGTGATCAACTATGCCTACACTGGACGTACACTCCTGGTCCATTAACCGATATTGTGATACCGGCTTTGATACAAAACAACCGAGCGGTGTCAGTTTAACATCATCTGACTCGGTTATGCGTTGATTTTTATCCTCCTTTCCCGATGCTCTTGAATCAGCTATCCTAGAGAACTTTGAACCTGGATTTATATTCCTGCAACCAAAATAATTACAGAATATACGTCTCATCTGAGACCAAATGTTAGCCAGGCATGAAACAAACAAAGTTGCCCATATGAATATAAAGTTCAGTCGGCATGACGGGAACAACTTTGGTTGCGATAAGTTGTCACTATTAGCCTCTATGAATGGTGCCATGTGTTGATCAGCATGATTAGTAACAAGATAATTCGAAACAAACAGATTACTCATCTCGATCGGTCTTTCAAAATTAATTAGAATCTTACTAACGGGTGCATCAATAATATGATTTTGACCGAAGCGAAAACTGAGTAAACTCTCGGCTAGGTGTACCTTTGTGAAGTCGTTGGAAGGAGAAGATGGTTGCACCACTGGAACAATACCTTTCTCCACTTTTGAATAATCCTCCAACGCCTCTTCCTCTTTTTCTGGATCTCATGCCTCATCACTTGGATTTCTTGAGTAAATTTGACTTGGATTTCCCAAGTAGATTTCACTCGGATTACCCGAATGGATTCCACTCGGCCGCTCTTCGTCAGCTAAACTTTGTTCAGCTGCACGCTCTGGTTCTCGATCTTCATCACTAGCCAAACTTTGTTTGGCCATATAAATTAGCTCTTGATGCTCATCAATTTCTTTGGCACAGAACTCATAGGGCAGCATGTAAGCTCCCTCACATCCAGAAAAATCAAGCACGACCAATTTGTTGCATTTACCGTTATTTTGCTCGGTGAAGCTTGCATCCTCTATTTTGGTACACGCAGCAATAACTGGCTTGATGCACTCGGCTTTAGCGGCTTTAGCCGGTGATGTACTCGTGTGACAAGATGTACTCGGTTGGCACGATGCACTCGGCTGGCTCGATGCAACACACTCGGCCTTAAATGTCTCAATGGTCAATTTGGTTTCAATTGAATCCACCATTGTCTTGTTACTAAAGGAAATGTTCAACTCAGCTGTAGACGACTTAGTCATATTTGACTCGGTTTCAACCGAATCAACCGTATTAGCCGAGTGAACCCCTTCTTGATGATTTTCTTGCAAAGCTTCTTTTTCATCTTGCTTCAAAAGTGCAGAAGAGCCAACATGGTTGCTACATGGAGGAAGGCACTTGACGTATTCTTGCAAATATCTCACTTCATGCTTCTTCTTGAGTGCTTCATAAGCATGTCGATATTCTGCTGGTAATTCCTCAAGAGTTGGCGTAGTAAATTCGTTGACGCTATTCCCTGTGAGCTTTGACTTGATCTTGTCCACTTGGGCCACATATTTTTCTTTAAACTTAGCCCTGCTTGGATCGGCTTGCCCCCCAATACTTATATGAACTTTCGGCAATGAATTGATGTTGCCGAAACTTTACGATTGTATAGGGGGTGTATAACATGCTGCAATGATAGGTGAAGATGTGTGCACTATTGTTGAATATTTTCTCACGCTAATTTGATCAATCGGCAACACTACGTCTTCTTTTAAAACCCTAACTCTTATTGCCTCATAATCATGAACCAATCCCTTTTCGTGTTGCTCAAGGCAAATAGCACTAATCTTCTTATTATGGGCTAAACTTTTTAATGCAGCCAGAGCCACCTCATCCCCTGCAATATTAGGCATATTTGCTCCTATAGAATCTCCATTCACTCGGCTATAACCGCGAAGGCGAGCCGATTCATGAATATTTTTAGTTTCATATGCCCCTGAACAATTAATCTCATGAGGTGTAGTATCTGATGACTGAGGGTAATCAGCCAAATAACTACAGGAAGCATGGCCGATTCCCTCGTCCATCGGCATGTTTGGGGATGAACCCGCAAATCGTGAGTCGGCTGCCGATGGACAAAACTGTGAGATGCCCTCATGTACATGAGGTGTCATATATTGATCACTCGAACAAATCATGTTATTCTTCGGCATATTGAAAGGTGTTGCAGATGCACGAAAGTTCAGTTTCATAAGTTGCATGTCACAAATTCTGTAAATTCCAAGTTTCTCCAACGGAATAATTAGTCGGCCTTTGCTCGTTAGGGCTAGCCAACATGACATGTCCATTGAAAGATCTAGCAACATCAACATAATGGCTATTTGCATCTACATAAGAAGATTGATGACACATGTTACCGTTGTAGATTGCAGCCGCTTGATGACGCTCTCCTCGTAACAAGAACAGGATGGAGACTGTTCAAAGCTTCGTCCCTAGCGGAGTCGCCAAAAAGTGTGTTCACACACGAACACGTCACCGTGTACCCTCGACGCCGGGGGTGATGCACCGCAGCTCACGTCGAAGGAGACCCGTCCGGAAGCGCAGTACGCAAGCAATCCGGCGGGCGCTTTTGTAGACCCGAAACCCCACACGCCCGGGAGGGACCCCGTCAGGGCGAGCGGCGGCTATGGGCTGCCCTAGGTCGACCTGATCGCCCCTAGGGCCTCGAGGTTCGCCGCCCTGCAACAACAAGAACAGACGAAGAACGAGGAAGAAGAAGAACTAGGGTTAAGGAGAAAAGATAAAAGATAAAAAGTGGTTGATGATTTGTTCGATTGTGTGTTGTTCAATCGGCCGTCACCCCTTAGGTATATAAGAGGCGGCTGGACTTCCCGTGCAAGGAAAAGGCTTGGATTCACGTCCAAAACCCAAGCTAAATTCGGATTGGTTTTGTCCGAACTTTCCAAAACTTTTCGGTTTAAACAGACTGTACCTTGCGGGTAATTTTTGAGGTGATAAACGACCTTGGATGGAAAAGAGCCCAAAAGCAATCTTGACCGTTTCTACGAGACGAACAACTTTCATGTTGAACTTTTTTCGATTTAAAGCCATCTTCTAGGCCAAAATGGTCACGCAATACATGCTGTTATTCACGCTACCCATCACACACGTGGGTGGTGGGGCGCGCCACTCATGGCTCTGTGACAGGGCTGTGTTTGGATGGCTGTAACTTTTGCATACGAACTCGGATTGGGACGATTTTTATATGAAAAACGACCGTTTGGACGAGACGAAGACAACTCGTGTGGAAAGTTTTTCCATATGAGGCAGTCTTGATGGCCTAATCCGGCGTGCTGCTTCGAAAGAATCGAAGAATTGCTAGAGATCAATTGAAATATTCTCTGATTATTAGCTCTCTTATGTATTTAGCCAGTGCTACAAGACATGGCATGTCTTTTGTTGTTAGCAAACTAAGCCAATTTGTTTCAAAACCGGGAGATGATCATTGGTAAGCTCTAGAGAGAGTTATGCGTTACTTGAAAGGCATTGTGAATTATGTAATTCACTACACTGGGTACCCAAAGGAACTGGAAGGGTATAGTGACTCAAACTGGATCTCAGATGTTGATGAGATAAAAGCCACGAGCGGATATGTCTTCACTCATGGAGGTGGCACTGTTTCTTGGAAGTCTGGCAAGCTGGCCATCTTAATGAGGTCAACAATGGAAGCATAGCTCACAACACTAGAGACATCTATGGTCGAAGCAGATTGACTTCGTCGTCTCTTGAATGATTTGTCGATTGTTGAGAAACCTGTACCGGGTATTCTTATGAACTGCGACAATCAAACTGTGATCACGAAAGTGAGGAGCTCAAAGGATAACATGAAGTCATCAAGACATATTCAGAGAAGGTTAAAGTCTATTAGAAAAATGAGGAACTCTGGAATTATTGCATTTGATTATATCCAAACGTCTAAAAATCTGGCAGATCCTTTAATTAAGGGTCTATCCCGTAATGTGATAGATAATGCATCAAAGGAGATGGGTATGAGACCCACAATATGAGTTGTTCACAGTGGTAACCTAGTCTATGTGATCGGAGATCCCATAAATTAGATGTGGAAGACAAGTTGTTGGTCAACTTAGAGGAGAGTATCATTACTATTAACAATACCACTCCATGAAAATGCAATACTCTCCCAATCTACATGGTAGGTTGATATATATCTTAATGTGCTCTAAGTGGCTCATTAAAGCAGAGAGGTTGTCCAGCAGAACATTGATACGTCCAAAACGTATCTATCATTTCTGCTTGCTCCATGCCTCTTTTGGGTGATATTGCTATGATATTTATACACTTCCATACACTTTTGATGCTACATAATATGGAAGATTCAGTTTTATAGTGATTGGGATGAACAATCCGGATTTCTTGAAGATTATACAATGCTATTTTCAGTAAAGTATATACAAAGTCCCTGCTCATTATTACATAATGACCCGGCACTTGGGGGCTACATAATATGGAATATTCAGTTTTATAGTGATTGGGATGAACAATCCGGATTTCTTGAAGATTATACAATGCTATTTTCAATAAAGTATGTACAAAGTCCCTGCTCATTATTACATAATGACCCGACACTTGGGGGCTACATATGTGGAATATTCAGTTTTGACTAATGACTAAGATGAACAATCTGGATTTCTTCAAGATTGCAACGATTATATTCAAACAAGTCTTAAGATATCATTATGTTTTCCTCTTAAGACTTGAGGGCTACAGTCATGACCCGGAATTATCAACTTTTATAACCCGACAATGGTGGTAGTCATAAACCGGCAAGTTCTACATTACTATTGCAATTATACCTATCACTATTATCACTTGCGTTTGATCCTTTGTAAACTACAAGGCCGGAGGGATTGACAACCTCTCTGTACTCGTTGGGAGCAAAGTTATTTGTATCTGTGTGCAGGTCCACGTTGATTGCTAATATCCGGCGCCATTAGCAGTTGACACCTTCTTGTTGAAACTGGGAGTCTCTGGGAAATCGATCCTGGGTATTACCAAGGGAAAACTTCTGCAACACTGCATCTCAAACCTTCCACTTGGGGTAACCAACGAGGGGTGAGAAGCGACCTAGCAAAGCAATTTCTGGCGCCGTTGCCGGGGACTCCACTCTTCAGGATAGGGGAGTTGCACGCTATCTTTTACCTTTGCTTTTAGTCTTGTTAGTTTACCTTTCAGTTTTTGCTTTAGTATCTTTTATCGAAAATCACAAAAATAGTTATCTTGCTTGCTTGCTACAATGGGTTCCACCGAGAACACCAAGTTGTGTGACTTCACTAGTCACAACAACGATGACTTTATCAGCACACCTATCACTACACCTGCCACTTCAGCACCTTCATATGAAATTAAACCTGCTTTACTGAACTTAGTCATGAAAGATCAATTCTCCGGTGCTGGAGATGATGCTGCTTTACACTTGAACAACTTTGTTGAACTTTGTGATATGCAAAAGTACCAAGAAATAGATGGTAATATTGTCAAGCTTAAGCTTTTTCCTTTCTCCTTGAGAGGAGGAGCTAAAATTTGGTTTCAGTCTTTGCCTAGAAATAGCATAGATTCATGGGACAAGTGCAAAGATGCTTTTATCAAAAAATACTATCCACCTGCTAAAATTATCCAACTGAGAAGTAACATAATGAATTTTAAACAATTGGATAATGAACACGTTGCCCAAGCTTGGGAACATATGAAATCTCTTATCAAGAACTGCCCTACTCACGGTTTGACTACTTGGATGGTTATCCAAACTTTTTATGCAGGCTTAAACTTTACCTCGCGGAACTTGTTAGATTCGGCCGCGGGAGGAACTTTTATGTCAACTACACTTGGTGCTGCCACGAAGCTTCTCGATGAGATGATGACCAACTATTCCCAATGGCACACCGAACGCGCTCCAACAGGTAGGAAGGTAAACTCTGTCGAGGAGATTTCCTCCTTAAATGAAAAAGTTGACTTGATCATGTCTCTACTTTCGAAGCAATCCTGTGTTGATCCTCGTGATGTTCCTTTAAATTCTTTGATTGCTCAAGAACAAGTAGATGTGAACTTTATCTCTAGAAACAATTTTAACAACAATGCTTATAGGAGTAATTTTGGTAGCAATCCTAGACCGTTCCCCTCTAATTCTTATGGGAACAACAATGCTTATCCTAGCACCAGGAACTCCACTACTGAACTAGAGATTATGCTTAAAGATTTCATCACTACCCAAAAAGCTTTTAATAATAGTGTAGAAGAAAAACTAAACAAACTAGGTGATCTCTCTTCAAAGGTAGACAATTTAGCCAATGAGGTAGAATGGCTTAAAATTAGAACTTCTCCTCTTGAGGAGAGGAAGGTCACTCCTATTAATGCTACTCAAGTGCAAATTAATGAAAATATTAGGATGATGGCTAAACTTAAAGAAAGATGGGCTAGAGAAAGGGAGGAAGAGGATAGAATTAAGAGCCTTCCTACCTACCACACTGTTGCTACTATCCAAGTTGTTGAGGATATCCAAACTCTTAGCACCCAATGTACTCCTGGTCCCATTGGACCTATTAATGGTGATGCTATGACTATAGAAACTACCAAACATGTGAACCTAAAGGACACCACTACCACTTTACTTGATGCTAGTGATCTTGATTTTGATAATTGCACTCTTACCGAAGTTATTGATTTCCTTCACAAGATGTCTAGAGACCCCCGCACTAGCACGCTTAACCTTGCCTTCACAGAGCATATCACTAATGCTCTCATCAAAGCTAGGGAGGAGAAACTTAGAGTAGAAGCCTCCATACCTAGAAAGCTAGAAGATGGTTGGGATCCTATGATAAAAATTAAATTGAATGACTTCTCTTGCTATGCATTATGTGATGTTGGAGCTAGTACCTCTGTTATGCCCAAAAGAATATATGATATGCTTAAATTGAAACCTTTTGATTCTTGTTCTTTTGGTGTTCGTCTCGTTGATTCTTCCATAAAGAAACCTTTGGGGAGGATCGACGATGTTCTTATCATTGTCAATGATAATTATGTTCCCGTTGATTTTACTATTATGGATATTGAATGTGATCCTTCTTGTCCAATTATTTTGGGACGTCTCTTTTTACGCACCGTTGGTGCTATCATTGACATGAAAGAGGGTAATATAAAATTTCAGTTTCCTCTCAAGAAAGGGATGGAACACTTCCCTCGAAATAAGATCAAGTTACCTTTTGAGTCCGTTGTACGGGCTAGCTATTCTTTTACTCTTGATAAAACTTGATCTATATGCATTATGCCTAGCTTAAAGGCATAAAAGAAAGCGCTTTTGGGAGCCAGCCCACATGAATAAATTTATTTTGCTTTTGTTGCGTCTTGATGTTGTTACTACTGTAACATCATCATTGTATCTTTTTTCATATTTGTGCCAAGTGTAGCCTCTGATTGCTAGAAAGTTCAAAAGTTGTGAGGTGATGTCCAGGAAACAGATTCTGTCCTTGGATAGAATTTTTTTTATAAAATCACCAGATCATCTTTTTGGTCTGAATTTTTTCGACAGCCTTCTCTATATAATTGTCTTTCGTGCTTCTGTTCTGAGTTTTTTGATTAGAGTTGCAGAAGTGCCCCGAACAAATCAATTACTACCTGCTGTTCTGTTTTTCACAGATTCTGTCCTGTTTTGCTTTTCCTTCATTTTGCAAACCAAGAGCTTGCTTTTTCTTTGCAAAAACCTTTTGGCAATCTTGAGAAACAGTAGACCTTCAAGAATATCTATATTTCCAGCAAGGTATAATTATTTTATTATGGGTACTAACCTCGCTAATCAGATTATGATGAGTTATGTATGAAGGGAGTTTTCAAGTGTGCGAGGGAAGATGATAAAAAGATTCAGGAGTGTCAAGCGCTCAAGCTTGGGGATGCCCCCATGCACCCCCAAGAAATATTCAAGGAGACTCAAGCGTCTAAGCTTGGGGATGCCCCCGTGCATCCCCTTCTCCATCAACATTATCAGTTCGTCTTTCGTTCCACTATATTTTAATCACTTCATGTGTTATGTGCTATGCTTGGAGCGTCTTGCTTTTAGTTTTCTTTAGTTTTTCATAACGAGTCGGAACTCAGCTTTCTTTATGTGGGAGAGAAACACACTCCACTTCTACCTAGAACATAACATAGAATTTTCATGTCTATCTTTGCTGTGTGTGTTCTTTGTCTTTTAATAGCTACTATCATGTTCAGCTCTTAGCTTTCATGCTTAGCTTTTCGAAGAGCTTTTGTTTAGTTGGTTGCTTGAACTCTCTTTAATTATCATGCTTATCTTATTAAGAGAGTTTGCTTCCGTTGCATTTGTTAATATGTCTATGATAAAGATGTACGTGCATAATGGCGCTTAGTAGTTCAGGTTTTCTTGTGGTTAGTCTCAAATAGCTGGAGGGTTCCCAATGTGTTATTGGAGTACCAACATGATTTGTTTGCCAATGATGTGGTATGGTTTAGTAATATCTTCCCTCAAGAATTTATTTTGATTGACTTGGCGTATGCTCACGCATATTTAAGACTGTAAAGAAAGTCTGTCAAGCCTTGATGATCTTTTGTTTCTGAGTAGCGATATAACTACCATGCCTGATTCAATGTTGCTTTGTCGCTCTGCATGATTATGACCGTCATTTCTCTCTTAGTTGGTCGCTCCCAGTCTTTTGCTAACCTCCACCTGTACTAAGCGGACTGACTGCTTGTGCATCCACATCCTTTTAAACCAGTTATGCCATATGAGTCCACCATACCTACCTATATGTGGTATTTCACCGCCACTCCAGGTAAATTTACATGTGCTACCTTTAAAATCTTCAGTTGCAATATATAGCTCATGGGAAAGTAGCTTAAAAACTATTGTGGTATAGAATATGTTGCTTATGTGTCTTATTTCTTATAAGTTGCTTGCTGAGCGGTAACCATGTTTCTGGGGACACCATCAACTGTTACACTTTTGTTGAATATCATGTGAGTTGCTATGCATGCTCGTCTTGTCTAAAGTAAGGGGATTTGCCATGAGTTGAATGGTTTGAGTATGCATATTGTTAGAGAAGAACATTGGGCCGCCAACCAAAGCCATGTATCATGGTGGAAGTTTTAGCTTGGACATTAATCCTCAATCTCTTATGAGAATATGCTTAAGCATTTAAGAGGAGTCCATTATCTATTTTCTATGTTGTCCCGGTATGGATGTCCTCAAGTTGAGATCTATCAAAAACGAGAAATCAAATGCGATCTATCTCCTTGGACCTTTGTACAGGTGACATAGAGGTACCCCTTTGTGACACTTGGTTGAAACATATGTAATGCAATGACAATCCATGGAAATCCGAGCTAATTAGGACAAGGTGCGAGCACTATTGGTATTCGATGCATGAGGCTTGCAACTTATAGGATGTCTTATGCATAACACATATGAAGTACTACTACCGTTGACAAAATTGTTTCTATGTTTTCAAAATAAAAAGCTCTAGCACATGAGTAATCCCTGCTTCCCTCTGCGAAGGGCCATTCTTTTACTTTTATGTTGAGTCTCCACCTTCTTTTAAAAGCACCAACTACTGAGAGCATGATTGTCATTCTGAGTGTAATGTGCATTGTCCCAAAGTAGAATTGTCTTTTGTATGATTGTGATATCGTTTATTTTGAAATCATTGTATCTAGTCATCACTTAAACCTTGAAGGTGCCCCTGCATTTATGTTATGCTTCACTAAAGGGGGCAAGCTAGATACCACTTTATCATATTTGCACATCATATTCATTGCAAATCTATTTGATGTTTCAGTATCATATTGTAAAACTTTCAGTCCTTTGTGATTTTCTCATGAGGCAACTTAATTACTATAGATTCATTGTCTCAATAAGCTTTTGTCATATGACTATGAAAAAGTCCTATATGGTTAATAGCATGTCACCACAGAAATTATTCTTGTTATCATTTACCTACTCGAGGACGAGCAGGAATTAAGCTTGGGGATGTTGATACGTCCAAAACGTATCTATAATTTCTGCTTGCTCCATGCCTCTTTTGGGTGATATTGCTATGATATTTATACACTTCCATACACTTTTGATCATATTTGGACTAACCTATTAACTCAGTGCACCCCAGTGCCAGTTTCTGTTTTCGGCTGTTTTTGTATTTCAGGTTTTCACGTTACGGGAACTACCAGGAAAAATCCAGAAAAATTATATAAAAAATCAGCGTTCCAGAACCTACCTTGCGCCCGAAGTACAGCCGGGGGGGGGGGCCACCAGGGCTCCAGGCGCCCTGGCGGCGCGCCCCACCCCTGGGCCGCGCCGGGGGGGCGCCTGGCCCCCCCGAGGCTCCTCTGATGCCCCCCTTTGCCATATATTTAAAGCGTCTCCCGAAACCCTCGAAACAGGAACTCTTTTCGCGATCCCATCTCTGTTCCGCCGCCGCCGCCGCTTCCAAGATCGGGAGCACCAGGAGAACTCTTCCCGGCACCCTGCCGGAGGGGACGATCACCACCGGGAGCTTCTCCACCACCATGGATGCCTCCCGGATGAGTTGTGAGTAGTCTCCCTTAGACCATGAGTCTATGACCAGTAGCTATGTGATGTTCTCCTCCCCTTCTTGTGCTTCACTAATTAGTCCTCGTGAGCTGCCCTACATGATCGAGGCACATATGTAATCCTTATGCTGTTGCTATGATGAGTTTGCTGGGATCCGATGGATTATGAGATTATGTTCAGATTGTGTTTGAGTAATATATTTGATTCACCTCTTTTATGTTTATGTTCGTAAGTAATTCTTGCATGTTCTCCGTTGTTATTTATTGCTTTGGCCAAGTAGTAGGTAGTGACTCCAAGAGGGAACGTTATGCTCGATTGTGGGTTCATGCCCCTCGATGACTAGTTTGAGTGACAGAAACATGAGTCTAGGGGATGTGCTGTTGCCACAAGGGGGAAAACAACGGTGCTTGTGCCCGCGGGTGCAAGGATTGTTTACTTTACGCAAAGTTCTTTTAATGCAGTTGTCTGTTGCATTGAGTTTACACTATGGGTGGGACTCGCAACTTAATACCAGCGAGATGTTCTGGATAGATATCTCAAGGTGGATGATTAGTAGTAGATATTGATGGATTTCGGTCTACTTACTTTGGCGTACCGCCCATGCTTTGAACCTCAACCTTTCTTGCAATGTAGTCAGCATTGGTTTGCGCACATGGTCCTGTCAATTGCCGAGCTGTAATTCGTTTACCTCACATAGCTGTTTTATCGTCTTTGGGGAGAGAGACATCACTAGTGAACATCATGAGACTCCGGTCCATATTACCATCATTGATCACATCCGCTATTTACTTACTATTGCAATTATACCTATCACTATTATCACTTGCATTTGATCCTTTGTAAACTACAAGGCTGGAGGGATTGACAACCTCTCTGTACTCGTTGGGAGCAAAGTTATTTGTATCTGTGTGCAGGTCCACGTTGATTGCTAATATCCGGCACCATTAGCAGTTGACACCTTCTTGTTGAAAATGGGAGTCTCTGGGAAATCGATCCTTGGTATTACCAAGGGAAAACTTCTGCTACACTGCATCTCAAACCTTCCACTTGAGGTAACCAACGAGGGGTGAGAAGCCACCTAGCAAACATCTTTTGAAGAACACACCTATATGAGTCTGATTGTTAAACGTCGCAATCTGTGACTGTAGGGTGCTATCTAGTAAACTCATGAAAGGTCTTGGGGTATGACACATAAGCTCCACCCACGGGGAAGACCCAAGGTAGCCTAGTATCGGTCAAGACTTCGTGTAAAGCTAGATTCGCAGAAAACTTGCGATTCAAGGCCCAGTCCACGATTCAAGTTGCTTACTAGTGTAGCATAGAGTTCTAGGTGGAAGTTCAATTTAACAGTCTTCGATGTAGTATCGGTATACAAAACAGTGTTTTGGAACCAAACGCAAATTTTGTGTGCCTCTAGGATTTGTTGGGGGTTTGCTGGAATTTTCTCTATCTTGGGCCAGCACAATAGAAGTTTTAGAAATTCCTAATAAATCCTAGAGGCCGACGCAGCCCATTCATGGAAGGCAAGAGGTGGAACCAAAGTTTAGTCCCACCTTGCTAAAGTGAGGTTGCTTCCCCGCATGTATGCGCATGAGAACAAGAGGGACATTCACATGCGCTCCTCCTCTGCCGCCAGCCTCGCCACGCCATGCCTCGGCACGACGCGCTGCGGGTTGCGGGAATGAGCCGATGTCTAAAATTTTTCCCCGCACGACGGGTCTACGAATGGTCATGCAGGAGATGAAATGTTTTTCTATAGTGGATATTGAAGCTGAATGGTGCACCTCTTCGGTTGCAGACGGTTCGCTTTGTCTCCCTCTTTTGCTTCACCTCGCGTCGCTGCCCTCTCGCCTACTTCTCATGTGCCTATAAAAGAGAGGTGGCTCCTCTCTAGAAAGACACGTCAGAACATCATCTTCCTCTCGCCACCGAGTTCCTGAGCACTGAGCTACTGCCACGATATTCCCCATCCCGGCTTGCGGCGTGCATCGCAGGTCGGGATAGTAGGCCTTTGAAAACCCACCTCTTTGAGTCCTATACGGGAGAAGGGTGATAAAGTTTTTGGGGAGCGCTCTGCACGACTAATGGCCAGTTCATCACGGATGCTACGGACATCGACAACCACTTCCCCAACGACGGCTTCTTCCCCGACATCAACAACCTCTTCGATGACATGGCTGGCGAGGACCTCGAACCCAAGATCGGTTCTTCTGTGGCTGCTTCGTATGTCTTTGTGTTCTTTCTGTTTAAGATCTTGCTACAGTTTCTTGTTCTAGCATTTCTTGTTCTAGCCTCGGTCCTACATATGCTTTGTTCTAGTTCATCTACTTCATATATGCAGATGCTTTTTACCTTCTCTATGTCAGATTGCATGACATGCTTTATCTCTGTTATAGTAGTCATGTTTTTTTCTAGTATTTCTGTTCATAAAATCATATGGTAAATTGCTCATATTTCCAATAGTTACTACTACCACCGTCCTAGTTTTTTGGTCCCCTTAGTAGTGTGTGCCAGACTTTGACCATACATTTAACTAAGAAAATAATGATACATGTCACCAAAAAAAATATCGTTGGATTTGTATTTGAACATAGTTTCCAATGATATTATTTTCGGTTACATGCATTACCATTTTGTTAGTTAAATCTAAGGTCAAAATTTAGCACAAAATGCGAAGGGGGCCTATAAACTAGGACGTGGGCAGTATTGTATGTTACTCTCCACTGTTGCTAGTCTGAGTAACATCACATATACCAAAACAAGATGATTCTACAACCTAATAAATGAAGTGTTGCATGATACCACACATATGTTACTCACCACTATAGAGGTTGTAACATAGACTAGTAACAATACACAAAAAAAGACACATCCGTGACATTTTAGTCCGAACGAAACTTTTTTCTGTCATACTTATGACACTTCTATGACAATAATTGTGACAAAACACGGTATCATCATAGATGTGGTGGGGTCCTACTTCTATGACAAAAAATCATGAAAAAAATGGGCTTTTCGTCCTGGGCGGGCCGGAGACGCATCTGCATGACATTCTTTGGGCCGTCCATGACGAAAAAACCCGTGGTAGAAGCGAGGGCGAGGAAAATATCGGGGTGTTCCCGGTTACGGTGGGTGGTCGGGGCCGAGCGGTGCGCGTTTCTCTCGTACACACACGCGCGTGGGTGCGAGGCGTTGGGCTCTAACTGAACCCGAGCGAGGCGTTGGGCTCTAACTGAACCCGGGCGATTGCACTGCAGGCTATGCGTTACTGAACCCGAGCGAGGCGTTGGGCTCTAACTGAACCCGGGCGATTGCACTGCAGGCTATGCGTTACTGAACCCGAGCGATCGATTGATGGCTGTTAACTGAACCCGATCGAGTGATTCCTTTGCTACTGTTGCTAACTAAAGCCGATCGATGCTGTCTCTGCATGAACAGTGAGCGTTGCTAGGGGGTTGGATGAACAGTTCCCGGTGGGGGTGGCTGAACAGGACCCCGTGGTGTTGCCTCTGCATGAACAGGTGATACGTCCAAAACGTATCTATAATTTCTGCTTGCTCCATACCACTTTTGGGTGATATTGCTATGATATTCATACACTTTCATACACTTTTGATCATATTTGGACTAACTTACTAATCTAGTGCACCCCAGTGCCAGTTTCTGTTTTCGGCAGTTTTTGTATTTCAGGTTTTCACGTTTCGAGAACTGCCCAGAAAAATCCAGAAAAAATATATAAACAATCAGCGTTCCAGGAGCTACCGTGCGGCTAAAGTACAGCCGGGGGGACCCACAGGGGCACCAGGCGGCCCCCCCTGGGCCGCGCCGGGGGGGGGGGGCGCCTGGGCACCCCTGACCCCCTCTGGTGGCCCCCTTTGGCATATATTTAAAGCGTGTCGAGGAAACCCTGATTCCAGACCCCTTTTCTCCAGACGTGATTCCGATCTCCGCTGCCATCGCCATCAAGCTTCGGGGGACCATAATTCCTGCGCCGGCACCCTGCGGGGACGGGGAAGTGCCCCCGGATCCATCTCCATCGACGTTGCTTCCTCCCTCCATGATGCGGGAGTAGTTCCTCCTCGGGGCTGAGGTTCTTACCAGTAGCTATGTGGTCAATTCTCTCTCCCATGATGTGATCTTTGTTGTGATCATAGGCTATGTTAATCTAGGGTGTTTCCCCTTCCTCTTTGTATTGGATTGATGTACTCACTTGTCTTTATCTTGTATAATCCCCGAGACCAAGGTGACAGCGGTCTATTGGACATGGATTAGAACAATATTTTCATGAGTGATTTCCTCTCTTGTGTGTTGATTGAAGATTGAGAGTCTCTTGGTGCTTGTCTTTGACTATCCTTTAGATGTGTTATGGTGATTGTGGGACTCTCTTTGGATGGCCGCGGTGACATTGGGAAATCCTTAGATTGAGAACTACGAACTTTGAGGTGTGCTTTTGTAGCCCTACATAATTCTCGTTCTCTCTTGACCACGAAGGAATGATCTCCGAGTGTGTCCCCTTTGCATGTTTTATGGGAAATATCATGTGATTCGATTATGTTAATGTTGTTGGGAGTTGCCACTAGTGAAAGTAAGAACCTTAGGCCTTGTTTCCACCATTGCAATACCGTTTGTGCTCACGTTTACTACTTGTTTGCTTGCTGCACTTTTTATTACATATTTATATTACTTTGTTTTGTCATCCATATCACTTGCTATTTAACATCTCTTCGCCGAACTAGTGCACCTATACATCTGACAAGTGTATTAGGTGTGTTGGGGACACAAGAGACTTCTTGTATTTTAGTTGCAGGGTTGCTTGAGAGAGACCATCTTCAACCTCTACTTCCCTGAGTTCGATAAACCTTAGGTCATCCACTTGAGGGAAATTGCTACTGTCCTACAAACCTCTGCGCTTGGAGGCCCAACATAGTCTACAAGAGTAGAAGCGTGTGTAGACATCAAGCTATTTCTGGCGCCGTTGCCGGGGAGGTGAGCGCTTGAAGGTATATCTTTAGATCTTGCAATTAAATCTTTTTGTTTCTTGTTTTTATTTCACTATTTATGTTTATGGAAAACCTTCTTATTGAATCGTTGCTTGCGGGAGGACGCCCCACACCTGTGGTGGTTGCTCCTCCTCCTACTGAAATTGTGCCCTATAATATACCGGCTGGTATTATCAATCATGTTTTGGCTAATCGTTATGCAGGAGACAGACATCCCGATGAACACTTGCTATATCTGTCACAACTATGTTCATTATTTAAGCTTGCAGGTGTATCGGGGGAGTTTGTCATGAGGAAATTATTTGCCTTGTCACTGAAAGGAAAAGCATTGGAATGGTATAGGCTACTAAATGACTCTCACCTGCTGGAGTGGGAAGAGATCCAGTCTCTCTTTTACTCCAAATTTTATCCTCTTCATGAAGTCCATAAGAATAGGAATTATGTTTATAATTTTTATCCTCATGACGGAGAGAGCATAGCTCAAGCTTGGGGGAGACTGAAAACGTTAATGCTAAAATGTCCTAACCATGGGCTCCCCAAGGATATTATTATTACTAACTTCTATGCGGGGCTTTCTCGACAGGATAAAGACTTGCTCGACGCCTCCTCTATGGGTTCTTTCACAAACAAAAAGATTGATGCTAAATGGGAACTCCTTGAAAGAATTCAACGCAACACTGAAGATTGGGAGATCGACAAAGGTAAAGAGTCAGGTATAATTTATGAGTATGATTGCATTAAGTCCTTTGTTGAAACTATAAGTTTTAATAAGTTTAGTGCTAAGTTTGGGCTTGATTCTCAACTCCTTGTTGATTTCCTCAAATCTTTTGCTTCACATCTTAACATGCCTAAGGAAGATTGGATCAAGTATCATAAACCTTTTAAAGAGACTTGCAAAGAAAATCAAATTGTTCATGATGATTTCAACATGCATGATCCAATTCCTAAAAATGAAGTTTTATATAAGCATGTTAATTTTTGTGGAGTGGATAGACCTTGTGAAAGGCCTATGATTGAAGAAGAGAAGTATTGTAAGCAACATAAGCATGAAAGAACAATCACTTGGGTCAAAGATTTAAATAAAATTGCTAGAGAATTGTGTGACCTTTATCCTTTTACTTGTGAACTTTGCCGTACAAAGGGTCACTTTAATTTTCAATGCATGAACTTTCAAAGCATAAGTGTTAACCGGTTGTGTGATGACATGATCACCTCTGATCTTTATGATGAACTTATGTTATTTTTGATGTGTGAAGAGTTATCAGAAAATACTTCTTGGCTGGATGATAATGCCATAGGAATAAAAACACTTTGCAAAATTGCCATCTCTATTGTGTTGTTAATTGCCATGAAAATGATTACATAAGTAAGATTAGAAAGGAGGGAACTTTACCAAAGTATAAAAATGTCTCTTATATTTCTGCTAATAAAAAGGAGAGTTTCTCCCAAGTTTCCCCTATTGTTTCTAATGATAAACCAGGATATGTGGAGAAGCTTCATCTCCAACCACTCCCTCCTAAGGTTAAGAAGAAGAAAAAGAAGAGGAGGAGGAAGAGGAGCAAGAAAGAAGAAGAAGGGGTATCAACCTGGCCTGAGCATATTCCTCCCATCAACTTTTATCCTAACGGTTGTAAGTTTAAAGAAGAAGGTGAGGTTTATTGCCTTAATTATCATCTTAATGATACGTCCGTAGGTACTATTGAAGATGATTTTGATTATGATATGCATGTTACTTATTGTGATTGGGAAAATGATGATAATGCTACTTATGATCTTGAAAATCTTTTTGTTACCAACTCTGAAAGTGAAGATATGGGAAGCTCTAAGCTTGGGGATGATAGGATTGCAAATCCTATCCCCACTAGTGATGTGATAATTGATTCTCTTGCTAGTAAGAATAAAGACAACATGTTTACAAATATAGTTGCTAGCAATGATAATGCTCTTCTCTACCATGATGATGTTATAACTCCAATCTATAGTGATTATAAAGGTACCTATGACATAAGGTGAAATTATCCTTATGAAACTTGTCATAATCATGAAGGGAATTACTCCCTTGTTGAACACCACCCTCCTGATATACAACTCATCTATAGTGTTCAAGTTGTTTATGATAGTCCTACTCCCACTATTACCAATGAGAAAAATTATGCTTATGTGGGGAATGAGAGTACCTTTTTGCATGTGGATCATGGCAACAATGCTTTATGTGATGCTTATATTGTTGAGTTCATCCATGATGCCACTGAAATTTATAATGAGAAAGGGAGGCTTGGTTCTAAATATCTTAATAATAAGAAGTTCCCTCTCTTTATGTTGAAGGTTTTGAAGCTGCACTTGTTTTGTCTTCCTATGCTTATTGCTTCGTGCTTCAATAAATTATTATATTGCAATATTCCTATGCATAGGAAGCATGTTAGGCTTAAATGTATTTAGCATTTGCTTCTTGATGCCTCTTTTGTTCTTCAGCTCTTATTCTTACGAGAGCATCATTAAAGTCCTATGCCTAGCTTAAAGGCATAAAAGAAAGCGCTTTTGGGAGGCAGCCCACATGAATAAAATTTTTATTTTTTGCTTTTGTTGTGTCTTGATGTTGTTTACTGCTGTAGCATCATCATTGTATCTTTGCTTTTCATATTTGTGCCAAGTATAGCCTCTGATTGCTAAAAAAGTTCAAAAGTTGTGAGGTGCTGTCCAGGAAACAGATTCTGTCCTTGGATAGAAAAATTCGTATAAAATCACCAAATCATCTTTTTGGTCTGAATTTTTCGACAGCGTTCTCTATATAATTGTCTTTCATGCGTCAGTTCTGAGTTTTTTGATTTGAGTTGCATAAGTATCCCGAACAGGTAAATTACTGCCTGCTGTTCTGTTTTTCACAGATTCTGTCCTGTTTTGCCTTACCTTCACTTTGCAAATTAAGAACTTGCTTTTTCTTTGCAAAAACCTTTTGGCAATCTTGAGAAACAGTAGAACTTCAAGAACATCCTTATTTCCAGCAAGGTATAATTATTTTATTAAGGGTACTAACCTCGCTAATCAAATTATGATGAGTTGTGTATGAAGGGAGTTTTCAAGTGTGCGAGGGAAGATGATAAAAAGATTCAGGAGTGTCAAGCGCTCAAGCTTGGAGATGCCCCCGTGCACCCCCAAGAAATATTCAAGGAGACTCAAGCGTCTAAGCTTGGGGATGCCCCCCGTGCATCCCCTTCTCCATCAACATTATCAGTTCGTCTTTCGTTCCGCTATATTTTTATCACTTCATGTGTTATGTGCTATGCTTGGAGCGTCTTGTTTTTAGTTTTCTTTTTAGTTTTTCATAACGAGTCGGAACTCAGCATTCCTTTATGTGGGAGAGAAACACGCTCCACCTTTACGTAGAACATTACATAGAATTTTCATGTCTATCTATGCTGTGTGTGTTCTTTGTCTTTTAATAGCTACTATCGTGCTCTGCTCTTAGTATTCATGCTTGCCTTTTCAAGAGCTTTTATTTAGTTGGTTGCTTGAACTCTCTTTAATTACCATGCTCACCTTTTTAAGAGAGTTTGCTTCCGTTGCATGGGTTAATGTGTCTATGATAAAGATGTTACTTTCATGATGGTGCTTAGTAGTTCGGATTTTCTTTTGGTTAATCTCGAATAGCTGGGGGGTTCCCAATATGTTATTGGAGTACCAACTTGGTTTGTTTGCCTATGATGTGGTATGGTTTAGTAATATATTCCTTCGAGAATTTATTTTGATTGACTTGGCGTATGCTCACGCATATTCAAGACTGTAAAGAAAGTCTGTCAAGCCTTGATGATCTTTTGTTTCTGAGTAGCGATATAACTGCCATGCCTGATTCAATATTGCTTTGTCGCTCTGCATGATTATGACCGTCATTGCTCTCTTAGTTGGTCGCTCCCAGTCTTTTGCTAACCTCCACCTGTACTAAGCAAATTAACCATGCAATACATAGCTCATGGGAAAGTAGCCTAAAAACTATTGTGGTAAAGAATATGTTGCCTATGTATCTTATTTCTTATGAGTTGCTTGCTGAGCGGTAACCATGTTTCTTGGGACGCCATCAACTGTCACACTTTTGTTGAATATCATGTGAGTTGCTATGCATGTTCGTCTTGTCTGAAGTAAGGGTGATTTACCATGGGTTGAATAACTATGCATATTGTTAGAGAAGAACATTGGGCCGCCAACCAAAGCCATGCATCATGGTGGAAGTTTTAGCTTGGACCTTAATCCTCAATCTCTCATGAGAATATGCTTATGCATTAAAGAGGAGTCCATCATCTATTTTCTATGTTGTCCCGGTATGGATGTCCTCAAGTTGAGATTTATCAAAAACGAGAAATCAAATGCGATCTATCTCCTTGGACCTTTGTACAGGTGGCATAGAGGTACCCCTTTGTGACACTTGGTTAAAACATATGCAATGCAATGATAACCCATGGGAATCCGAGCTAATTAGGACAAGGAGCGAGCACTATTGGTATTCGATGCATGAGGCTTGCAACTTATAAGATGTTTTATACATGACACATATGAAGTACTACTACCGTTGACACAATTGCTTCCATGTTTCAAAATAAAAAGCTTTAGCACTTAAACTTTCTTTTACTTTTATGTTGAAGCACCAACTACTGAGAGCATGATTGTCATTCTAAGTGTAATGTGCATTGTTCCAAAGTAGCATTGTCTTTTGCATGATTGTGATATCGTTTATTCTGAAATGATTGTATCTAGTCATCACTTAAACCTTGAAGGTGCCCTTGCATTTATGTTTTGCATCACTAAAAGGGGCAAGCTAGATATCACTTTATCATATTTGCACATCATGTTCATTGCAAATCTTTTTGATGTTTCAGTTTCATGTTGTAAAACTTTCAGTCATTTGTGATTTTCTCTTGAGACAACTTAATTACTTTAGAATCATTGTCTCAGTAAGCTTTTGCCATATGACTATGAGAAGGTCCTATATGGTTAATAGCATGTCATCACAGAAATTATTCTTGTTATCATTTACCTACTCGAGGACGAGCAGGAATTAAGCTTGGGGATGTTGATATGTCCAAAACGTATCTATAATTTCTGCTTGCTCCATACCACTTTTGGGTGATATTGCTATGATATTCATACACTTCCATACACTTTTGATCATATTTGGACTAACTTACTAATCCAGTGCACCCCAGTGCCAGTTTCTGTTTTCGGCTGTTTTTGTATTTCAGGTTTTCACGTTTCGAGAACTGCCCAGAAAAATCCAGAAAAAATATATAAAAAATCAGCGTTCCGGGAGCTACCGTGCGGCCAAAGTACAGCCGGGGGACCCACAGGGGCTCCAGGCGGCCTGCCCAGGCGGCCCCCTCGGGCCGCGCCGGGGGGGCGCCTGGGCACCCCTGACCCCCTCTGGTGGCCCCCTTTGGCATATATTTAAAGCGTGTCGAGGAAACCCTGATTCTAGACCCCTTTTCTCTAGACGTGATTCCGATCTCCGCCGCCATCGCCATCAAGCTTCGGGGGACCAGAATTCCTGCGCCGGCACCCTGCCGGGACGGGGAAGTGCCCCCGGATCCATCTCCATCGACGTTGCTTCCTCCCTCCATGATGCGGGAGTAGTTCCTCCTCGGGGCTGAGGTTCTTACCAGTAGCTATGTGGTCAATTCTCTCTCCCGTGATGTGATCTTTGTTGTGATCATAGGCTATGTTAATCTAGGGTGTTTCCCCTTCCTCTATGTATTGGATTGATGTACTCACTTGTCTTTATCTAGTATAATCCCCGAGACCAAGGTGACAGCGGTCTATTGGACATGGATTAGAACAATATTTTCATGAGTGATTTCCTCTCTTGTGTGTTGATTGAAGATTGAGAGTCTGTTGGTGCTTGTCTTTGACTATCCTTTAGATATGTTATGGTGATTGTGGGACTCTCTTTGGATGGCCGCGGTGACATTGGGAAATCCTTAGATTGAGAACTACGAACTTTGAGGTGTGCTTTTGTAGCCCTACATAATTCTCGTCCTCTCTTGACCACGAAGGAATGATCTCCGAGTGTGTCCCCTTTGCATGTTTTATGGGAAATATCATGTGATTCGATTATGTTAATGTTGATGGGAGTTGCCACTAGTGAAAGTAAGAACCTTAGGCCTTGTTTCCACCATTGCAATACCGTTTGTGCTCACGTTTACTACTTGTTTGCTTGCTGCACTTTTTATTACATATTTATATTACTTTGTTTTGTCATCCATATCACTTGCTATTTAACATCTCTTCGCCGAACTAGTGCACCTATACATCTGACAAGTGTATTAGGTGTGTTGGGGACACAAGAGACTTCTTGTATTTTAGTTGCAGGGTTGCTTGAGAGAGACCATCTTCAACCTCTACTTCCCTGAGTTCGATAAACCTTAGGTCATCCACTTGAGGGAAATTGCTACTGTCCTACAAACCTCTGCGCTTGGAGGCCCAACATAGTCTACAAGAGTAGAAGCGTGTGTAGACATCAACAGGACCCCGTTCGATCGAGCCGGTTGGGGCTGTATGAACAGGACCCCGTGGAGGGCTGCATGAACAGGATCACCCAGTGGAGGGCTGCATGAACAGTAGATGGTGGAGGGCTGGATGAACAGGAGCCCGTGGAGGGGTTGTTGAACAGGAGCCCATGGAGAGGGTTGGTTGAACAGTAGTCGGTGGAGTAGCGCGCGGTGGAGGCTGAACAGTCATAGGTGGAGGCTGGAGGAGGTCGACGGTGGATAAATAGTAGCCCATGGAGGCTAGAGGGGGTCGACGGTGGTGATGAACAGTATCCCGTGGAGTCCCGTTTTGCGGTACGCCACACCCCTCCCGATGAGCAGGACCCCCGTTTCGACCGTAGCGCTCCAACACAAGTCCGTTTCCTTCGTTTTGCGGTACGCCACACCCCTCCCGATGAACATGATCCCTGTTTCGACTGCAGCGCTCCAACACAAGTATGTTTCCTCCGTTTTGCGGTACGCCACACCCCTCCCGATCAACAGGACCCCCGTTTCGACCGTAGGAGGTCCGTTTCCTCCGTTTTGCGGTACGCCAGACCCCTCCCGATGAACAGGATCCTGTTTCGACCGTGGCCGGTCGAACACAAGGCCGTTTCCTCCGTTCTGTGGTACTCCAGGCCTCGTTTCCATCAGCTGTTCCATCCAAGCCCTCCCGATGAACACGACGACGTATTTCGTTCCGACCCAGCCGGTTGGCTCCCCATGAACACGACGGCGACGCTGTTTCTCTGTTCCGACCCAGCCATGTACACGAGCCCTGGCCATACGTATGCGCGTGTAGGCGTTTGAGACCCTGCCCATATGTACGTACATGGCCGTATTTTGTTTCTTGCACACTGGCCGTTGTACGTATGTGTACATGCTAGTGCGTGCCTCTATTACGACACGTGCGCGCCTCTACATCGACCAGTGTGTACGTACACGTTCGCGACCAGAATGACAACGCTACGTACGCTTCGACCAGGTGGGTCCCGACTGTCAGGCACTTCCTTGCGTGCGAAGATGTAGCTGGTGGGTCCCAGTAGTCAGGGGGCGAATCGCTTTTTTTCGGACGCACTTCATTGCGTGCGAAGATGTAGCTGGTGGGTCCTAGCAGTCAGGGGGAAACGTTTTTTTCTCGAAATACGATGGCCCATCCGATGGGTCCCCGCTGTCAGGTGGAGGAATAATTATTTTGCGCGTAATAAGGAGGCACTTCCTTGTTGCGGCCGTGGCCCCAACTGTCAGCCTCTCCACGTACAGTACTCTTTCGATGGAAGCCGTTCCTTGACCACGTTGACCACGCCGCGCCGAGAGCACTAGGGCGGTGAACGACGGCGAGGCCTAGGAAGGGGACGACGCGGAGCCGGGGAAGACGTGGCAGCGGAAGCCCGCGCGGAGAGGAGTACGAGGGTTCACTGGTTCGGCTGCGGTGTGAGGCTGTCGTCGCCGTAGAATAATAGGGGGTGTGGGTGAGTGGAGGGATGGCTTGGCCAGCGATGGGAGTAGTAGGGGATGGTGAGGCCTTCGCGGCAGCACAGCCGGCCATGGGAGGCAGGAGCACGAGGCACAACCGGCGCTGGTTTGCTAGCTAGTTTGGGCGGCTGGAGCAAGAAGACCAGAAGTTGAAGAAGCACTACGGCCGTTGGATGGACATCGTACGGTCACTGGAGCTAGAATCGTGCATATTGACTAAGTTGACAAAGCCCTCCATCCCCGTCAACTTAGTAGGCCCACAAGTCAGCCTGCCACAATACTGGGTCCCAGCTAACAAGGGGAGTATTCATTTTTTTGTGCGTAATAAGGAGGCACTTCCTTGAGTGCGAAGATATAGCTAGTGGGTCCGAGCTGTCAGCGGCAGTAACGTTTTTTTCGCGAAATACAGAGGCCCTTTCGGTGGGTCGCAGATGTCAGGTCGAGGAATCATTATTTTGCGCGTAATAAGGAGGCATTTCTTTGCGTGCGGCCGTGGACCCAGCTGTCAGCCTCTCCACGTACAGTCCACTTCACATGCATGTCGATCGTTGACCACGTTGACTAGGCCGTGCCGAGAGCACAAGGGCGGTGGACGACTGCGAGGCCTAGGAAGGGAATGACACGGAGCTACGGAAGACTCGGCAGTTGTTTCCCACACGGAGGAGTACGAGGGTTTACTGGTTCGTCTGCCGTCCCCGGAGAAAACAGCAGGTGTGGGTGAGTAGAGGGATGGCTAGGCCAGCGATGGGAGTACGATGGGTGGTGAGGCCTGCGCGGCAGCACAGCCGGCCGCGGGGAGGAGAGAGCAGGCAGTCCCGCCGGTGCTTGTTTGAGCGGCTGGAGCAGGAAGAGCAGAGATTGAAGAAGCACGACGGCCGTTGGATGGACATCCAACAGTCACTGCTTGTGCGTCAACCTTTTTTTTTTACGAAAGCCTCAAGTCTGTGGAAAACATCATACAGCCCATCTGCCAGTATTAATAATAATTTACAGCCCATTTGCTAATTCTTAAGGTTTTTCTTGGAGCCCATATTCTTTTTGTTAGCATTACAGCCCATATTGTGGCCACGGTTAAAAAATTATACGAAATTTTGCATATTTCGGTGCGGTCCGAACTGTTTTTAATCCCGGAATTTTGAGTCACATTCAAACTGATTTTAAAAATAAATGTATATCAATATAAAACCCAGAAAATTGTCCATGCATAAAAATCAATGCAATTTAAAATCACGAAATGAAAAAAAAAGAAATTTGAAACTAATTGCCGGATTGATGTGTTTTAAAAATGTACATCCCATTTCTCATTACTGATAGGCCATTTTCTCGGCCAGCCAAATGAAGCTCTCCTTGTCTTGAAAGATTTGCAGCCCAACAGGCCTGGCAAAGCGACTTACTTGGCAAATCACAAAAAAACATGGCTGTGGCCGTGGACCCACCTGTCAACCTCTCCACGTACAGTACTCTTCCGATGGAAGTCGGTCGTTGACCACATTGACCACGCCGCGCCGAGAGCACCAAGGCGATGGACGACGGCGAGGCCTAGGAAGGTGACGATGCGGAGCCGGGGAAGACGTGGCAGTGGATGCCCACGCGGAGAGGAGTACGAGGGTTCACTGGTTGGGCTGTGGTGTGAGGTTGCCGTCGCCGCAGAATAACAGGGGGTGTGGATGAGTGGAGGGATGGCCTGGCCAGCGGTGGGAGTAGTATAGGGGAGGTGAGGCCTCCGCGGCAGCACAGCCGGCCACGGGAGGCAGGAGCAGGCGGCACGACCGGCGCTGCTTTGGGCGGCTGGAGCAAGAAGACCAGAGGTTGAAGAAGCACTATGGCCGTTGGATGGACATTGTACGGTCACTGAAGCTAGAATCGTTCATATTGCCTAACTTGACAAAGCCCTCTGTCCCCGTCAATTTAGTAGGCCCACAAGTCAGCCACCCACTATGGTGGGTCCCAGCTAGCAGGGGGTATTCATTTTTTTGTGCGTCATAAGGAGGCACTTATTTGCGTGCGAAGATATAGCTGGCGGGTCCGACCTTTCAGCGGGGGGGGGGGGTGTTTTATTCACGAAATACAGAAGCCCTTCCCGTGTGTCCTAGCTGTCAGGTGGAGGAATCATTATTTTGCGCGTAATAAGGAGGCATTTCCTTGCGTGCGGCCATGGACCCAGCTCTCAGCCTCTCCACGTACAGTCCACTTCCGACGGATGTCCTTCATTGACCATGTTGACCAGGCCGTGCCGAGAGCACCATGGTGGTGGATGACGGTGAGGCCTAGGAAGGTAACGACACGGAGCCAGGGAAGACTCGGCAGTTGTTTCCCATGCGGAGGACTGTGAGGGTTTACTGGTTCGTCTGCCGTCCCCGGAGAAAACAGCAGGTGTGGGTGAGTAGAGGGATGGCTAGGCCAGCAATGGGAGTACGGTGGGGCGGTGAGGCCTGCGCGGCAGCACAGCCGGCCGCGGGGAGGAGAGAGCAGGCAGTCCCGCTGGCGCTTGTTTGAGCGGCTGGAGCAGGAAGAGCAGAGATTGAAGAAGCACGACGGTCGTTGGATGGACATCCAACAGTCACTGCTTTTGTGTCAACCTTTTTTAGGAAAGCCTCAAATCTATGGAAAACATCATACAGCCCATCTGCCATTATTTATAATAATTTACAGCCCATTTACTAATTCTTAAGGTTTTTTTGAGCCCATATTATTTTTTTTAGCATTATAGCACGGTTAAAAAATTATACAAATTTTTGCATATTTCGGTGCGGTCAGAACTGTTTTTAATCCCGAAATTTTGAGTCACATTCAAACTGATTTTAAAAATAAATATATATCAATATAAAATCCAACAAATTTTCCACGCATAAAAATTACTGCAATTTAAAATCTCGAAATGAAAAAAATAAATTTGAAACTAATTGCCAGTTTGACGTGTTTAAAAAATGTACAACCCATTTCTCGTTACTGATAGGCCATTTTCTCGTCCAGCTGAATGAAGCTCTCCTCGTCTTGAAAGATTTGCATCCCAACAGGCCTGAAAGAGTAACTTACTCGGCAAATCACAAAAAAAACTAGGCTAGCCATTTTCAGAAAGAAAAAAACACTACTGGGCTGGTCTGTGGTAAACATAAAAGAGAAGGTTGCCTAGACAGGCCAGAGTGCCCCGCACAGCCCAGTTGACACCCTGCTTCTGTCTCAAAAACAAATTAGATAAATGCCACTCCAATTATGGCAATTAATAAAAGTGCCACTGCAATTTCCAAACTTTGAAAAATGACACTGCATTTTTTGCAAACTTTGGAAAACGCCACTGCAATTTGTAAACTTTGAAAAACACCACTCCAGACTTTTAAAAATGCCACTCGAAATGGCATGAAATGGCATTTTTCAAAGTTTGGAAATTGCAGTGGCATTTCTCAGAATCACCAGATTTGGAGTGGCATTTATCAAATTAACCCAAAACAAAAATAACTGGGCGAGCTGCTGGGTCCCTGCTGTCAGCCGCTCGTTGTGCAATTCTATCGTTCATTGAGTACGTTGACAATGGCATGGGACCCAGATGTCATAAATTCATTAGGAGGAGTCATTTTTTTATTGGCTTGAAATAAGGAGGCACTTGCTTGCGTACTTTCATGACCTTGGAAGGTCCCTGATGTCATCCTCTCCACGTGCAATCATCTCCTGATTGTGTACGCGTCAACTTGGTAGGCCCATAAGCCAGCCTCTAAACCCGTGGAGGACAAATACAACCCATTTAAAAAAATACATCCCATTCCATACGTTCAACGGAAAGTTCAACATTCAAAGCAAAGTAATAGGACGAATCCACATATAGAGTACTGAACTTCCACGTTGACAACCATCATAGCCAAGTTAACTATCTACTCCCACTAATACTCTAGTAGCGTACAAGTACTAACTTACTCTTAGCTAACTAGACGATGCCGGCCGCCATCTGCGGTGCACGCTAAACGCCGGCACCGCGTCCTCCACCTCGCCTCGGACTTGCCAGAGGTGCGATAGGGCGCGTTGCTCGCGCGCGTTGGCCCTTTCCATGCCGGCGTGGTCCACCGAAGCTTCGGCTTCTAAGTGGGAAACCCACTTGACGAGCTGGTAGTAAAAATTAGCGTCGCGAACGCGTGCGTACCCGACAGTCTCCAGGGCTATTTGCCGGGTGCCGGCCTCCACGTAGTCGGCCCAGTTGCGGGCACTCTGCTCGCTACTCAGAGCGTCGGTACGCTCCTGCTCCATGTCCCGCTGGCGACGCAAATCGGCGATACGCTGCTCCTCCGCCAAGCGGTCGCGCTCCAACCACTACTGCTCCTCCACCAGGCGGTCGCGCTCCAACAAGTCCTCGATCTCCACATTGCCATCTAAAGACCGATAGAATGCCTCCTCCCTCCGTCTGCCTTCCGGTGAAAAACCGAACACTAGTTCCGGCGGTGACCGCCTCCGGCCTCGCCTATCGCGGACAGGCGGGGGCATGGCGGACGTGGCGAGAGCGAGGATAAGTGGCGAGCGACGTCGGGCCAGTGGGGGCTTATGAGGATAGGGCGAGTTGGGTCACGGTGCCACCATAGATGGTCGGGAAATAGTACTTATAGGCGAAAGGTAGCGCGACGGTCATTGGAATTCAATGCATAATTAAGCAGGCATGGCTTAGCGCGCCAGCTTGCCGTAGAAAACTAGAGAAACTGAAATTCTGATTGTGCCGTCCCGTCCCGTCCGTGCTGGGTCGCACGCCGGCATGACGGTCAAACGAGTGCACTCGAATCATCTCCCTCCTTGTCAATAATGATGCCACGGATTTAAACAGCCCGCAACTATTAAAGCGCATCTTTTTTGCATCAGTTAGCTGCCTTAATTACGGCCGGCTGCATGCAGGCACTCAAAATCTCTCGCAGCCAGTACGTGGAGCAGCATGCAACGAGTCGCAGCCGAGGGCATTAGTTGATGAACTTTAGCTGGGAGATAAGGCATTTGCGAACTCGAATCATCCAGATGAGGTACTTCCACCTTGTCAAAAATCATTCCACCACTCATCATCTACCTTGGTTGGTGAGATTTTTGAATTAAGCCCTGCAAACCAAAAAGGACGTAGTACGTGCATGACCCGCTATTTATTTGTGTAGGATCGAGTAGGTTGTTTTTTGAATTGAGCCCTGTAAATCAGAAAGGAGGTAGTACGTGTGTGATCCGCTATTTATCCGTGTAGGATCAAGTAGGTCGGATGGTGTACGTGTATGATCGCATTAACTGATGAACATTCACTAGGAGATAAGGCATTTGCGAATGTTTTTGCTGGCAGTTTCTTCAGATTCGCATGGCATTTTCTTCAGAGGAGCTTGTCAGTTTCTTCATAGGTAGGCATTTTTATTCAAAAAACTGCCACTTCGGATCTTGCGTCGCAACTAAAACTGCCAGGAGCGCATTAGTAGGCTAGCTAGTGATCCATCAGTAACTTGTAAACACTGAGCGAACAGATATAAGGAACTGTTAATGCATCTCAATGATTCACACATCATATACAAATATGTAGCCCCAAAAGCAAAGATCAGACACAACTAAAACCAACTAGTACAATTCACATACATAAGATCAACATGTTAATGCATCTCAATGATTCATAGATCATATACAAATATATAGCTCCAAAAGCAAAGATCTAGAAAAAAACATATGTTCTTCCTACTAACATGGATGCTTCTCTTGGCCAACATTCAGTACACACTGAAAGACAAATTTATTTGTGAAGTCTACGATTCCTCTTGCAAACGTAAGTGATTTCACCAACAACTGGAACCATCAGAATGAACCACACATGATGGAAGAACATCCACTGCAATATGATTTGGTCTTCTCTCGATCACACGGCAAGACTATTTTTGAAATACAAACTTTAACTTAGGCAAAATGATCCCCATTGTATAATCAGACCAAAGCAATGAAGCACCTAGTGTTGGCCAATAAATAGTACAGTACTACTTTTCTGCAGTCCATGAAGTGACTATCCAATCTTTCTGTGTCTATTTTCAAATGGCACTGGATGCAGTGACTGTACTATTCTCTTATGCAGTTCAACCAAAATTGCGGTCACTTTGTGTGTTTGCCAAATAGCAACGAGCAGACATCTCTGTCTGCACAAATATCAAGCAGCTAGTAAACATATACCCCACCTTGTATTTTCGGTTTAAACATGTCTCTTCCGCTTAGCATCTGTCATGTTTTGCACTGGACAATTTGATACAGTCGTGTTTTGCCCTAGACAATTTCATGCTGAATTGATTTGCCTGTTCAGAGCATAAATATAGCGCCCATTCTTCATCAGACCAAGGATATCCATGTTTGCAGTGATGGAAGAGGTGAAATCGATACAACCGAAATTGAGCATCCAATCATTGAAGCCTGTCCTGCACCTCCAATGTAGGTCCACCCGACCAATAAATTCACATGCAAACCACTAGTATTACTATCTAATGACAGTACAAAAAGAGTAGCAAGATAGTAGCAAACCATGTACCTTCTTAATGAACAGCTCATAGTGCCACCAATTGGATATAAAGGTTTGGAAGAAGACATGCTCCTAATGTTGAACCAGCTAAACAGTTCCCACAAAAAAAAAAAGAACCAGCTAAACAGTTCCACTAAAATCGAGCATCCCTGTTTGCATAGATATTGAAAGTGTGATTACTATAAAAGTGGCCCTAGTTGAAGCATAGACTCACAAATATAAGCATTCCAATTTCTTAATGGGAAAAGGTTTCTATAAGCTCTAGCACTGGAAGATTTCCATAAGCTCTAGCACTTGAAGATTTCTATAAGAATTAACAATACAAAATGTAAAGGTAACAAGTTTCATCATTGGTATACTAGTTGTGCAAGAGCATTAAACCAAATACAAAAGTCTGAAGGTAACTAGCATTATTAACTAATGACATTATTAAAAAATTGCAAACCATGTACCTTCAAGGTAAATATCATTTCGAACTCGGGTGAACATGAAAAATTGCTATCCCAATCTTAACAAAGGTGTGGCTAGCTTTACTGACAGTATTTGAGTGAACTCTACACCCTCTGTACCAATGCTGAAACTTGTTGCACAGCTAGTATACCAATGTTGAAACGTGTTGCTCTGGGAAAGCTTGCCACACCTTATATATGTCGATACGCTAATGCAACACCATTCAAATAGTACATATATACACTAATCCACTGGCTACTGGAACAGTGGAGTAATTTTTTTATTACGGGGTAGAGTATAATGGTTTTACTGAACTGATCTCCATAAGCCAGCACTTGAAGATTTCTATAAGCATTAACAATACAAAATGTAAAGGTAACAATTTTCAGCATTGGTATACTAGCTGGCAACAACACTAAACCAAATACAAAAGTCAGAAGGTAACTAGCATTATGAACTAATTATAGTTTTTTTTTTGCAAACCATGTACCTTGAAGGTATATATCATTTCGAACTCCAGAGGACCTGAAAATTGCTATCCCAATCTTGATAGTCGATTAAACATAAAACTTGACCAATCGAATCAAAGAAAACAGCCGGATAAGGAGGTGCCCACTCTTGACCTTTCCTCTTGTCTTCATAATTTTTTGTGCAGTTTAACCAAAATAAAATGACATGAGCGCCTAGGCATTTTGGTGACACTGTACAAAAAAAATTGACTTATCTCATGAAAGTGAGGTATGTAATCTATCTATACTACCATTAAAAGACCAAACATGACTTCCCCTACGTGCACCCACCTAAACGCACACAGGATAACCCCCTACGTCCGATCAGATCCATAAAATTAGATCCAACGGTCCACGTTACATCAACAATATTACAATCAGATCAACGGCTCGAAACAATTGTTCTGCCGGCAGACTCCCCCGTTCACGTTGCTACACATCCCAAAGAAGGCATCTCAAGGGAATTAACCACTACGTCCGCGATCAAAGCCGCCACCACGCCAGGAACCTGCACGATCAACGACAGCATCACGCCACTAACATCGCCAGTGCCAGCCGCCGCGCCACCCTCGCCCCTGCTGTCCGGGATCCTCCTCGGCCCGCCTTGCTGCCTACATCTCCTCGCCCCTGGTGTCCGCGGCATCCTCTCCACCTGCTTTGCTGCCCTACCTCACCTCGCCACGCCGCCTCGCCCTGTCCGCGAAGGCCTCGAGCCGGTGGACATCATCAGCCCGACGCGCTGCCCCAACTCCGGTGTCATCGCCCTGTGTAGCCAACATCTCGGCCTGCCATTACACAGGTTAGATCAATTTAATTTGCACATCTTAGGATCTGACATAATACAAAATCTAAATTGCTCGAGTATATACTTTCTAATC
This sequence comes from Secale cereale, assembly GCA_902687465.1. Classification (NCBI taxonomy): domain Eukaryota; kingdom Viridiplantae; phylum Streptophyta; class Magnoliopsida; order Poales; family Poaceae; genus Secale; species Secale cereale. The sequence goes on along the minus strand of LR738711.1, from coordinate 184,118,415 downwards.
TGATACTTATAGTACATCATGAAAAACTGATATATACTTTCTAATCTGATACTTATAGTACATCATGAAAAACTGAGTTGACGAAGGGATCAATAGGTGTTTCACAAAAAAGAAAAGTTGAGAAGACAATATGGCATCCTCTCAGCGTAGTGGGGTACGTACTCCCTTTCAGGACCTGACAAACAACAGCAGTTCAGGTAAATACATATATCACCTACTCTTACCTACTTAGGTCTTGTAAAGAAGGGAATAATGTGTCACTGCCTCGCAGTTCAAAAAGCAGATCCAAAAGAGCTGAAGAGACAGATGGAAAGGGAGAGGTATGCACTAAACAGGGATGCAATATTAAAGAAAAGACAAGAGGCAAGGGATCGTAAGAAAGCTGCGGCTGCTATTCTAAATGAATTCAACACTCCATCTAATCACACCAAATGGCTTGCCTCTGCACGTTTTGAAATTAAAGGTCAACTGCCCAGTCATTCTGCTCCGGAACCTGGACCCTCATAATGGTCTATGCAATGGAACACGGCTTATGATCAGAGCATTTCAGGATAATGCAATCGATGCGGAGATAGTTGGTGGTCAGCATGTTGGAAAGAGGGTTTTTATACCTAGGATCCCTATGTCGCCCTCAGAGGACATCTCACTTCCTTTCAAACTTAAGAGAAAACAGTTCCCCATCCGTCTGAGTTTTGCGATGACAATTAACAAGGCACAGGGTCAGACCATCCCAACTGTCAACATTTACCTTCCCGAGCCAGTATTCTCACATGGTCAGCTATATGTTGCATTGTCAAGGGGAGTGTCGAGAGAGACGACATGGATCTTGGCCAAGCCAAATAAAGATGTTGATAAATCCGGGAAAAGCACCAAGAATATAGTCTACAGAGATGTTTTGGAGAGATGAGGCAGGTGGATTATTCCATTATTTATTTTCACCTACTGTTTTCGCTTTCAAAACCAACTTATGAAAGTAGCTCCTTAGAAGCTTATCATTTTTGTAGCCGTATGTCATGTCATGCACTAATCACTTTCTCTCACAAATCCTGCATTATATTGCCTTATACCATTACTTTCGACCTCTCCTCCATCCTTCCTCACGATCTCTCAGCCGCATCCCAACATACCTCCATAACAAGTCTCTCCACCTCGCTGCACGCATCTTCCCTTGGTGAAGCACCATCATTGTCCATGTCTGCGCCACCATCCCCGGTGCCTCATGCGGGTCAATCTCCAACCAGATCCAATACTATTGTCCATGCTATCGACACGGTAATGACATATTATACATCTCTTCTTCCTATGCAAGGTTTTCTATCTAAAAGTGTTATGCTTGGGTTTTCAGGAAAACATCAACAAGATAGCAAAGGATGAGGATATAGATAATATGCAGATTGAAGAGGTGATAAAGAAAGATGAGGATACAAACCGTGAGTCGGCAGAGGTTATACAAGAAGAATCTACTATGGAGGATACAAGAAATATGCAGATTGAAGAGGTGATAACCGTACAAGAGGATACAAATCCCGAGTCCACAAAGGCAGAGGGTCCACAAAACATGCTTTTTGATGTTGTGATAACCAACGATGTAGATACAATCCCCGAATCGACAGAGGCGAGTTTTCTTTCAACATCTCATTACTATTCTAATTCTAATGACACAGATCAGTTTGTAATTTTTTAGTACAAATATCATATCAACAAGATATTCTCTCTATCATAATATTAAACTACCATGTGTTTCAGCTACTGAGCAATGACGAATCAAGTAAAATACTCAACAATAATGAAGTGGGGGAAAATAATTGCACGAAGAGCCCAGAATATACACCAATCCTTGCAGAAAACATAGCAAAAAGAGAGGCCAAAGATTCTGAACATACACAGGTGACTTTCCTTTTCCAACTATATCTTCCAAAGTCATTCTAGTTATATTATATCCTACATACGGGTAATATTTTTAATATCGTTCTCAGAAATTAACCCGCAACAAAAATAGTCGACAAATTGTGGTGGCTGAGGACGAGGAATTGGCACAAACACCCGGCACGGAAGGGCTTCAAACTATACAGGACGAGCTAACAATGCCCGTGCATATAAAGAAACATATACGACGACATAACAAGCCTAAGAAGGCACAAGACTATGTTGTTTCTCCAGAAGGCACGGAACAAAACCTTAAATGTCCTTTTACTGCTACATTATTGTTTTTGTGTTCATTATCAATAATGTTATCCTGGCCATCGTGACAGATTATGCCTGCACTGGCGATGAATGGTCCGTTATAGAAAATATCATATCTGAACTAAGCGAAGAAAGAAATTTAGTGAGCATCGGCGACGCATTTTTGAAAAAACGACATTTACTATCTCTTCTAACTCCCGGAGAATGGGTTGGCGATGAAGTAAGTATATTAGGACAAGAAGATGCTACTTGATTAGGAGTATGTGTCATCTAATATGCCATATATACTTTTAATTGTAGGTCATAAGTACATACATAAATTGCATGATTGCTACGGAGCATCTACAAGTAAGGTCAGGTGGAAGTGTGTTCTTAGAGAATGCATGCATCTCTAAGATGATGAAGATCGGTAGCTATCTGCCCTCAGATGACATGGATGCTGCACCAGCATGGGTATTAAACAGAGCCAAAGCATATTTGGAAAATGATATGGTTAGTCTTAGTTTTCTACATATTTCTATGAATTACAGCGAGAACAACCGATTCGTCCACATACGAGTACAACTAAGATAATCATTTTCTTCAGATATACATTCCAATAAACATGGACGACGTTCACTGGTACCTAAGTGTTATAAATGTCAGAAAAGAATGTGTTCAAGTGCTCGACTCGCTAGGCCCATACATGAGCCGCAAGGACCTCACTGATATGGTTAGTACTTAGTCCTACTGCCCCATCTTTCTAATAATCTTTTTTTGTTATTTCTCGCTTGTGATGCTTATACTTTTTCCATTTGTTGGTACAACAGCTAGAAGGACTGGAGGATTTATTCAAATATGCATCCAAGCACATGGAATTAAAATCTGATAAGTGGACTAATCTAGATGTTACCACATGGAAAAGAGAAGAATATATTAAGAGCAGCCTTCAGACGGACGGGTACGCCTCCTAATATAACCCAGAGCATTTATGCTTAATAGGGCACATGTTTATTTTATCACTGCATAGCATTCCTGAAGCACATTTGATCAAGAGATTTGGTATGCCAATGCAGTTCTTTACCTTATTGTATGCCAATGCAATTGAAACGACACCTCTCATGAGATCTGGCCTAAAACAAAATGCGTTATGATTTCAATCTTATTTATGCACTCATATGCCTACTTAGAGTAAGCAGTTACGCATTAACTTGTAGTATCAGCTATGCTAGCAATATTAGAGGAGAAGCACTTTGTGTTCTGTTATACTATTAGGCAATGAGCATACAACAAGTGTTTCTTTCCAAACCTGCATAAATTATTTGGGTATAACTCCAGGCCTTATTTTTTTACTCTTCCATTTGTACCATCCTGTAATTAGAAGAAGCAATGCAAAAATATCATTCTACACACTTAAAAGAGATCAAGAACAAGAACAGAAATTGCTATTAGCATTACCTGTGATATAAATAGTGGGAACTACGAATCAACCGCTTTGTGATACCTGGAAGAGTTATTGTCCATCATTTGATCAGAAAGTGTGTTCTACCAAGCTCTGAACTCCTTCCCAGAGCGACTTTTTGAGCCAAGCACACGGGCGATGATTACGGCGGGCAGGTCGACGCACTGTATCTCGATCCAATTTGATATGCCTTCTCCCGCATATCGATCTCCTCTGGGCAGTAGGATGGAGGCAGCATAGTCAATCTACGGAAGATCCGCGGGATTGGCGTGGAGGCAAGGCCGCGGTGGTGAGAGGAGGGGGCGGGGCAAGGCCGTGCTGGGGATAAGGGCCGGCGGGGAGAGGCCCTGGTGGGGATAGGAGGAGACGGGGGTGGGGGCGCCGGGCGACGTCGGGGCGGCAGAGGAGGCGTCGTGCTGCAGA
>LR738711.1:184091749-184114273 GCA_902687465.1 Secale cereale | reverse complement strand
GCAGAGGAAGAGAGTGAGGAGTGGAGAGAGTCAGCCGCTAGCGGGGCGAGGCCCTGCTGAGGGTAGGAGGAGATGGGGCAAGGCCATGGTGGTGGTGTGGGTGGGGGGAGGGGGGCGCCGAGCGATGTGGTGGCGGCAGAGGAGTCGCCGTGCTACAGGGGAGGCGGCTGGCGGAGGAAGAAAGTGAGGATGAGTCCGCATGTACTTTCACTGGAGAGACCGAGAAAGTGGCGATCTGTGCGGTGACTGTGAGCACTATCACTGGAGAGACCTAGAAAGAGAAGTGTGACGGGTTACATAGTGTTGCTCTTCCTTTTTTATTTTACTTTTCACCGGTTCCTCCTTATTTGTGTTCCTTTGGTTGCTTTTTTTCTTTTGCGCTCTGGTTGCTTTTCTATGGCCTAATTACGCCACCTAGATTGAACGGATCATCGACCAAATGGATCATCAGGCGTGTCTCTTTTTTTATCTATGATCGACAAACCATTCGGTGAAGTAAGGTTACTCTCAAAATAATTATGCATTGACAAATTCACTTTTTATTGATAACCCTTTTGTTCATTTGATTTATGTAAAATATAAAAAATATGCATTCGTAAATTCAATTCTTTTATTGATAACTCTTTTGTTCATTTGATTTATATAAAATATAAAAAATATGTGTTCGAAAATTCAATTCTTTTATTGATAGCCCTCTTGGTCATTTTGATTTATATTAGCGGCAAACATTGTTCAATTCTTTTTTTATCGAGCGTGTCCGGTATGACAGTGTGGTTCAGTCGTCATCATTTTATGATACTGTTTTTTATTAATATTTTTGTTATTAAGCATAAAAAAATTTCTTTATCATCAAGGTCATCTTGTGGTCTATGGATGTTAAATTATATGGAGTACTTCACGGGAGATAGTTTGTCCGACACTCCCGAACAGGTATATTTTGCATCGTATCATGGCACTAATTATTTTGAGTTGTATCATTATTTTAAAACTAAGTCTTATTACTTCACTTTAGGTTCACATGACAGATTTTAGAACAAAATTAGCTGTCATTTTAGTCGACTCGGAATTCAATGATGACGATATAAGAAACTGATACTTGGATGATGATGAAACCAACACGGATCCTACTGCTTGTATGATTGTCGAAAGACCTCCTAACAAACCTAGCGGATTGGACTCATCGTCACAAGTTGAGCTCATCTCGAAATCATTTATCCTCTCGCCGTCTGTCATCCCAACAAACGATGACTTAATAGATGAACTTTGCTTGTTCATCAGCATGGTTGATGATGTCCCAATGCTAGAGTAAGACACATTTTTGTAGTTCATTTTTGTTTCTAATAGACTATTACTCTTGTATAATGACATAATTCCCATTTCATAGGAGCGAATGGGTGAAAAGCTCTCAGCCTTACCCTATTAGTTTAAACTTGAGACAATTAAAGAACATATTAAAAAATGATGAGTACATGGATGCTGATTGTTTTAACATGGCTGTGAGGATACTAGCGTGCCACGACGTCCAGCTTGCTAGAGACGTCCCAGTACACTATATGGATCTACGATTCTGTGTAAGTTATTTTAATCACATTTTACATTTTGCATCATTCTACTAATATTTTCTTACAATATTGTAGTCCATGTCCCACTATGCACGAGTCCCAAGTCATCGTGATGGTGTGGACATTGCTATGTTGGCACAACTGTTTGATAGTTGGCCTGACAGCAATGAGTATCATATCTCAGAATGTGATACGGTAAGAATTAAATTCAATTTCATTGTTTATTTGGTCTTAATGAATGATAATGATTGATGTATTTCTAAACGTATGTATCATTGTAGATTTTACTGCCTTGTGATATTCTTGGGTTATTTTTATTGTTTGTCTTGGACCAACATAAAAAAGTTGTTTCTATTCTGGACCCGCTTTCAATACCCACTTTCGGAAAGCATATACTTGAAACTATGGCCAGCGATCTAAACCTTGCACTCCAAGCTGCAAACCCTGCCTTCAAGGACGACATTTTGATATGGGGACGCAAAGTTCCTATTGTTCCCACAAACTCATACGGGTACAAATCTTGTCAATACATCACAATCTTAATTGATTCATTCAACTCACATGTAACATTTCATACATGCAGTCCCCTGTTTGGTTATTTGGTTTCCAATTTAATGCATTCATGGCACGATGGGACGCTACATTTTCCAGTACCCAAGGTAAGTATTGACACCATGCTCATTTCTACACACATTACGCATTTTTTTAATAACAATGTTACATAATTCATATGTAGGATGGTTTTGAACTGAGAAAGTGATTTTTGGTTTATATTTTGAAGTATGAAGAGAATGAAGTTCTCAACAATATCCCAGTCTTAGAACGAAGCATCATAGATCGGATCAAAAGATGGACCTTCCAGAGAGGATCGTCATCAAATAATGATTACTAGATAATGTTCCTTAGTTGTTGTTTTTAAGTATATTTTGTAATAAGTAACAATTACAATACATTTATGTGATCGTTAATTTCATGTGAAGACATGTGTATTGGTCGTGTGTTACATGCGTGAGTTTTTTCATTTTGTTTTTGGAATGTTGGTATCACAATTCAATAATGAAAGTCTTTCACCGGTCAAACAAGACCTATGACTTAATCTAATATAAATTATTGCATTGAAATCATTGGATGTGGCACACATTTAAATTTTCTGATAACACAAGATAAAGTTCATGTTTTTATTAAGATACATGTCGTTTTTATTAAGATACGTGCGTTGCACGTGCACGCTTACTAGTAAGCATTAACAGTGCAAAAATCTGAAGGTGGTAACAAGTTTCATCGTTGGTATACTGGCTGTGCAACAACATTAGAATGCCTTAGCTGAAAAATCTTTAATACATCCACAATCAACAGCTAACCCTGAAATAATCTAGAGACATTAAATGGCATTGCTTAAATTTATCGGTGGCATTAGACTGAGTGCGGCATTAGTTAAAAGTGGCATCACTTTAGCAGTAGCATTGGTTGACTTTACCGTTGGCGTTATACTAACAGCAAAAAAGTGGCAATAAGAGCATGGGAGACCCATTCACACAGTGGGCGCACCAGTACGATGTACCTCCACGGACGCATAGAGTGGTGAGGGAGGTATGGTTGCCCAGAGCAACAAATATCCAGGCAGCATATGTGGATTACGTCCCATTTTTGTTATGTTCGGCCACCTTTTTCCTATGTGAGGACAACAAACCGATCAACATAGTCATTCTCTATTGTGTTCTCATGCCTTTCTACCCTTCTTCAACCAAGAGACACGAGACTCGTTCCTTAGCTACTGATTTTCCCCTTTTCAACCTAGATGCGGGTTTGATGCCTACTCTATTGGACAGTAGAGTCTCCCTTCTTTTCCTTATTCAACCCAGACATGGATTGGTCTGCATGAAGTAGGGTTTCCTTTAATAGTGCGAATTATGGTTTTCGTCTGCGTGACCAGCAGAGCAGAGGATAGAAAATTGGGAAGATGGTGGAGTGGAAAAAGATCCACATGTAGCGACGTGGCAGATGGGGCAATAGAACAAGGGTATGGTTCGAAAAGAGGTAGCATACCTGAGGGTCAGCGGGAAGTGTCTTCGATCATGGTCGTCGTCCTCCACACGCACTATGGTAGCGAGCTTGGGGATGGAGGCCATCCCGTGTGGGTGCCAGGTCTGAGAAGACGGCCTTGTCGTCAGTGCGTGACCTCGCTCGCCGACGACGAGTGCGTCAACGTTGCACGTCCTTTTCTTCCCCGGCGGATCTGTGACCACTGGTGAGGAGGGAGAGAGAGGCCGTCTTTTTTAGATCTGGAGAGAGGGTGATAGTGTGAGAAGCAAATGGGCAGCCCTTAGCAAGAAAGCTCTGAAGCTCCAGCCTATATATCTTTTTATACTACTAGTACTAGAGGTGGAGTAGTGGTAGAGTAGTTTATATATTTTCTCTGCAAACAGTACTAGTTAGTCGTGCTTCAAAACTGAACGGCACGCCATTAAAAAAATAAAGGTCGATAACTAATGCGGCACCTCGGGCCAACGCGGCCAGATCACATTTTGCACGAGAAATTACACGCCATTTTCATTGACATGTGGTCCCGTGTACCAGATGAATGACTCCAAGTTCGACCACCGTGATGCTAGGTGCGAGCCGAGGAACACTGTTGGAGAACCCCCCCCCCCTCATAATTTTCCTACATTGATCGTTTGATTCATAGGATAGAATGCTATAGAATTTTTTTCCTATGTAATCATGTTTTAATTGACAACCTAGCATCCACTCCAACTTTTGTTTCATTTCCTTTGATCTTAGTACGAAGAGAGTACTTTCTCTAAATGATGTGCCGCTGCAAGAGCCGCCTATATTAGGTTGCCCGTAATGGAAGTACCATAGGTAGTACATGCATGCCAACTAGGCAATGTTGATGAGGGGTTATAGAATTAAATGAAGAAAGAGAGAGTTGAGTATCATATCATGATACCGGATCATATTAAATGATGTGCTACTATGTGTCATGTATGACAATAAATTAACTATCCTATGATACAAACATATGATAGTACTATATGCACCACGGATGTAATATCATACACTAGTATCATATGCATGATACTAGTGTATGATACTCCCCATTACAACGAGCCTTAATTAACCATGCTCTAAAAAGGTGGACCATCTTTGGCTATAGTAGTAGTGTAGGTTTTTTTTGCGGGTGTAATAGTAGGTGACCTTGCGCTTGGCTCTTCTCCTCTTCCAGAAGTCGAACAATAATGATGGAAATCTGACACCAAATGAACTGTTGCACGTCCACCGCTTGTAAGTAAAAGTTTCTCCTCGTGCTACAAGCCACCGCACACGCGTTGGCGAGGGAGAAGGCGTAGTAAGCAAGCTTCTCGTCGTTCTGCGAGTTGACGGGACACATCAGAGTTACGTACTCTGTCATTAGTACTCTATTCAAATATATTTTTATTAGTACTCTCTTCAAAAAGGGCTGACCATGTCCATGGCTACCATCCCGTTCTCTGTCATTGAGTACATGCACTATTCATGTGCCATCGAGGAGAAAAAATATTGCGTAGTACTAGGTGTCATCGAAGTGAACGACTCACTTACGCACTGCATATCTCCATTTTCTTGTATGACACGCCACCTTGATGCTAGATGTCCCGCGTGTCATGGAGGCATATAGTATGATTTTGTAAAATGGAGGCATATAGATGTCCCGCGTGCCGGCAACAGGATGAACAAAGCTCATGTCTTAAACGAAAGAGTGGAAGAACATAGATTCTCGACGACCGAGAAGGAGCTACAAGCCTCGGGGTGGAGCATCTGCACTCATAATATTTTATATTATTCAGCGATAACTAATGCGGCACCTCGGGCCAACGCGGCCAGATCGCATTTTGCACGAGAAATTACACACCATGTTTCGTTGACATGTGGTCCCGTTCCAACATGTCAGTGAGACGACGGCGAGTCCTTCTGTACAATTTCCGAAAGGACGTGTAGGCTGAGGCGCCTCTTCGTGTATCGTGGCAAACTGGCAACCGTCCACCGACTCTTCGCCTTTCCCTCTCGATTTGGAACTGATGTCGCGCTCTCTTCCTCCCTCCTCCATTTGCCTTCATCCTTCCTTCTGCCATTGTTTCATCGTCTTCTCCATGGAGGGAACAAGACGGAAATGACCCCCTTATTCTTGCCCCGAGCTGAATGATGACGCGGTGGGGGAACTCATTGATCGATGTGACGTCATCACCTCGGCTAGCATGGCAGGTTCGTTCAAGAACATTCTCGACTCAACTAATAACATCATTACAAGGAACCCAAGGGTCCAGGAGCGGTTTGATCTCCCATATATTCTTCGTCGTGACCTTGCTGACCGGCGCGGGACGAGGGAAGCCTCGCCTTGTGCAAGTTGATGCCGCTTGATAATGATACGTATGATGTTAAGATGCCATCGCCTGAGGGCAAGCGTTGGGCAGGCGCAAATGGATATTGGGTTGTTTATATTGGGTCGATTGCGAGTGGGAACTTGTGAATGTGTACACTCGTCAGCAGATTCCACTTCCAAAAATCTCCTAGTGCCCTAAGGTTGAGCACACAAATGATCGACGTACGCTCAAATATGATCACCATGACTGTCATCTACAGAAAATAGCAATTTCTCCAGTTCCGAGCCGCTCTTGGAATTACAAGATCTATAAAGTTGTTGATATCTTCGACAAGTTTGTTGCTGTCCTTCGTGGTTCGACTGGATGGATATTGCTCAAAAATCAGTTTCTATACAAAGATGTGTACTGTAATGCAATTGAATACGAGAGGCTTGTGTTTGCTGCCACCACTGGTGGCACTGTTTTTGCATGGGATCCTTATTGTTTCGGTACGTTTGCCTTCCACCATAATTATAATTGTTTCATCCACATGCATGCGAGTTAGCAAGTTTCCCTTTTCTACTAATTAACCTTCTTCTTGTGTTTCCAAGGTCCTATGAACATTCCACCACCTATACTTGAAAAAAATTATAACCAAGGGGGGATGACCATGGTGATGATCACGAGCATGAGGAGGAGCAGGGCCCATATGCTCACTGGCGGCTGGCAACTAATTCCGATGGATCACCACTTCTTGTCTATATACAGCCCACTGCTGATGTTACTACTGAGGGAGCAGGTGTTGTCTCCCATGGTCGCACTCTCTGGACATATTCCAACACCTGTTGCATGGTATTAGGGATGGATACTAGTGTGCTAGCGCCAACACCTTCTCCCTGGTACAGTATTGATAGGCTTGGAGCAAACTCGCTCTTCCTTGGACAAAACTATCCAATGATGGTAAAAGGCGATCCAACTGATGTTGACACGGCGTTAGTACCATTTATGAGAAGCAACTGTATCTATACGTCGGACATTGCGGTGGCTCCCTACCCTGGTCGTGATATAGTATGCCGCTTCAGCCTGGATGATCAGTCCTGCATTGGTCTCGGGATTGACACTATCTGGCCCTTCCGATAGACTCACTTGTGGTTCAAAGCAAGCGTTTCCAACTCCGAGGGTTGGTTGAGTTGAAGTTCATTTCATTCCTTGTTATTTGTTGTGTGATGAAAACTTTAGTATTTATAATGTATCCTCGTTGTCGTTGTGGGTTGATGACCTGTTGTAGGTAATAAAATGATATACCTGTGATAAATTTACTAAATTTATGAATGGCTTTTGAGTCGCTTCTCTGAGTGGGTGCTACGATGAGGAAAAAAAATATTTTCCGAATACATAATTGTACGTGCATTGCAACGGGTTATCGGATGAGGCCAATCAACAATAGTACACTATTTGTACTAGCTTCACATGATGCACTATCTCTACGTCTACGTATGCAATACAACAAGTTTTAAACTTGAGACCAGCCACCCATCCTCACAAAGAACACTTTTTAACCTAGCACAGACTCCAGGGAATTTGGCCACAGTGTGAGGTGGACCATATGTTAATGCGTTCGTTGTACGTAACCAGCACCTTGAATCCTCGATACTACTACTATAAGTAATAGGAGTAGTAGGGTGGCATAGGCCAGAACAAGCATTCACGTCCAGGAGTACGGCACACGCCACCAGCATGACTTCCATCTGACACCATATTTGTTGGAGTCTGTGCTACAGCAATCTCTTCAACCTCGTCGTTCTCTAACTCAGCCATCGCGCGGCGGGCGAGGTGGGGGTGTGTCGATAGTCGGTTTCCTCAACTGCGGTCCCACTTGTAAGGCCAACTCCAATGCACGACCCCAAACAGACCTCCGTTTTGCCGTGCGCCGAACGCACGGACACATCCCGGCCGCGTACATTTTTCTTTGCAAACACATATCTTTTTTGCATCATTGATTTTTTGGTACATGGAAATACATCACCAAAATTTTGACTAGAAAAACAAGAACCACAAGAATACATATTAGAAGATATCCAACTTCCATAACTGCTCCTGTAAGTTGGATTAGTGCCTTCTTGATACATTCATTGTTGATATGCGGAGGCTCGATCATGCATGCTTCTTTCTTGTTAGAGTGTAAAGAAGTAGACGTGTCTAGCCTCTATTCTATCAACAAGTGCACTAGTCTCGTCTCTAGCCTCTATGCTAGCTAAAAGTGCTAGAACATCTACTAAATTGCGCTCTATCAATATATCGTTGTACTTTTCTTCCCAATACCAAAACTTGCATCCATTCTACACAATAAAATTTTAAGTTAGCACAACTAGTCTAATCCGAGAGCACAACCGAAGATTTGGTCTAGTTCTTCCTCCTTTTGCCGACACGTGGGACATCGAGCATCCAGGTCGTGTCATGCAAGAAAATAGAGTGGTAGTTGAATCCACGTGATGTGCATCTTGGGTTAAACTGTAAATAGAATCTTAGTACTCTTGAGTAACTCCAAAAGCGGCCAGCGAAGATCTTTATTGGATTTGTGATACGTCTCTGTCGTATCCATAATTTTTGATTGTTCCATCCAATATTATACAACTTTCATATACTTTTGGCAACTTTTTATACTATTTTTTGGGACTAACATATTGATCGAGTGCCCAGTGCCAGCTCCTATTTGTTGCATGTTTTTTGTTTCGCAGAATATCCATATCAAACGGAGTCCAAACGGAATAAAAACGGACGCAGATTTTTTGGAATATATGTGAATTTTGGGAAGCGGAACCAACATCAGAAGATGCACGAGTGAGCCACGAGGCAGGGGGCGTGCCCTGGGCCCTCGTGGCCCCACCATAAGGCGGTTAATGGCCTTCTTTCCCCGCAAGAAAGCTAATATCCGGATAAAAATCTTGTCAAAAAATCAGCCCAATCAGAGTTACGGATCTCCGGGAATTTAAGAAACGGTGAAGGGCCAGAATCTGGGAACGCAGAAACAGAGAGAGACAGAGAGACAGATCCAATCTCAGAGGGGCTCTCGCCCCTCCACCGCCATGGAGGCCATGGACCCGAGGGGAAACCCTTCTCCCACCTAGGGAGAAGGTCAAGGAAGAAGAAGAAGGATGGGGGCTCTGTCCCCCTTGCTTTCCGTGGCACCGAAGTGCCACCGGGGCCATCATCGTGTGACGGCAATCAACACCAACACCTCCTTCATCTTCACCAACATCTCCATCACCTTCCCCCATCTATCTACAACGATCCACTCTCCCGCAACCCACTGCACCCTCTACTTGAACATGGTGCTTTATGCTTCATATTATTACCCAATGATGTGTTGCCATCCTATGATGTCTGAGTAGATTATCGTTGTCCTATCGGTGATTGGTGAATTGCTATTATTGGTTTAATTTGATTGTGGTTATGTTGTTGTCCTTTGGTGCCCATCATATGAGCGAGCGCGTGGATCACACCATAGGGTTAGTTGTATGTTGATAGGACTACGTATTGTAGGGCAAGAGTGACAGAAACTTCAACCTAGCGTAGAAATTGATGCAAATGGGATTGAAGGGGGGCCAATATATCATAATGCTATGGTTGGGTTTTACCTTAATGAACATTAGTAGTTGCGGATGCTTGCTAATAGTTCCAATCATAAGTGCATAGAATTCCAAGTAAGGGATGACATGCTAGCAGTGGCCTCTCCCACATAAAACTTGATATCGGTCTAGTAACGTAGTCAATTGCTTAGGGGAAATTTAGCAACTCCTACCACCACTTTTCCACACTCGCTATCATTAACTTTATTGCTTCTTTATCTTAACAGCCACTAGTTTATATTTGCGTGCTCTTTATATTCTTGCAAACCTATCCCACAAAAACTACAAAGTACTTCTAGTTTCATACTTGTTCTAGGTAAAGTAAACGTCAAGCGTGCGTAGAGTTGTATCGGTGGTCGATAGAACTTGAGGGAATATTTGTCCTGCCTTTAGCTCCTCATTGGGTTCGACACTCTTACTTATCGAAATAGGCTACAACTGATCCCCTACACTTGTGGGTTATCAAGATCTTTTACTGGCACCGTTCCCGGGGAGCAATAGCATGGGGTGAATATTCTCGTGTGTGCTTGTTTGCTTTATAACTAAGTAGATTTTATTTTTTGTTCTAAGTTGTTCTCTATCTTTAGTTATGGATATGGAACACGAAATACCAAAAAACTTAGGTGTACTTGCTACTCATGGAGATGGGGAACCTCCTAAAACCCTCGATGCTCATTATGTGAAAGATATTATGTACTACTTTGATAATCCTGAGAAAACCCCATTCAACTATGTAATGGGAGTAACGTTGGATCAGCGTGAATACTTTAGGGATTACTCTTGACACAAAAAGGGAAACTGTTATGGGATCAAATTCATTTGTTGCATTGGTATGCTCGGCAACTATGCTTGAGATATGATTATACTTTTTGCTCTAGGATGAAGGCTCCACACCTTCCCTTTTCATGCAAATTTAATGATAATGAAACCTTAGCTTCTTATGCTAATGGTATATATGATTATTATGATGTGGAACAAATAGAAGAATTCATTGCTTTTAAGGGTGCTTATGAAATTGAATCTCGGTTTAAAAGGTATGAAGCTTTTGATGATGATGTTTATAGGCCTGAAAATTTTGCTATATTGAAATATTGCAATGAGAATTATGAATACAATGCCAATATTGATGCGTTTATTGAGAAGGTCTCCACTGTCCAAGAAGAGACTAATATTTTGTAGGAGTCTATGGAAGAAGAAATTAATGACATTGTGAGCTCATTGGATGAAAAAGATGAGGAGGAGAGCGAAGAACAAAAGGAGGAAGAGCGGATTAGCTACCCGTTCCCACCTTCTAATGAGAGTAACTATTCAACTCTTACATTGTTTAACTTCCCTTCGTGCTTACCGAAGGATGAAACCTATGATGATTGTTATGATCCCGTTGATTCTTTTGAAATATCCCTTTTTGATGATGCTTGCTATGCTTGTGGCCAAAATGTCAATATGAATTATGCTTATGGAGATGAACTTGCTATAGTTCCTAATGTTAAACATGAGATAGTTGCTATTGCACCCACACATCATAGTACTATTTTCTTTTTCAATTCTCCAAACTACACTATATTGGAGAAGTTTGCACTTATTAAGGATTATATTGATGCGTTGCCTTTTTCCGTTACACATGATGATTTTGATGAATATAATATGCATGTGCTTGTTGCTCCTACTTGCAATTATTATGAGAGAACTACATCTCCGCCTCTCTATGTTTCCAACATGATAAAATTGCAAGAAACTGCTTATACTATGCATTGGCCTTTACTTGATGTGCATGAATTGTTCTTGTATGACATGCCTATGCATAGGAAGAGAGTTAGACTTCGTTGTTTCATGACACATATCACTTTGTGCTCACTACTAAATGCCAAATCATTGCTAATCAAAATTGGCTTTGATATACCTTGGGATCCGGGTGGATCCATTACTTGAGCACTATATGCCTAGCTTAATGGCTTTAAAGAAAGCGCTGTCAGGGAGACAACCCGGAAGTTTTAGAGAGTCATTTATTTCTGTTGTGCGCTTTTATAAAGTTTAAAAACAAAAAATAAATAAAGAGGGGAACCTAAAACCTTTTCAAAAAGAAAAGTGAAAGTGAGATAGACGAGCATTGTGAAAGTGGGGGACGTCCTTGAACTTTGTTCATGCCCATGGAAACATTGTGAATCTTAATTACAGAAACTTTTCAACAAAAATAATTATCCCCTTGTACAATTCCATTGTATTATAAAAATAATGTGCCAAGGTTTGCCTTTAGGATGTTTACAATGCTTGTTGGTTTGTGCGATGCCGGACAGAAACTTTGGCTGTAGTTCGCAATTTTACATTTTTTGCTGGAATGTCATATGGTTCTGAAACTTTTTGCACTGTCTTTCTATACAAATTGTTTATTTTTCCTAATTTTGGAATTTTTCAAGTATCAGAAGTATGGTGAATGTTCAGATTATTACAGACTGTTCTGTTTTAGACAGATTCTGTTTTTGATGCATAGTTTGCTTGTTTTGATGAAACTATCAATTTCTATCAGTGGATTAAGCCATGGAAAAGTTATATTACAGTAGCTATAATGCAAAAAAATATGAAATGGTTTGCAATAGTACATAGAGTAGTGATTTTCTTTATTATACTAACGTATCTTACCGAGTTTTCTGTTGAAGTTTTGTGTGGATGAAGTGTTCGAAGATCGAGGAGGTCTCGATGTGAGGAGAAGAAGGAGAGGCAAGAGCTCAAGCTTGGGGATGCCCAAGGCACCCCAAGTAAATATTCAAGGAGACTCAAGCGTCTAAGCTTGGGGATGCCCCGGAAGGCATCCCCTCTTTCTTCAACAAGTATCGGTATGTTTTCAGATTCGTTTCATTCATGTGAGATGTGTAGATCTTGGAGCGTCTTTTGCATTTAGTTTTCACCTTTTCTTTTATGCACCATGCTGGTATGAGATAGTACTTGCTTGATTTATAGAATGCTCTTTGCACTTCACTTATATCTTTTGAGTATGGTTTTACAGAATGCTTCATGTGCTTCACTTATATCATTTGAAGTTTAGATTGCCTGTTTCTCTTCACATAGAAAACCGCCATTTGTAGAATGCTCTTTTACTTCACTTATAATTGTTAGAGCGTGGGCATAAATTTTGTAGAAAGAATTAAAACTCTCTTGCTTCACTTATATCTATTTAGAGAGTTGACAGGAATTGGTCATTCACATGGTTAGTCATAAAATCCTACATAAACTTGTAGATCGCTGAATATGATATGTTTGATTCCTTGCAATAGTTTTGCGATATAAAGATGGTGATATTAGATTCATGCTAGTGGGTAGTTGTGGATTGTAGAAATACTTGTGTTGAGGTTGCGATTCCCGTAGCATGCACGTATGGTGAACCGTTATGTGACGAAGTTGGAGCATGATTTATTTATTGAGTGTCATCCTTTGTGTGGAGGTCGAGGGCGCGCGATGGTTAACTCCTACCAACCCCCCCCCCCTAGGAGCATGTGCGTAGTACTTGGTTTCGATGGCTAATAAGTTTTTGCAATAAGTATGTGAGTTCTTTATGACTAATGTTGAGTCCATGGATTATACGCACTCTTCCCCTTGCACCATTGCTAGCCTCTCTTGTATTGCGCAACTTTCGCCGGTACCATACACCCACCATATACCTTCCTCAAAACAACCACCATACCTACCTATTATGGCATTTCCATAGCCATTCCGAGATATATTGCCATGTAACTCCACCGTTCCATTTATTATGACACGCACCATCATTGTCATATTGCCTTGGATGATCGTAAGATAGCTAGCATGATGTTTCCATGGCTTGTCCGTTTTTTATGTCATTGCTACGCTAGATCATTGCACATCCCGGTACACCGCCGGAGGCATTCATATAGAGTCATATTTTTGTTCTAGTATCGAGTTGTAAGTAAATAAACGTGTGATGATTTTCATTATTAGAGAGGGGCTTAAAAAGAGAAAGCCCCTAAAAAACCAAAAAAACAAAAAAAAATGAGAGAAAAGAGAGAAGGGACAATGATATTATCCTTTTCCACACTTGTGCTTCAAAGTAGCACCATGATCTTCATAATAGAGAGTCTCTTGTTTTGTCACTTCCATATACTAGTGGGAATTTTCATTATAGAACTTGGCTTGTATATTCCAACGACGGGCTTCCTCAAATGCCATAGGTCTTCATGAGCAAGCAAGTTGATGCACACCCACTAGTTTACCTTTTTAGCTTCCATACACTTATAGCTCTAGTGCATCCGTTACATGGCAATCCCTACTCACTCACATTGATATCGATCAATGGACATCTCCATAGTCCATTGATTTGCCTAGTTGATGTGAGACTTTCTCCCTCCTTTTGTCTATCACCACCTTCTATTCCACCCATAGTGTTATTTCCATGGCTCACGCTCATGTATTGCGTGAAAGTTGAAAAAGTTTGAGAATACTAAAGTATGAAACAATTCTTTAGCTAATACCGGGGTTGTACACGATTGAAGTAATTCGTGTGGTGAAGATGGAGCATAGCCACACCATATGATTTTGTAGGGATAACTTTCTTTGGCCATGTTATTTTGAAGAGACATGATTTCTTTATTAGTATTCTTGAAGTATTATTGTCCTAATGTCAAATGATAGACTATTGCTTTGAATCACTCGTGTCTTAATATTCATGCCATGATTAGATTACATGATCAAGATTCTGCTAGGTAGCATTCCACATCAAAAATTATCTTTTTTATCATTTACCTACTCGAGGACGAGCAGGAATTAAGCTTGGGGATGCTGATACGTCTCCGTCGTATCTATAATTTTTTATTGTTCCATGCCAATATTCTACAACTTCATATAATTTTGGCAACTTTTTATACTATTTTTTGGGACTAACATATTGATCCAGTGCCCAGTGCCAGTTCCTGTTTGTTGCATGTTTTTTGTTTCGCAGGATATCCATATCAAACGGAGTCCAAACGGAATAAAAATGGACGGAGATTTTTTCTGGAATATATGTGAATTTCGGGAAGCGGAACCAACATCACACGGTGCCCGAGTGAGCCACGAGGTAGGGGCGCGCCCACCAAGGGCAGGCGCGCCCTGGGCCCTCGTGGCCACACCGTAAGGCGGTTGATGCGCTTCTTTCGCCACAAGAAAGCTAATATCCGGATAAAAATCGTGTCAAAAAATCAGCCCAATCGGAGTTACGGATCTCCGGGAATTTAAGAAACGGTGAAGGGCCAGAATCTGGGAACGCAGAAACAGAGAGAGACAGAGAGACAGATCCAATCTTGGAGGGGCTCTCACCCCTCCGCCACCATGGAGGCCATGGACCAGAGGGGAAACCCTTCTCCAACCTAGGGAGAAGGTCAAGGAAGAAGAAGAAGGAGGGGGCTCTCTCCCACTTGCTTCCGGTGGCACCGGAGTGCCACCGGGGCCATCATCGTGTGACGGCAATCTACACCAACACCTCCGTCATCTTCACCAACATCTCCATCACCTTCCCCCATCTATCTATAGCGGTCCACTCTCCCGCAACCCGTTGTACCCTCTACTTGAACATGGTGATTTATGCTTCATATTATTATCCAATGATGTGTTGCCATCCTATGATGTCTGAGTAGATTATCGTTGTCCTATCGGTGATTGGTGAATTGCTATGATTGGTTTAAAATTGCTTATGATTATGCTGCTGTCCTTGGGTGCCCATCATATGAGCGCGCGCGTGGATCACACCATAGGGTTAGTAGTATGTTGATAGGACTACGTATTGGAGGGCAAGAGAGAGAAGCTTCAACCTAGCGTAGAAATTGATGCATACGAGATTGAAGGGGGAACAATATATCATAATGCTATGGTTGGGTTTTACCTTAATGAACGTTAGTAGTTGCGGATGCTTGCTAATAGTTCCAATCATAAGTGCATAGAATTCCAAGTAAGGTATGACATGCTAGCAGTGGCCTCGCCCACATAAAACTTGCTATCGGTCTAGTAATGTAGTCAATTGCTTAGGGGCAATTTCGCAACTCCTACCACCACTTTTCCACACTCTCTATCATTAACTTTATTGCTTCTTTGTCTTAACAGCCACTAGTTTATATTTTTGTGCTCTTTATATTCTTGCAAACCTATCCCACAAAAACTACAAAGTACTTCTAGGTACATACTTGTTCTAGGTAAAGTAAACGTCAAGCATGCGTAGAGTTGTATCGGTGGTCGATAGAACTTGGGGGAATATTTGTTCTGCCTTTAGCTCCTCGTTGGGTTCGACACTCTTACTTATCGAAAGAGGCTACAACTGATCCCCTACACTTGTGGGTTATCAACAATTTTCTTTTCATCACAAGCACGTCGAGGTGAAAGATGTGCAGGTTCAGTGGGTCCTCTTGCGTTTTCACTGACATGTGGGACCGCATATGAGAAAACAGACGATGGGCTCCGCGCGTCTGATGGATGTCTAAGAAGATAGATAGAGGAGGGCTGAGCACGGACTCCAGGAAATTTGTTCTACGTAACCAGCACCTCGATATAGTGGGATGGCATGGGCCATAACTAGCATTCATGTCTAGCAGTAGGGCACACGCCACCCACACGAGTCCCATCCGACACCAATTTTTTTGGAGTCCGTGCTACATCCATCTCTTCTCCCTCCTGTTTTCTCAGCCATCGCGCGGTGGGTGGGGTGGGGTTTTTCCGATAGTCGGTTTGCTCAACCGCGGTCCCACTTGTAAGTGAAAATGCAACACATCACGCATTACCCCTTGAGCGGCGTGCTAGACCAACCGTGTGGGAGTGCGACGCGAACACGGCAGGCTTTTCCTTTTGAACTTGTAACTTGTAAAATTTGGTTCTGCTCCATGGCGCGACCGATAGATAGAAATAATGATTTTCCCTAGAGTAATGAGAAGTTTGGTTCTGGCGCGGTTCATGCATGGAGTACGTAGGAAAATTATGAAGTTGATGCGGAAGGTAAGATAATTACTAGTAGTACCATATACTACTACATGGATTTGACGGAAAGATAAAGATACAGACGGATCCATCAACGACATCCTCACGCCCTAGTGCACCAGGTCACCAACCGACGTGTGAGGAGCAGCGGCATTGGCGGCAAGCTCAACGTGCTTCTGAACAATTCCGTCCAAGGTTGCCCTGCGGTCCAAGAAGGCCAGCGTCCTATCGTCCTCCTCTTGCATGTAGTAGTCCTTGTGGATGATTTGCGCGTAGACGTGGGTGATTATGTCGATGGTGTCTTGCTGTGCCAGGCGCTGCGCGGCGAGCGCGACCTCGAGGTGGATATTCTCTGGCGCGATGGCGGGCAGTCGCAGGGCCACCAGTGCGTCGAAGAGGTTGTCACCATAGAGGCCGTTGAGGGTGGCAGGCATCACAGAGCCTGGCCGCGTGGGCCGGAGGCGTACGTCAAGGTCGTCCGCGAGCTTCTAGACGATAGTGAACTTGTCGAGGAAGCCGACGAGGACCTCGTCGAACAAGGAGACGAAGCTGTCGTCCAAGCGCCCCCTCTCCCTGGTGGCCTCAAGCACTACCTGGAGACGTTCCTCGGTGTCGGGCTGCAGGCTGGCATCAAGGACCATCTGGCACAGCCGGCTGATGCTCGCGCTCATCGCCTCCATGGGTCTAGCTTCTAGTCAACTGATCTTGCGATTGGAGTGATCACTCTTGCCCTTGGGTGCGTATGTGCGTATGATTTTGTAGATTGGACTAGCGGGAGCCTTTATATGAGAAGTGCAGACTGCGTTGAATTCACGTGCGTGTTTGCCATCTACTCCTCGCCCCTCTACTGCACCTGCCTTTGGCTGTATGATAGGTTGGCCAGCCACCCGTTGGGCCCACGGGTCATACACCCAAAGGCAGGTGCAGTAAGTCAATGAAGCTGTGTCCCCCTCCGTGCTCGTGCATGCTTTCAATGACTTGATACTACCAAACATCACATGTAGTGGTTAGTTAATTGCATGTAATCCTATTAAGTAGCAAAAAGACATGAAGTTATATCGCCGATAGGAATAAAATAATACACCATGTATTTATTTACAGAGGGATTAGTACATTTTTGTGACATGCATTACTAGATATTGCTAGTCAAATACCAAATCCAGATGGACATGGTAGTACTACTAAATCCAGACGGTGGTGCTAGTACTAGTAGTAGCAGTACTACTACCAATGTAGTAGCACTGTACTACCCGTTGGTCACATTATTACGTGCTGCTCCTCACAGTGAAGTTACAAGACCGTACACCGGAGATGACACCTGAGTATAGGCGCCGTGTTCGGCATACCATAGTCAGCCTCACCGTCTGCAGTCACTATCATCATGGCTGTAGATCTAGCCTGCTTACAACTAGCCGTGTTCGACATAATTTCCTGTGCATAGATGCCCGTGCATTGCACGGAACACCAAGATTGGGGGGTGGACGGCGCCGGCAGCGGCTATCGCGCCAGATTTTTCCATGGCCTTCTAGATGTGGTGGGGAGGAGATAAGGCTGATTGTGAGAGACAAGGAGTTGTTTGTAAATAGCAAACAAGTGCGGGCATCTTTTTGCAAAACTGGAGAAGTTTGGTTTGTATGCGTCAGATCTAGATCCGACGGCTATTGGTGAAAGATGGCAGGCACAACATCATCACCAACTCAGGACCTGTTTGATTCGCAGGATTTTGAAAACGCGGGAATAGGACATGACAATATTACAAGTTTCAAACTGATATTACAAATGTTAGGAGTAATGTTGCACCTACGAAGAGGGAATTACTAGGAACTTTACGTAAGAACATTCGTTACTTTAGGTGGATGCAGCATTATCGTACAAACTAAAATTCACCGCCCTCACAAGTCACTAATGGGCAAATAACTTTTCGAGTCTCTGGCCACTTGATGTTTCAAAAACAAATTCAGCTTCTCCAGAGACTTTGTCTTTTAGGCTTAGACGCTTGCGGTGATCAGCACGACATTCATTGTTGCGCTAGAGAACGCCAAACCTCATTACCTTGAGCACACTTGCCTCCAGAACAAAGAACCTGACCAATTTAATCTCAGATGTGCTGCCTCGATAGTCGATCAAATCAATTTCTGTACGATGGAGATCAAGGCATTCGATGAGATTGTTATAGTGCAACACATTTTTCACTTTCAGGTCTTTTTTATCTGCAAAAAGAGGAGAACATATTACAGCACCTAGATGTATAAGATTGTCGTGTCATCAGGAGGTACCAATATCATTCGCTCATACGATAGGGTTGGCTGGCTAGTGATATTTTTTCACTCTCTCTCTCTCTCTCTTTTTCTCTTTCATCTCATTTACCTAGGAGTACGTGAAGAGCTTGGGCATTTGTTGGCTTCCGCTATGTGGCCAATGCCATATTCCGCAAAAGTATGTTACATAATATGCATTGATGTCAAATCAAGAGATTTTAGCACCGCTCTCGCGATGTGAGAGAGTTGGCATCGTTGTGCTCACAGACCCACATGTATAAACAAATCAATCAAACAACTACACCAGCCTCTCACTCTCCCAAACAAGTGTTTTTATTGCCTCAGTCCTCAATGCGCCCTCAATTTACTAGCGTGCGGGGTGCTACCCCGAGTGGTTTCAACTTTGCTTACTTCACCGCGTGTCAGATGGGCCTCTAGTTTACTTATTTTCACCCACTGCCACATGGGCCAGCACACGAAGATACAGAACACGACCTGACAAGGCAGCATGTGGACAGGTTGACCGGTCAACTAAACAATATACGGAGCTATACGCTGACACAGTGAACGTATAATTCGTCGGTATAGAGTGTTCGTGTGAGAAGGGAGGCCCGTGAGAGATAGCAGAGAGAGAGATAGAAAGAGCTACTCCCTCTGTTCGATAATGTAGTTCCAATGTTTTTTTTAAAAGTCTAACTTTTGAAACTTTGACCAAGTTTATAAAGAAATTACTTATATCTACAATACCAAAGATAAATGATACTATGAAGTAAGTACATGTTGTGATGAATCTAATGATCTTTCCAGATGTAAATGTTTTTCTCCACATATACCTGGTCAAACTTTTCTGAGGTTTGACTTTTCAAAACATCCATATGCTTATGGACGTGAGAGAGTCCCTAACTAGAGAGAGAGAGAGAGTGTGTGTGTGAAATAGAAAGAGTGAGTGAAAAAAGTGTGTGTGCGTGTGTGAAAGAGACATGGACAACACTCGATAAAAGTCGAGAAAAACGTGTCTGTCTTATGCAAACATATCACACATGCATCTTCGACAACATAAGCAAGGTGAGGAGATAGTGTGTGGTTGTTTGCAACCGAGAGAGCAAGACCCCTAGCACGTGGCCAAGAATGGTCTGACAAACAAGGGAGAGAGGTCGAGAGAGACGTACGGAGAAAATGCAGACATGGGGAGGAGAGATTGTATGTTTGTCATAAAGAGATCCCCTGGAGATCGTGATGGGACTACATGGGTGGGAGATCGAGTGACAAGGTGTGTGCGCGATAGAAGATACCCCGGGAGATATCGAGGTAGACGTATGGATGGAAGGAGACAATACGTGTGTTCCTGATGGCTAGTGAGAGATAATCATACTTAGGGGGGAGTGCTTGCGCCTATGATGGAGTGAGGGATTATGGTACTTATTAGGGGGTGCGTGTCACATAGAGAGAGAACAAGGGCGGAGAGTGTTGGATGGGTCTATATGTATAGCATGAGAGAGACATGTGTATGTGTGAAGCAGGGAGATATAAAGTTTGAGAGAGATTGAGGAGCCCCGATAAGGCTGAGTGGTGCGTCAGATAGCTGAGAGGGGGGAAGAGATATTCCATCCGCTCGATAATGCAGTGCATGTAATTTATTTAGAAGTCAAACTTTGGAAACTTTGATCAGGTTTACACAAATGTTATTTATATCTTCAATACCAAAGATACATCGTACGAAACTACATCTCATGGTGAATCTAATCGTATATGTTTGTCGTTCCAGATGTAATTGTTTTTCTCCACGTACATGGTCAAACTTTGTGATGTTTGACTTTTCAATAAATCAATATGCTATGGACCGAGGAGAGTGCCTAAGTCGAGAGGGATCGAGTGCGTGTGAAGGAGAATGAGTAAGTGTGCAAAAAAGAGTATGTGTGTGAAAGAGAAAGTGACAACAAACGATAAATGAGAGAGAGAGTGTGTTTTTTTGTTTCTTAGGCGAACATATCACGCATGAATCTCTGAGATAGAAAAGAGAGGTGAGGAGATACACGAAGATAGCTAGTGTGTGATTGTTTGCAACGGAGAGAGACACCCCTATAGCACATGTCCAATAGAGGTCTGGCCAACAAGGTACAAAGGTCGAGAGGGACACATGGAGAATATGGACGCATGGGGATGGCGAGAGGGTGTGTTTACGATAGAGAGACCCCCTCAAGATTGTGAGGGGGCTATATGGGTGGGATATCGAGGGAGGTGCGTGCGCGATAGAAAGATGCCCCGAGAGAAATCGAGATAGACCATGCCCATTTTTGTGATGGAGACTAAGATTAGCTAGTCATATACATGTAGGGGGACTGCGTGTGCCTATGATTGAGTGAGAGACCATCATATTTGGCTAGCCAGGCATGAGATTGTGTGTGTGTGCGTGTGAGATGGAGAGAGAACGAGGGAGAGAGATATAGTTTTAGATGGGCCTATCGAGTGCGAGTGAGATGTGCATGTGTATGTGTGACCCAGGTAGATGGAGAGTTTGAGAGAGAGGAAGAAGAGCTCCGAGACGATAGAGTGGTGTGTGAGAGAGTTACGGGCAACGAGCCAAGGAATTTGTGTGTGCACGATGAGTGCACCCAAGATATCTAGCTTGGACTAGAGAATCATACATAGTGTGCGAGAGAGACCTATAGATGGAGTATATATGCATGCGAACTAGAAAGACCCCCCCCCCCACGCACACACACAAAGAGAGAGAGAGAGAGACGGAGAGAAAGAGAGAGGACCAACAAGGTTTGTGTGTTGGATGCGTGCGACAGAATTGAAGATTGTCGGCGCGCGCGCGAGAGAGAGAGAGAGAGCAGGAGTCCGGGAGAGGGGGAGGTCGCATTTTATGCATCAAAGACTGATATAAACCATGTTTCGATATAAACTTGCATTCAAATATTTAAATTGGAGAACATGTTGTCTGCAATCCACACATGAACGGATATATGTGTATATCAAAAAATTCATTAATTTGACTTTCAACATGTTCACGGAGTAGTGTAATACTGTACAACATGCTATTCGAATGAGGTGTTCAATTTTGGATTTAGTTCACTATTTCGACCTGGTGAACGAGCTATTTCATTGAATCGAGATATTTAATTTTCGGTTTGATTCCCGTTTTTGAGTGGGTCAACTATTTGTCATATAGTAAATCGCTAGCAACGAGCATGTAAAAACACATTACTCCCGAGCATCATCTCTTCATCTAAAAAAGAAGTGGCAAGCTAATATTTCTAAATTTGATTCGAATCGACTTGGTAAGGTAGACGTGGATGCTCGTTCCCCCAAATTTTGAATGAACCGTTAAACATCCTCTGCTCGGTGGAATTCGCCCGAGCAAATAAATGGGAGACGCGAAATTACCGTCATATGTGGGAGACGCATTAATTGGCCCGTTGTGCATCGAGGGTAGGTTTGTAACTTCATCCAAGCGCGCCTTCTCCTCGGCTGAAATGACATGTGTCGAATAATTCATAAACCATGGTCGGCAAAACAAGCTCTCCTCGCCCGAAATAGCTCGCACCCACTATTTGAAAACACGCTCTCCTCGCCCGAAATCGCTCGCGCCCACTATATTTCAAAACACGCCCTCCTCGCCCGAAATCGGTCCCGCCCACTATTTGGGGAGAAGCAAAGTTACTCTACTATCCTCGACCCTCAGTACACAGACCCAAGCCGAGAAGCCTAAAGGCAGGGGTAGAACTGTAACTCCCCCTCACATTTCAGACAAATGCGTACATGGTTCCACTCCCCTCCCAAT